>CP099850.1:20311268-20842537 GCA_030062745.1 Capitulum mitella | reverse complement strand
TGCCGGACACCTGATTTGCAATCCTTTTCTTGGTCTAGAGCCACAGTTTCATCGATGATTAAATAAGAATGCAAAACGATACTAGCTTTGCGTGTTACAACGACAGTGTGTTACGTCGTTATTCAGCTTAGGGGTGAAACGGCAAAAGGTTCTGTTAAGTTCCGTCCGTGAAGTTAGTAAACGGTTTCATTCGTGCACAGCGTGCATGTCGTGCAGTTCATTCCCATTGGGGTTATTTTTAAGTGAAAGAAAATCCGAACATCCGGAGTCTGGGAAGTGTCTCGAAATGTATGCCGGATAGAGCAAAAGGCTTCATGCTCCGGAATGACGTCGTGTATGTCGCGTAATGGTTTCCTGTCCAGTAGGGAGAGCCACGACACCCTTGATGAGCGAATAGTCTGTAGTTTTTCTGATTTTCCGTAGCTTTTTACTGCTCTGGATTTCGCGGCTCGATTCTCTGTTGTCGTGCCAAATAAGCCATTGACTTAACATGGTCACGTTGCTATGGTCAAGTGAGAAGTATTGCTTACCGCGCTGACTTTCCATTTTTTCATATAAAATTCGCTTCCTCTGTTTTGCGGGCTTCCTTCACTCCAAATGCTCCAGAGAACTTCAGGTAAATGTTCCGTAGAGCTTCAGTTATGTAAGCCCAAGTCATCATCACGTTTCTCGCTCTCCCGCTTTCTCGCTGTCGAAACCTCTAGACCAATCGCATCGACGTGGTAGGTAATTACAGATGTAGTATCGGGGCAAACGGTCTAGTGCCCATTTTTTTCTTTTGCTGACGATCTTCCCACCCATGTTAATGACATGCGATTACGGCGCGTGTTGCGCAGTGTTGTTGGCTAGAGCGTCAACATGTGGCAGCAAATGTATATTGGGCTCAGTTATGTGCAGTGTCCCTTGATTGTGTGCCAATGTGCGTCTGTGTTGCAAATCTTGACGCGCCATTTGCCTTTGGTCGCCATTTTCCGCTCAGTCATTATTTTAGCTAAGAACAGAGTCAGTTTAAAGCCGCGTCCAAGTCCAAAACTTCGCTGCTGGCCGACACCGCCTCCAGTGACGGAGGACGCAGGTAGCGCGCTGGACGGCGTCGCCGGTTTTTCCGCGGCCGCGGCCGGTGCGCGCCGCCCGGCGTGTCGGCGGCGTCACGTGACGGTGGGACGGCCCGTCGGGCGCCGTCTGTACTGGCCGGTCTGCGGTCGGCACCGACCCGTCTGGCAGAGCGGGATCACGAGCTGGGATCCAAGTGTGACCCCGTTCGGACGAGTCGGACTCCGTGGACGAATCGGGGCCTCACGTGTGGCCGGCTGCAGCGGCCGGGCGGCGGTTGGAACTCCAAATTCGCTACGTGACCTGGAAGGGGCGCGTCCCCCCCCCACGGCTTGCCGTGCGGCCGGCCGCGCTTTACCAACGACTGGCATGGATGATCTGGATCGAAGATTTCGTTAAGCCCGTGACCTAGCGGAAACGATGTGAATGATCCAGCAGTCAGCTACGGTTATTTCTGTGCCCTCGCCCGTAAGGGGTTTCTGCGTAACGTGGACGTATGGGGGCACAACCCGTTCCCCCGGCGATTTCCTCCTAAGGAGTCCTAGGGCGTGGTAGAAGAAACCAGCGTTTTGCGCGTGACCAGATCTCGCGAACGGTATACAGATTTAGAATCTCATTTCAACGAGCAGTCTTACAGGTTTGGATCAAAGATGGACCGTGGGCAGAAAGTGGTACGTTTTGGAGCCGAGGCACAATTGAACGCCAAGGAATGTACGCCAGTGCAGCGAAACGCATATCGCAGTGTTCACTGATCAATGTTGAGTTGGTCTTTGCCCCACATGATCGTATTTCAACCATGGGTGCCGATCCAGATCATGCTAGGCGAATCGTTGCCAGGCGGGGTCCTTGGCTTCAATGCGTTCCAGGACTGCAGAGATATTGTTTCGGTATCCACGATAAAATCTAAGTTTAGACTTGTCCTGGCATTTCAGTTTCTAGTAAGTTTAGTTTCAAAATCTAAGTTTAGTCTCGTCTCCCCGCGGCCGGCGCCGCTCCGCCAGCAGGAGTAAGTGAAGCCTTTGACGCATTCCGCCCTCTTTTCATGAAGCAAAAGATAGACTGCACCAGATGTATACCGTTCGATTTCTTACAATTCATGCAATCTTAAGATACGGATTTTTTGCGATGCCTTCTTGTCGCATTTTCAGGGGTAAAAAGTAACTTGTTTTCTGCCGTAGCTCATAACCTTGGTTTAGACCCTCGATCATCCAGGGAGCGAGTGTAAATCTGTCAGATATATGTGTAGTCTTGTGTAATATAAAGTTTTCAGTCGAAGGTGTATTGTATTGTATGGTGTATTGTATTGCGTATGCTTTATTACATTTGTGCACTCGATACGTCTTACAGTGGAAAAAAATGATTCCGTTGTCAGTTGGTCGCGTTGGCGTGCGAAAAGGACAGACATGGCTCCAGTAATGGCGTTATAGCTCATTGCCATATCAACGCAGGGGGAACTATGCCATACGATGTGGAAAGGGCCCCCAGAAGGAGTACGCTTTCTCACCTACCTTTACCCTACCCCAGCTTTTAGGCGGATCAAACAAGCCTTAAGCAAGTTATTCTCGGAAAACCTCTGGGGGTTTCGTCAATCCCTGTATACGGGCACGGGTTAGCAGTCCGTGGTCAGTCTACAGTGTACGAGTACGTAGCAGTGACGGCAGCGTTGTTATATTTGGTGTTTTTTGGTACGACCCAGGGTGCATAAAATATTCTGTCTTGATTGCAAACGACTGAGGGAGACAAAGTACAAGAACGTTTCTACGAGCCAAAGGAAGTTCACTGTGCCGTGTGCAATTGGATGGGATGTAACTTGATGATCTGTGGCATCTTTTGGAGATCTTCCAAGGAGATTCTCCAGATGTGCCAAAGTGGAAGGGCTTGGTCGGCTGGATGGTGATCTCCAGACTGCTTGAATGTGGTCCCCAGTACACAACCATTTATAGTCTGGCGTCGTGCGAGCTTCCGCTGTTCAAGAAATAACGCTGGATCTGTGGACTCGCCCGCAAACACATGATCCAGCGGTGCACTCGGAATTTTCCTAGGGGCCTTCGATGGAGGCCCTGCTGGGGGGGGGGCTTGCATCAAGGGGCCTCTTCGTTATGTGGCATTCATTGCGTTTGCTGGACAACCACCAGCGAATGTGGGATTTTTTTTGTAAATGGGAGGGGGGGGGGCAGGTTTTCGGCTGAGGCAAGAGAGATAGAGGGAAGGCTCCGGTTTCGTTGGGCCTCCTCGTGCGGCAGGCTGTGTTGCCTTGGTTTCGTAACCGCGAGCTGCAAAGTGAAATCCGAATAAGTGAGATTCGGAGCGGCATGGACTTTACAGACGTGCAGTTGCCCTTGAGGGGTCAGCTTGGATGACTTGACAGGGTCACCGCTACAGGTCCTCAGGGGCTTCTCTACAGGCCGGCAGAGGGTCCCTTGAAAGGCCGGCAGGTTGCCCCTCTACAGGCCAACGGGCCGTCCCGTTGGCCGGTAGAGTCGGCAGCAGGTGCCCCTTTACAGGCCAGCAGGGGACTATCTAAAGACCCGTAGACGGGCCCTTCACATGCCATTACAGGCCACCTAATATATATATATATGGCCGTAATAACCGTAATGTGATAACCGTAGTTTCTAAGTAACCCCTTAGTAGAATGGACCCCAAATATTGATGCGCCTTGCTCGACGGGTCCCAAGTTGGGATGGTTGGGAAATCATCCCGCGTTACGCGCGGAGGTGCCCGGGATTTGGGCCGAAGGGAGCCTCCGTGCTTAGGTGGGACGCGGCCCCCTGCCCCCCCCCCCCCACCCGTATGCGCTTCTGTCATGATCCGCAATCTTGTAACAACAGCCACCAAGGCACGAACCACGGGCTGACTTTGTACGTTGTCACTTGATAATTGCCGCGATGTTCACGTGTGAAATTTTCTTGTTCGTATTATTGTCCGAGGACACTCAAAGCTAAGCCCAGCTACCATGATTGGCTTTACAAAGTCATGAATGATCTTTCTTGGCTCATGTGCTTTTGGCGTGATCATTGAAAACTGCATTTGTATGACAGGAGATGCTAGGTTTTACACGTGAAAGATTCGTGGTATTATTTGGCTGGACGTTTCGGCCGAATATTAGGAGACCTGTCTTTAGGAGACCACTCAGCTTCAGCAGCAATCCGGCAAACCGAGCTGCTCTTGGCATATAGGCTGTTCTTTCCATGATGAAACCATAAATGGTGAATGATTTTGTACGAACGAATCGCAGTCAACGAAAACGTTGACCGCACGACGCAAGCTCTTTGCCGATGTGAGGTGAAGACCGTATATTGCGTCATCTCCTGTAGTGCTAATCAGCCTTTTTGCTTTGTATAGTTTAGCCTGTCTCCTTCGTATGCAAAAACTTCGTATCAAAAATGGAGAGTAATCGTACCGTTCTCTCTTGAACATGCTGCATGGATTTGGAAGGAAATGCGCCATTACAAGAAGCGGATTTTTCGCCATGTTCGTAGCCTGCCACCATTTTCCATTGCAATTGTGCTTAATCAGTCACGTCGGAATCTGTTTAAAGGGCCAGAACCATCTCGGCCCTTATCATGTACACAAAATCTGAAGTTTCGTGAAAACGAAATCCGTCGGATGCCCTTGAGCGCTTCAAAAAGTTCCCGCACCTACTGTTACTCAGGGGAAATATCTTATTCTGGAGGACATTATTTCACGGAAAAAAACGGGAAACAAGGCTGCGACATGACATGATTTTATGCGGTTTATCTCGCCAAAACCGAATGTCGTTGCCTGACTATTTGCAAGAGCCATTAGTGCGGGGAGATAAGCGTCTGGTTTGTTGCTGAGACGGCTTGAAATTTCCGGAAATTATTGGGGGCGAGTGTGGATCTGAATAGAATTTCATGCTGCTTCTTTTCAGCAGTTATCATACGCTTAATGCTAAATATCTTAACATTGGAGTACTAGATTCTCCGAACCCTCGGGATGTCCACTCATGTGCTCATGTTTTCCAGTTGCCGGCTGTCTGAGCGCTCCAGCCACTAGCTTTTTGCGTTTGGGAACGAGATGGCTTAGATTCAGTTTCTTTATTATGGTGAATTCTCATCAAAAACGAAGTGTCAACCCCATGCCAGGTCTTAGAAATTAGTGGCCGGGAATCTGTTTTGCCTGGGTCATGCTCATGATTTGGTCCTGTTATTGATCTTGGCTCAGCCCTCCGGCCCGTACCTGCCGGGCGAGGCGAATCATGGTGGGAAGTTGATGATTGTTGGACTGTTTTGGGAAAAATAATGTTATTTTCGGAATATAGTTGTGTTTGTTGAGTCTTCGTCGGGACTATGCAGCTTCCTGCAGTCTCGGCAATGGCGATGGCCTTCGGTGTCCGTCGACTCACATTTCCCACCACTACCCACAATGCATCACTTTCACACATGCTGGAGGTAGCCATTTTGGGAGCGATCGGAGTCTTTCCCGGAGAGAGGATAGGGGATACGGTGGACGGGCCAGTGGATGTACCTTTGTCTTGGATTTAAGGTACGGTTTTGGATAACTGTAGTACTTAAATTGTGGCTGCTGGCATTTGGCGTAGTATAAAATATGGACAAGGACGGTTTGGGCGTCATTTTACTGTGGCAGTGCCACCCAGTTTTCGTCCCGTACCTGTACGGGAATTCAAGGCGTCAAAATCATTAGGCCTCGTTGTTTCGGTTTTATTTGTCATGCAAGGTGGCATGAGTTCTAGTCTTGTTATTTGTTATGTTATCTGATAAGTGGGAGGTCTAGATTCTTCAAAAGGTGGTCTGTAATGATGCAACCACCTGCCACCACAATGGAAGATTGAACATCATTGTGTACTCTTGCATTTGTTCTAAGTATGCCTCATCCAATAATGCTATGCATTTTTGGTAGTCTCACAACCACAACTATATTGATGTGCTCCATAGTTTTGTACTGCTCAAGATGTTTTTGTCATCCGTGCCCTCGGCTGGAATGCAGAATGGCAGTGCTTATATTGGAATGCATCATTTGGGGATTATTGTGTGAATCAGACTTTGTGTGCATGCTGTCTAATAGGATTTGGGCAACATTGTTATATTCTGCTATTTAGACATGAATTTGTAATATGAGGTCATTCACAGTACTGTCTCATACAGCTTGATGTTAGTTTCAACAACTGATGCTTATGCTCTTCAGGTACATCATGCTCACTTTGGGAGAAATTGATATCTTTCAGAAGAAGGCATAGCAATTTTAAATTTCCTAAATGTACTACATGGGATTACCAGGACTAGAATGTTAGTTTTTTTGTCACTTCAGCACATGAGTCTTGAGGAATTGGTAATGTAAATCCAGGAATGTAACTTTTGAGAATAATAGGTCAGAGTCCAGTATTGTTCATTCATTCCTTTCCAGTCACATTCATTATGTTCATGGTGGAATTGTCAAGTGGTGAGGACCTGGTGAGAGCTCATCATAAACTGTTCTGCATGCTTACTGGGGCTCCAAGATATCAGAGGAGTCATGGGGTTGATACTGATCAGTTTGCCCATAGAAGACACACTTTTCAGATAAGGGTGCTGAAATAGATTGAAAAACCTCAGATGATACCTAAATTGCATCAGTGCTTCACTGCATTCATACTGATCTGAAGTTGCACTTAGGATAGCTAACATGCCGTGGACACAACAGTCAGTTAGTCAGAGTATGGTTAAACGTATTTGGAAAAAGCAAACAGTACACCTAGAAGGGGTCTCAAGTGAGGAAGGGAAAGCACTGACCTGCAGCTGTCCTTTGCAATGATTTGCTGTCTGAGCTGTTTAGATTCTGGTTTCATCTTGCAACCACCATCTGGTGAACCACTTGCATTGTGCATTTGACTGTCCATGTGACAGTGTGCTGTATTTACCAGTTTTGACCTTTCCTCAATTTTTTTTTTTAATTTGAGTTACCCAAGAAAAGATCTGAATAGTCTTGGTGTGTAGTGGATGACCTTAATCAATGTCTAAGTCTAAGTCTGAGCCTAATCCTCTCAGAGCAAAACCAGGGTAACTGGAATTGGCAGGAACATACATGACCAAGTCTTTTTTGACATGCTTTTTGTACCTCAAGTACATCAGGGATAACTAACAATCTTCACTCCTGAGAACAGAAGCCAAGAAATGCTTAAAGTACAGTTGCAATAACTTCCATATTTGATTACTTCCTAGATTTGTTGAAGTCAAAATATGGCCAAGTGGCAGACAGCAGTGCTTGTGGGTGTCAGTTTCTGGCATGTGGATACCCTGGCAGGAACAAAATCTTCAACCACCATGTACATATTGTGTCCGTAGAGCCTGGAAGATTGTACAGCAAGATGCCACCAAAAGAAAATCGAGTATTGAGTGCTCTGAAGCTGTTGAGTGGTCTGTCTGGATGGCATATTGCCGGTATCTGTTATTGTTTAGAAACCATTTCTTTGCTCGCACAGGTGCTAAGTGTGAAGGAACTTGACAGTTTGCAGCATACAACTTTAAGTATCAGCACATATTGTAACCACATTTTTCATTTGCTACTGGGAGTGGATGGATATGATCAGTTGGTGACAGTGGGAAATATAAGGTAAACAAAATGTGAGATATGAAAAGTTAGCTGTTAAGTGAATCTACAAAGTTTGATAATGGTCTTAGTTGAAGTTTTGATTTGCTGCAAAATTGGCAGCTGTTCTGAATGGTTGCATATAAAGGTGTACTTTGTGAGGCATCTTTTAAAGGGTGTACTTAAAGCTGAATGGTTGCATATAAAAGTGTATTTTGTGAGGCATCTTTTAAAGGGAATGCTCCAGTTTGGCCCACTTTGATATGCAGCCTTGATCAGTCAGAGAAATACTGCAGACATTGTTATCATACTGGTTTCTTTTCAGAAAATGACTCATGGTTTCAAAAAGTTTAATTAATTCAAAGGCTTCATCTCATAGTTATCCACTCATTTGGTCCAGTATGGGCCCTCACATGCAAATGTAGCAGTATCCATTGAGCTGCATGTGCTGGTGATGTCACACGACAGATGTAAATTGAACAAAGCGAAATATAATATTAGGAGAATGGGGAAGTCACTCTGAGCCTCTGTAAGAGAAGTTTTGAGGTACAGTGTATGTTATTGGCCTTAAAGACCAAAAGTTACAACTTCAGTATTGCAGTTTGGTGCATATCAAGGTCCCTTTGAGGATTTTGGATAGCCTTACAGATTGTGTAATCTTATGCATAAAATGCCATTATTCCTGTGCCCTCTCACCCAGTCATTTTTGTTTCACAACATGCAAACCAAATTCTAGGTTTCAAATGATCATAGCATTGTTTGTGAGCAGCACAGGCTTGTGATGTATGAAGCAGTATGTGTCGTGGCTCTCCTTGCAATTTGCCAGACAAATCTGCATGGTCATTTTGTCATACACAGTATGTTCTTGATGAAATGACTAGTCCGATTGTTGAGTAGATAATGGACATGTGACAAGAACCATGACCTGACCAGTCTTGATAGCAGGCATACTGTTGCTTCACAGGGACAGAAATCATAGGAAGTAAAATGGGTCTACATACTGCTGCCAGCAGCATGTGACAATTTATTGTGCCTGTTGTCAAAAAGCCCAGTGTATTTTTAACCCTCAAAACCTCAATCTCTTCAGCCCCATTGATATCCAGCCACTGTGATTGCTTGCATTGATGAACACTGGTACCATTTTGTTTGACCAGCATCTATGGCATGGATTGCAATAATGGCATTGATCTTCAAGTCAGTTTGTGTTGATTAATGATTTTTGTGTTTCTGGGATTATTTTGCTAGTATTTGCATCTTGATGTGATTTTTGGGATACAGTTTCTGTTGTGAAAGATATTTTTAGGGTACAGTTTCTGTTGTGACAGCATTGCCAGGTAAATGTGGGAAGTTGAAGATTTCATTGGAGATTGAGGCATGGTTTGGTAACTGCTAGACATAGTTTGTCAGCTGACTGAATTAGCAATTGGACCATTTTTAATTGATATGGTTACAGCTGGTGTTGGCATACCACTGTTGTGTAGTTTTGGATATTTTATCTGCATTATTTCATTGCCTTTGCATATTATGTGTGTGCATCATGTCATGGGAACTACTCAGCTGTGTGGGTCATCTGTGCATTGTAGATACAGATGGAATGCTGTTTGAATTAAGAAAGCACTCATTGGCTCATGTACTTGTGCTTCCACAAGAGCACTGTGACAGGAGAACTTTGTATTGCCATCATTGAAGCAACACACAGGCAGTGTGATATGTTATGAGCTACATAAAACAATGTTGTTGGTTATAGCAGTCCTATCTCTTTAGACAAATTTGGCTACCTGCTGAGTGATGTTAAGATTCAAAGGATTAAGTGCAGTCATGGTATTGAACTGATATGCTTGTCTGTTTTGTTGTTTTTTTTTTGCAAATTGAATCCTGCATTAATTTGCCTGTATTTTGTCATTAAGGGAAGTTCAGGAGTTAATGTCACTATCTGTCTCCTACTCATGTTCAGACATTGCCATGCAAGCAATATATTTACAATGTAGTATTGTAATTGAAATTGGAATGCATCAGTTAAGGAAATTGAAGAAAGATACATGTTGTTCAGAAAATTTGACTTGCCTGAACATATTTATAATATGATATTGTAACTGAAATTGGGATGCATCAGGTGGTGAAATTAAAGAATCATACATTTTGCAGAAAATCTGACTTGCCTTGGCATGATATTTGAGCACATTATACATGTTGTGCTTTCTTCTTGTCACACGGAGATGAAAACAATTCCTTAAACATGAAAGATTGTAAGTTTGGTTTCATTCTTCCATGCACAGATGTGTGTAGATGTGCACTGGTACTCACACTTGTAACAGCAAGCAAGTAATTTTAGCTTTTTTCATGAGATCTATGAATCATTAAGTGCAATCATTTTAAGCACAGTTTGTGTGTGCAGAAGTGTTTCCAGTCTGGTAATGCTGCTTATTCCATAATGCCGTTATATAGTACTGCGATTCATTAATTTTCTCAAAGCTTCAGCCAACTATTGTAATAAAGTTTTAAGGTGGTGTTTAGAGTTTAATGGAATTTGGAGTGTGTTTTGTTCTTAATTTGTAGACTTCTGTTTATAAGTTTTCTTTGCAATCGCAAAGAGGTGTGTCGTTGATGGCAGTGGAAATCGTAATTCTTTTGTTATTGCGGGTGTGGTAATGCACTTTTTGCCTTGATTCGATGAACTTTGGGGCATTGTTCTTATTGTTTTTACTTAGCGCTCTCCGTTATCGTTTGCCAGTCATAAAGCTGCCACAACCATTCGGTGCGCCAGTTCCGCCGGTATGGTCTCGTAGTCGTTTTTTTTCCCCGCGGGTCGAAATTGCTATCCGCCGAACACGCTGTTAGGTCTCGGCGGCCCGAAGTACATTATTTGTCCGATTCACTGGGACTTCTGCGGACATGCCGATCGACGAGGAAATGGATTGACCGATCGGACCTTCTGGGTCGCTGTTGGTTGCAAAATTGCAAGGAACGCCCGGCACTCGCCATATTGAAATGTTCTGGCATTGGAATTTTGCTTTATTAAACTTAAGTATACCCAGTTTGACGTTCAAGTAGCATTGCGGTAATACCGGTCCCAGAGTCCCCTCATGGCTTGATGCAGTAGTCAGTCCAGCATATTTTTTTCTGTTCTGTTGCTCATGTAATGGACACCGACACGTAATTCTTCGATAAGTTCCATTGTTTAATTGGAGGTCTCTCATTACATCGCCTTCGTACCTGAAGTCTGCGACATTTTCGACGACCGACGACGACGAGGACATTTTCGATTCCATTTAAGTGATATTCTTTGACGCCTTGGAATTCCAGTTGACGTTTGGAAACCCGGTGCGTGGAACTCATCTCACTAACAGATACGGCGACTGCGAAATTTTAGAGTTCGTTTTTTTGTCAGTAAATGGCAATTTCGAGATTGTGAAAAAACGCTTTACTTCCGGAATGTTGTCGTGAAGAAAAACGTTTTACTCCCGGAATGTTCTTTTCCAGTGGATCAATATGCGACGGCCTTTAATCCAGTCTGCTATGTATCAGCGTAACGCTAGTCGTAACGTAGCACCTTTCTCTGTTAGTAGGTTTTTGGAGACCCGCGGAAGGTTACGACTGTTTTCAGTCTGTTGCCATTGTCGATTGTGTTTGCCAATGCGATTGTGTTTCTTTACCTCGTGTTCAGATATGTTACCTGTTTATTATTGTCCGGTAGTGATGCTTGTCTGTTGGTGGGCATGGGGCAACTTCGCGGGCCTGTTGGTGTGTGTCGGACGGTGTGTCGACAGTCTGCCGGTGTGTCGGGCAGTGAGTTGCCGGTCTGTCGGCGTGATGCCAGCCCGTGTGCGTCGAACAGCGCGTCGCGGGTCTGCCGCCCTGCCTGCCCGCCGGGCGGCCGCCGTGCGATGGGCCGGACCGGGACGTCTCGTGGTCGTCCCCGGACGTGCCAGTTCGGTTTTTGTCCGCACCGCCGGCTGAGTCACGGCGACTCGGCGGCCGCGGACTGGCCGCGTCGCTCACGGCCACGCCCGCTCCTGTTGCAGGATCCACACTGTACGTGAATGGTCTGGAGAAGGCCGGCACCGAGTTCGCAGTGACGTCACCGATGAACGGAAACGGGCTGTTGAGCCAGGGCAGCCCGCAGTCAGTGTGAGTGGGCCGCCGCGGCCGCGGGATCGGCCGACGGCGGAGGTGTCTTCAAGGGGCCTCTGCCTGCTGTGTTGTGATGGATGCTGTCACGGCTTTGGGGCCTCAATAAAGTGCTTGGCGAAGTGGAGCTGGATGCTGCGGTTATGACGACACTCTTGCAAGTGACATTTTTCATTTTCGTTTCGTTCTTACGTAACACATGCCGCTATGAATTCAGTCGCCGCTGCCGTCACCGCAACTATGGCAGATGCAACGTCTAGCAGGTTTTGATTCTTTCATTGTTTCTCGGGGGAGGGAGGGACCTTGGTCTGGTGATATGGGGTTTCCTTTTAATTTGTCCATTCAGTGCCTGGGGATGAAACAGCTATGTGTCTGGGTTATTAAAGCAAGTTTGCCAGACTGTTGTCCGCTGCGAACTTCATCAAGTCAGCGTCGTATTGCTTTCATTGTCTGGTCACGATTGTCTCGAAATTGCTGGCTCGACATCGCGGCCAGGCGAGCGTTCGGCCCAATGCCGTGCATGACCGACGGCGAAGGCGACTGTCCGACTTGGCCGGAGAGTCACCGTGCTGTGTGGGGACCAGCGCTGCGGGCTGTGGCCGCAGTGGCGGTGACGGGCGCGCTCTCGGCCGGCAGGGACAGCGGGTTGGGCGTGCTGGCCGGCACCGTGACGCCCTCCTCTGAGCCGCTGATGGCCGGCCCGCCGCCGGCGCCCGTCCTCCAGCAGACCGGGCCCGTCTTCTACCCGACCCCGCAGATGGACGGCAGCATACCGCTGGACCAGCTCAAGCAGCGGCTACAGCACCAGCTCGAGTACTACTTCTCCAGGTCGGTGTCGGGCCAGCGGCGACTTCACTGTCGCAGCGTCATTCACGGCCTCTGTGCACCATCTCGGCCCGCACCATCTCGGCCTGCGTCATGTCGGCCAGAGACACTGCCACGGGCTGCCGTCTGTGTTGTCACAGTGCCCTGCCGTCACGCGCCGGCTCGGCGTCCCAGTCCCCAGCCCGGCTGTCTCGGCCGTACAGCGCCGGCCGCCTGGGGCGATTCAGCGCCCTCTGCCGCCGGGCCGGCGGCAGTGACCGCCGCGGTGTGCCCAACTCGCCGTTACCAATTTCAGTGGGACTTTTCCATCGGCGGGATGAGGCTCTATTTCTGGCCAGGCCGCTGCTGGCCTCGGGTCGGAGTGACGGGCGCGGTGCATCGCCGCCAGGAGCGCGCCGGCTGCGGCGCGGCGGCGGGGACGTTCGGCGAACGTTCCCGCCGCCGCGCCGTCGGGCCGCGGAGGGGAGGCGTCCGGCATGCGGATATCGAGCGGCGCCGCAGCCCGCGCTCAGCAGGGCTCCGCGCTGGGGCGGTGCCCCGGACGCCGAACAGTGGGGAACGGGGCTCGTCAGGATGGGAGCGGCGGCGTGGACCGGGAGTCGTGTTGTGCCACTAGTTGTGCTGAAAATCGCCACTAGCAACCACAAGTCGACAAGCACCCATGTACCTGCGCTCAGTACTACAGTGCATTGTCAGGGCTTCAGAGTTTCTTAAGAATGCCGGAAGCTGCCAACGTAATGTTCCATTCTGTCGCCGTAAAGTCGTTGGCAGGTCGTTGTCCTGGTACCGTCTGATTGAGTGCGGAAGAAATTACTCGGAATTTTAATGTCATTTGGCTTCCCGATATTTATACCAGTATCATGGTTTCATGTAACTGCCGTAAGTATAGTGTGATGGAACACGACGTGTGGGTTGGAATTTTTCTTGAAATGATGATGTCACAGTGATCGAACCAGCGTCTCGTGTTTATCAGACGTGGCGTGGGCATGATGTAAAACACCCAGAACGGCAATCCGTAGGCTTCGTGTGACCCGTGTGCAAATGTTGCGGGTGGCGGGCCGTTAAAAGTTTTACTATGCAGTAAATGTCGAAGCGTCGTGGCCCATAACTTTGGTTGTGATGTGTAGATGCTTTTTGAAGCCCTAAAGGGATGGGAAGTTCGCACAGACACGACATGATGGTGACTAAGTGGAGTTTGTATTTTGCTGGGGAATTCGTTGGGATTTGGTCAGGTATTGCTATGCGTTGTCTTGGTTTGTTTGAACAGTCCTGCTGGGAAACGACCAACGCACGATTCGGGACAGACTTTCTGGACGTGATGGGCGATTCTGGTTTGTACGAAGTTGCAGTATTCTTGTGTCTTGTGAAGGAGTCAAGTGTCATAAATGTTGCATGGAATGAGGAACGAGTCAGGAAGATCGCTGACAGCGTTCTCATCATTGCAGGGAGAACTTGGCAAACGATACTTACCTGCGGTCACAAATGGACAGTGACCAATATGTTCCTATATCGACGGTGGCCAACTTTAACCAGGTCAAGAAATTGACCAACAATATGGAGCTCATCACTCAGGTGTTGCAAGGTACGTCATGGCAAGTGTCTGGGACGGGGTGCCCAGCTGCTTGGTATGCCCCTGTGTGGTCGATGAGCCAACCAGCCGCTGAGAGGAAAGAATTGTGCACGGTGTTAGACTGGCGGCAATGTGACCGGTTCTACCTCAGGCTCTGCACAACAGGCACCACGTATACAGAGGTGAAACAAATCCTAGCTGTGATACAGAATTGAAGAGCATCTGTAGATGTTCTGCAAGTTAATACATGTTAATGGAAAAAGAGTTCATGTAATATATGTTGGTTCTAATTAGTGTATATGATGTTGTTTTTACTTGGCGTCTTTGATGGGTTTTTGTAATGGAGAAAAATGTGCTGCATCTCAACTCCGTTTTTGATAAAGCGATACAAAACCGTATCGTAACGCGCTTTTTCGTGCTGAAAACAAGACATTTATCTCCATTTGCGTGCGATATCATGTGACTCACTTGTTTACCACTTCTCAGTTTGCGGCTCACTAGCGCTCCCCACGTGATCAACGTTCGGGGCTGTTTGCGTTGTCTGTGTCCGCCGCCGGACCGGCCGGCCTGTGCAGCGCCGCTCCCCTGGCGAATGTGATTGGCGGCGGAGCGGTGTGCGGATCTGCGCCGGGGATGACCGGCGACTCTTCTGCCGGCAGACTCGCCCAATGTCCAGGTGGACGCCACCGGCACGCGGGTCCGGCCCAACCACAAACGGTGCACGGTGATCCTGCGCGAGGTGCCCGACTCCACGCCCATGGAGGAGGTGAAGGTAAGTGGCCGCGGGCAGCCGCCGGCGGCGCTGCGGCGCGGCGCTGACGGACCGTGTCGGCTGTGCTGCACTGGCGATCGGCCGGTGGCGTTCTCCCGGTATGTCAGCCTGAAGGGTGGGCAGAACATTGCCAGTGTGAGAGGCTGTATGTGCACAATGTGAGCCAGATGACGCAGTGTGGATTTGGCTGCTCGCTTGCTGCTTTGGACAGCATGCTCTGAAGACGTATATTGATAATCCCCTTTTTTGAGGACGGAAACGCCATTTTTCCAGTGATCGTGTTCAGTTTGGAGTGGTTGTGTTCAGCACCTGACGATCATTGCAATAGCAGGTGGCTGCCCCGCACGGGGCGGCGGTGTTGTCAGCGCGAGAGCCCCGGCTCTTGCTCACCGTGGAGCGGCCGTGCTGAGCGGCGCGGCCCGCGGGCGCCGCGAGTCTGACGCCGGAGGGCTGTGGCGATCCGCAGGCCATCTTCGAGAGTCCCAACTGCCCGAAGGTTGTGAACGTGCAGAACGCGCGGCTCAACAACTCCTGGTACGTCAACTTCGAGTCGGACGAGGACGCTCAGATGGCCTACCGCTACCTGCGCGAAGAAGTGCGCTGCTTTCAGGTGAGCGGGCCGCGTGTGGGTGTCCGGCGCCGGGCGGTCCCCGCAGTCGGCGCCCGTTTGTCGTGTGTGGTCTCCCGGGCGCCACTGGCTGACTTCCCTGCTGCCGGCGCCAGGCGCGCAGACGGCAAACTGACGATAGTTTTACTTGGTCAGTCTGTTGGGCTAGAAGGTAACCGTTGTTGAAAGCAAGTAGTATATTACACAAGCAATCAAAACCCATTGTGAGATGCTCTTTGAACCGGTAAATTGTTGAGGCTATCCTGAGCCAGCGGACATGCTGAAGGTCTGACATACAGACTGTAGCTGAGCTGACCTTCCTTAGTTTTGTTACGATTTATTCGGCCATGCGTGGCGTGCTCGAGGGCAGGTATGTCACGACTTTGATTCTGCGACCGGTTTGGTCGGCCCGTGTCCTGTCTGCCACCGATTCCGACCCGCTGACTGCGGCCCCGCCCCCGGCCAGGGTAAACCGATCATGGCGCGGATCAAGGCGCAACCGATCATCAACCGCATGTACAACACGCCGCCGGGCTCGGCCAAGAACGGGTTCGTGTCGGCGCCGGGCGGCGGCGAGCCGCCGGCCACGTACCAGGTGAACGGCAGCGTGTCGGCCGGCCGCTACCCGTACCCGGTCGGCACGCCGACGTCGGCGCCGCCGGCCGCCAGCGCCGCCGCCGCCGTGGCCGCCGCCGCCTACACGCAGCCCCAGCAGAGCCAGTTCGGCACGTTTTACGTGAGTGATGGCCGAGAGCCGCAGCGGAGCTTCGCGAGCGTTCGATATTAGACGGAGGACGGTAGTTGGCGCTGGGATTGATGTTGGGGCTACTTGGGGGTGCTGTCAGGATTCTGGAGGCAAGTTTGGGAGCTGTTTCAGAATGATGTCGATCTAGGAGTTACGTAATGTTTTGGGCTCTAAAGGAGCGCTCTCCGTGTAGGCTGACTGGCCGCCTGGTTGTTGATAGCTTCAGCAGGTTGACCGGACTTGCCAGACTGATCGATGCGCGCCGTGTCGCGTCTGCGGTCGGCGCCCGACTGGACGACGTCCCGCCGCGTGCAGTGGCTGACCCTGACCTGGTGTCCGCACAGCAGCTGCCGCAGCCGTACTTCCCGAACCTGCAGAGCTTCTACAGCACCACGGGCACTGGCCTGTTCGAGCTGGGCACGACGCCCGTGTTCACGTTCAACGGGCTGGCGCCGCAGACGGCGTACAAGCACGGCACCACCAACGGCCGGTTCAGCGGCGGCGGCCGCAGCAGGTGAGCTGTTCACCCGGCTCCCGGGCGCGCGCGCTCCTGTCGGGGGTGGTCTGGCAGTCCGGTACGATGTTGGCGTGAGGGGTGTTCTGTACAAGCGCAGTGGGCTTCGGCTGCGAAGAAATAGAAACGATTTTCGATATCTGCGAATATGTGTTGCGCGACGCGCGCGCAACACATATTCGTGTGTGTTCGTGGGGACATGCCGCCGCCGGGAAAGCCCGCTCGTTGTGTGAAATGTTTGTCCGAGAGACCTTGGGACATGCTGTGATCCTTGTCACGCAGGAATCCGAAGCGGAGTCAATCGGGCGGCTCGGTAGATCACAGCCGAGGCATGGGTCAGCAGGTGGCCTACAGCACGCCCGGCCATAGTGCATATCAGCCGGCGCCGGGGCCGGCCGGCACACACGCCTACTCGAACGGTCGCGGCGGGCGCAGCGCCCACTCGCGCAGCTACAGCAACGACTACGGCCGGCCGGAGCCGGCGCCGGGCGGCGCCGGACCGCCGGCCGTCTCCGGCTACCAGCCGGCCGGCGCCAGCACTAGTCAGCTGGCGGCCGCTGCGGCGCCGTCGCCGGCGGGCGGTGACTCAAAGCGCGACGAGGCGGCGTACGCGGCCGCGCGGCACCACAGTCAAGGCAGCGAGTCGCGGGACCAGCGAGGTGGCCGGGCGTTCCGGCGCACGCGCCGCCGCGAGGACGAGGCGCGGCCGCACCTGACCGCCGGGCCGGGCAAGGGCGCCGCCGCCGCCGCCGCGCACCCGGCCGCCGCCAAGGAACGCGCGCTGTCGGGCGCGGCGCCGCCCGAGGCGCGGCCGCCCGGCAAGTCGGCCGTCGGGCCGGCGTTCGACCTGGAGGGCTCGATGTTCCCGCCGCTGCCGGGCGCGCCGCCGGGTGACGCCGGCTCGCCGCCGGAGGAGGAGGGCGACGTGCCGCCGCCGCCGCCGCCGGCGGCCGGCCTGGAGTCGCGGCTCGCCGACGTGGTCAAGGGCACGGCCAAGCCAGCGGCGCCCAAGTCGGCGGCGGCCGGCAGCAAGCAGCCGTCGCGGCCCGACTCGCCCGCTCTGTCGGAGCCGGCCGGCGAGGCCCGCGATAAGGCGCCTCTCGCCGCCCCCGCTCCCGCCCCCGCCCCCGCCCCCGCCCCCGCCTCTGCCTCGGCCCCCGTCTCCGCCCCCGCCTCCGCCCTCGCCTCCACTGCCGCTGCTGCTACCACGGCAGTGTCTGTTGCCACCGCCGCTGTTGCCGCCTCCACCGCTCCCACGGCGGCGGAGTCGGTCGTCGTCAACGGCACCGTGCATGAGCGGAAGCCCCCTGCTTCTCCGGCGGCCCGCAGGTGCCCCGGCTCGCCGCAGCCGACGGCGCCGGCCGCCGCCGCCGCCGCCAGGAAACAGCCGACGTCGCCGCAACTGGCAGCGTCGACGGCGCCGCCCCGCAAAGCGCTGAGCTCGCCGCAGCCGGTTGCGGAGGCACCACCCAAGAAGCAGCCGGCCTCGCCGCAGCCGGCACCGGCGCTGCGGCGGATGCCGCCGCAGTCGGCACCTCCGGCCAGGTGGGTCTCGCGCCGCCCAGCTGGCCTGGACACGCCGAGACAGGTTAGGCAGGTTGACCCGGGCCCAGCCGAGGTAAGGTCAGGAAGGTAGGCCAGTTGTTATCCAGTATTTCGTGCGTTGTGCTAGATTCATGATGGTGTTGAAATTTGGAAGTGGCGTTGTAGTCGTTTGCCGGATTGTGTGGTGGTCTGTGTTGCCGACTTCATGCTGGCAGCTCGC
This sequence comes from Capitulum mitella, assembly GCA_030062745.1. NCBI lineage: Eukaryota > Metazoa > Arthropoda > Thecostraca > Pollicipedomorpha > Pollicipedidae > Capitulum > Capitulum mitella. The sequence continues at coordinate 20,824,009 of CP099850.1, read as the reverse complement.
TTTGATATGCTTTCCACTGAGTTGACGCTGGCCATTTGACTCCCCAGTAGCGCTGTGAAGCCCAAGAAGCCGGAGGAGAAGCCTGAGGTGGCTGCCGACGAGGCTGTGGTGGTGGGCTCGGACCGGCACGAGGAGGCCGGCGCCGACCTCTGCTCAGGGGCCAACAAGGAGAACGAGTTCAGCTCGGTAAGCGGCTCCCGGCCGGCCGCTCCCGGCCGAAAGGTCTGGTAGGGGGGGGGGGGGGACTGACCGAGTCAGCCCGAGTAAGGTCAGGCAAGAGTGGCTGTCAGGACGGCGTTGCCCGGCCAAAGATTCACTGGTGTTGCCGAGTGGTGCCGTTGCCGGGGTGTGGTGTCGTGTCTGCCGGCCGGCCCGCTCCGGTCCGGGAGTGTGGTGCTGCCGCCCGTCCGCCCTGTGAGCTGGTGTAAGTCTGGCTTTGTTGGCCGTTGGCCAGAGTCCTGATCGGCGCCCGCGTCGTTCCAGCTACCTTTGGCCACCACTCTGAGTTACGCTCAGATGGCGCAGCGCGGCCGCGAGAAGAACGAGAAGCTGGCGCAGGAGGTGAAGGAGCGCGACGTCAAGGAGCGCGAGGAGGAGAAGAAGGCGGCCGCCAAGCCGCCGCCGGCCGCGGTGCCGCCGCCGCCGGCCGGCCCGTCCGTGCAGCGATCTAACAGTGCCCGTGAGTGGGTGGTCGCGACTGCCGGCCAGCAAGAGGATTGAGGAGGTCGTTAGTCGCATTCGGATAAGATTGAGAGCTTGGCAGTCGAGACAGAGGAGGTGAAGTGAAGTGAAGAAGCGTTTCATTCACTGCTGTGTCTGTGATGATCTCTCGGTTGTTATTGTTGCTGCCTTTTACTTCTTGCATTCGCACGGGTTGACAGAGTGATGAGGTAATCAGTGATTGCACATTGGCACACGTCACGTGTGCCGGTTTCGGGGTCGCCGGGCCTTTGGGTTTTGTCATCGTGCCATCTTGGAGATATGCTGACTAATCGTTAACTCGTAGATAGTCCGTGATTGCGCATGGGCGCACGCCACGGTTGCTGCTTTCGGGGTTCCCCGGCCGTTGGGCTGTCTTGTCGCCGTGCCATCTTGGAGATTGCCGACTAATCTTTAATTCGTGTCAACACTGTACCCTGTCTTTCAGGCTCGACTTCTGCCACTCTGAAAAAGCTTCGTTTTGCTGTTAGCCGCCTTGTTTGTCCGTAATGACGGATCGTTGTTGCGGATTGTCACGTGGTGATCGACGGAGAACGTTCTCCAGCGGCTGGAGCGCCGTATTAGCAGGATTGTGTTTCTTTGCGTTCACTGTTGGTCGCCATCTGGTAACTGGACGTTGTTTGGTCCTCAGGCAAGCCGGGAGACGACAAAAGAAGACCGCTGCCTGAGAAGTCAGAGCGCCTGGTGCGGAGGGACGTTCGAGACCCACGCGAAGTCCGAGACCCTCGGGACGTGCGTGACGCCCGCGACGTGCGTGACACTCGGGAAGTGCGTGACACTCGGGAAGTGCGCGACACCAGGGAAATTCGTGACACCAGGGAAGTTCGTGACTCCCGCGAGGTGCGTGACACCCGTGAGGTGCGTGACGCCCGTGAAGTGCGTGACACCCGCGAGGTGCGTGACACTCGAGAAGTGCGCGACCCCCGCGAGGAGCGCCGAAGAGCCGACGACCGGATAGAGCGGCCCATCAGGAAAGAGCGTCCCCGCTCGCCCAAGTGATATCTACACCCAGTCCGCAGACTTAGTGATCCATTGTGCAATCGACGTTTCTCAATTAGGAGGTTGGCGCCTGTGATGTGGCGGCGGCGGACCGGCGCGGACGGCCGACGGCCGCGCGGCGCAGCGGCCAGCCGGCGTGTGAGTGAACAAGTGCCTCACGTAGCGACTGTCCACCGTTGCGTGTCTGCGGGTGTGCGTTGGTGCGCGTGGGCGGGCGGCGAGCGAGCGTGCTGCGCGCGGCCGGCCACCACCTAGTCCGACGGTTGTGCGCCGGGCGCGGGCGCCAGGCGGCCTCTGAGTGGGTGTGTGCCAAATGAATCAAAAGCGGACGAGTTGCTCACGGCGCCGCGCGGGCCCTGCCAGCGATGCGCCGCCCGCCGGTCGCGCTCGCCGCATATTTATATCGTGCCCATTGCGGAAGCCGGCTTATTTTTGACGAGCGAGGTGCGCGCCGCCGGGACGGGCGCCGCCCGCTCCGATCCGCGCGCGCGCGCAGCCGTCGCTGTTTTCTTGTACATAGCCGGGCTGTGAGTTGTTGAGGATTTTGTCGTCTTGACTGGGTTGTCGCGTCCCGTGTGCGCCGCGCCGCGCCGCTCCTTTCTTGCCCGCGCCCGGCCGAGCGGCGCCGGCCAGCGGCGGTGCGGCGGCCCGCCGCGCTCCGCCCGCTCCCCGATCTCCGTCTTCTGCTGTCCGCCGCCGGCGCGTCGGCCGGCCCCGGGTGTAGCTATGTGTTTCCGGGGCCGGCGCCGGCGCGGCGGCCGCCGCCCGGCCGTCTCGCCCCGTCTGTCCGCGCGCCCGCTCGGCCGGCCGCCCGTCCCGCCTCCCGCGCACGGCTGTCGTAACGGAGACCGCTTGTTGGGGATTGTTGGCGCGGCCGTCCGGCGTCCGGCCGGCCGGCGGCCGCCGCGCCGCCGTCACCACCGCCCGGCCCGGCCGCCGCCCGGTCGACCGGCACCGGACGGGTGACGTTTTAACCAGATGACTGCTGATGCGTATACTGCCGGGGTCTGCCCATGCTAATTTTGTAATCGGGAGTGATTTGATAAATCCTAGGTTTGGTCTGGATTCCTCGCACACGCAGTTGCTCAGAAGATGAAGGCGTATGGTATGATATTGTATGATTTTGTTTTACTAGTTGTGTTAATTTTTATATGTATATAAGTGAATTTGGTTTTGAGCGCAGCATATCCTGCCCCACCAGCCTCCGAACCGCTCTCTAGGGGCCCGCGCCGTGGCCCCCGTCTTCCTGCAGCTCCGGCCGGGCCCAGGGCGGCGGACGGGGCGCCGGCCGGCCGAGCGGCTCCGGTGACACTGGCTCGGCGCACCTCGCGGCGGCGGCGGCGGCCGGCGCCGCTCGCGGCGGCACCGCAGCGCCCTGTATATATACCGTGTAAGCCGGCTCGGTGCCGCCGCGACGACCGGCCGCCGCCCCTCACCTGTGGCCTTTCAGACCGCGCCGCCACAGCTGACCGGACCCGTGCTTTCCCCTATCATGCAAAATCGGTCGTCGTCGGTGTCGTATGCTGTTCGGCTATGATTGAACTTTCCGTGCCTTTCAGTGGTAGTCTTGGTGCTGCGGTAGTAATTGTCGAGAACATGGGTCCCTCCCCAGTAGATTTTATGTCCGGATGTGTACCTGCCAGTGTTATCAGCTTGGGGTATTAGGTTCTGTTGAAATTAAGTTTGAAATAAACTTGCCTACAATATTGTGCATAAATACAGGTTGTTTTTAAAACTTGCGGTGAACGATCAATTGACCCTGTCTGAACACCCGAAAGCTACAGGAATTCCACTTCAGGAAAACAGCGAAGAACAAAATGGTACCTCGCTCGACTCGACAGTAGCGAGACATTTACTTTTAAAAGCTCAAGGGGAGGTAAACGTTTTTTTTTGCGGCACCTTTTTTGCGCGTGTCGGAGCTACAGCTACGATTGGAACGGTTATGGTGGGTGTGAAACATCTGGGGAGTCGCGGGTCTTCGCGCATACTCCCGATGCACCCAGCCGAGGCCACCCGGCTGGCGCCGAACGGTCGCGCACATCCACCAGTCCCACACGCAAGAAATCTGGCGTCCCTAGTCCGTACACTCCCGACTGTTGCACCGTACCCTGTATTGCATCGACCGCCGGTGGATCCCCGCCGCAGTATTTCCCAACAGAAAGGAACGGTGGCTGCGCGCACGCTGCGTTCCAATCAGCAGACAGCGACGCGACCGAGTATCGGCCGCCGCCCACTCCGAACCGCACGTCTCCCGTCTATCGACCCTTGTGGCGTCCCGCGATGACGCCACGCCCTGATGACGTCACAGCCGCCCACGACGGCGTCCGCGCGGCATTTCTCGAGCCCGCACATCTGCCGTCCGCATGACGTCATCACTGCGGCGGAGCCTTCACGCCGGCTCTCGCGGGCGCGCGGCTGCGGCGTCCTCAGCACAGCTCGGAAACCACCGAGATCCGGCACCAGCGGTAGGCGGTGGCGTCGACGTTCCTGAAGAGCAGGCGGCGGTGTCCGGCCTCCAGCAGCCGCAGCACGCCCTCCACCAGCACGAAGCCCGTGCCGAGCCCGGCCGCCTCCGACAGGCAGAAATCTCCCGAGGTCACGTGACCGATCACCTGGCGGCCGCCGACACGGGGTCAGTCACGTGACCGGCGGGCGCAGAGGCAGACGTCGCCCGCGTCGGCCGAACACGGGCAGAGGACGGAGAGCTCCGTCCGGACCGGTCAACCGGTCACAGAACCAACACCAAGAACCGACCAACAAGTCACGGGACCAAGAACCACAGCCGAGAACAGCGCTCGATCTCTCGCCGACGACATCTGCCAACCGACAGAGACAAGTATCAGTCAGCCAGCCAATTACCACAGCCACCACATCGTAAAGGAACCGCTCCAAATGTCCAAGGTATGTGTTGACTAGGACATGCAGTTTATCGCAAATGAAGGGTAATGTGAATGATTCAAACATCGAGCCACACAACACCAAGAAGCCCCAGCCAAGCCGAACTCCCATCATTAACCGCGCCCGAACATTTCAGCGTCGCTGTAATAGAAAAACTTGGGAGACATTTTATTCTCTTTCGGCATGGAATGAAAGGCTGTGCCTGACATTTCGCGCTGTCAGTGAAAGTTACCAAGCGGCTTTAATTCTTCTGAAGTCATTTCCGCGAATACTTCGAGCGAACTCTGGCCATAGCTGCCGAAAGGTCCCGCAGAAACTTTGCATGCGTTCGATTCGTTCCAGCATTGTCCATGGTGCGTCCAACCAATATGTGTAAATAAAACTAAATAATAAAAATACATTCCGAGTGAACGCCTATCCTCGCGTCTCGTGACGTGAAGTTTCGAACACGTTGGAATGCAATGATCACCGAAATTCTGACAACGTGGTATCCAACCCAGTGTTCGAACAGCAGCATCGTCCCTGTCCGCCGCTGGGCAAAGACAGCAGGGTGACCTTTTCGCCTTTGACCGAACACGCCCTCTGACCTTTGACCAGGCCGGGGGAGGCAGCCGATCTTTTGTTATGGGGACAGACGCCTGTGCTACTGTCAGGGAGAGCCAAATTACACGGTGCAGAATGCCGGGTCTGTGGTCAAACGGTTCGATGACGGGCTCTCGATGTTCCAAACTCACCGGGCATCGCCCATGAGGCGATGCCCGGTGAGTTCGGAACATCGAGAGCCCGTGACATTTTCGATGATGACAATTTCGAAATGGTGGTGACAATTTCGAAACGCGCGACGCCGATGGGCGAGAGAAAAATATCATGAGTAATACGCGGCTCGGATAATACGTCGATGTACTGCCAGAATCAACCTGACCAATCGGAAAAAATGAGAACGCAGCCAGTGTATCAAGGAAACTTGCCGGTTCTCGTTGAGAACCAGTGACATCCTACACGGGTCCAACATCATAAACGTATGCAGACAGACATACATGTTTCTGGAATTTCATGAGTCATGCACCATGAGTCATAAATGATGAGTCATGGTGTCGCAGAGGCCAACGAAGCTGTGGGAGATAATTAAAGATTAACAAGGAACGAAATATACTGATGAAGCAGAGCCAAGTTCATAATTTTTTGTTTTCGTGGTTCGCGTTTTGTACCCGAATACAGTAGACAACACCAAAAAATTTCGAATGTAAAAGAGCACGGATAATATTTTAAATCGTTTTACCCCTGTCCGTATCGGCGCAGGAACGGGGGGGGGGCATGACCCTCCCACTGATTGGGAAATTTGGCATCAGCCCTATGGGGGAAAACGTCTCTGTCCCCCCCTGCCCTTTTCTGTATGTACACCCCTGTATGTATCCTACACCCCTGTATGTATGCCATGAAATAGGTCAGAGGTCAACTTGGATGATGACCATCAACATTTGCTTCGGTGTTTGTATCAATGGTTCCAAAAAAAAAAAAAATATCCCCAAGGCCAGCTGGACGGAGCAAGGGTAACCATGGAACTCATATAACGAGATCAAGAAATATGATTGTCCCTCTTTGACCATGACCTACCTATGAAGTCCCCTGGCCGAACAATGACATTTCTCTACAGTCCTCTCTCTGCCCACTAACCTTTATCTGTATTCCCCTCCCTGCCTACTGACCTGTCTCTGTATTCCCCTCCCTGCATGCTGACCTGCCTGTATTTGTTTCCCCGACCTCTCTCTGTACCAGCCTCCTACCCCGTGGCCGCTGACCTGTCTCTGTGGCTGCAGGTCGGCAGCCGGCAGTGAGAGCCGCTCCATCTGCTGCCGGTGCTGGAGCCGCTCGGCGGCCAGCTGCTGCCGCGCCTGCTGCGCCTGCTCCGGCTGCTGGCGGCGCCGGCAGCGGTGGCGGCGCCGCTTCTCCGTGCGCTGCCGGCGCCGCCAGGCGGCGCGCAGCTCCGCCCGGTCCCGCTCGGCGGCGTCGGCGGCAGGCCGGCTCTGCCGGCGCCGGCCCGGCCTCCTCCGGCGCGGGCAGGCAGAGCAGCGCGCCGGGCCGCGGCACGCCGCGCCCGTCCGGCCGCACCCTGACGGCCAGCAGCCGGCCGGCGGCGGCGGCCGGCAGGGCGGCCCGCGCCGCGCCGCCGCCGCCGCCGCCGTCGGCCTCCAGCGCCGTCTGCAGCCGACGGAGGACGGCCGGCTCCCGGCACACAGGGCACCGGGCCGGCGGCGGCCGCGGCCGAGTCCGGACACAGTTGCCGTAGCAGCCGCGGCCATGGACATTCGAACGGGTCCGGCACGGCCAGCTTGGCGTAGTTGGGCCGCTTGGCCGGCGGCCGCCTGCCGACAGCGGACGAAGTGAGCGGCCTGCTGAGAGGCGGCTGTCGTGCGGGCCGCTGCTGTTCTGAACGACCTTCAGGCACGCCTGGCGCTGCACGATTCAAAGCTCCAACACATCCACCCGTTCGTGTGGTCTGCTGAAACCTATCATCCGATGTCTTTATATTTACGGAAATGCTAGCGCATGGCAGTTGCCTACACTTCTGGAAAACCGTCGGAACGTGTGGTTTGAAACCCTTGTTTCAAACCTGCGCCGTAAAGCCCCCACAACAACCAATGTGCCTGTGCTACCTCCTGACACACAATGTGGTGGTGGTGGGCAATGATGCTGGAGACTACAGAGATGTGTAGTGGCATGGCCTTTATCTTAGACTTCGCGAGACAATGAACAACCGTAACGAGACTGTTTGACCAGTTGCAGTCCTTTCTTTCCCTTCACATCCGCTTAAAACGCGTACTCCAGAGGTCCGACGCATTTCCGTCATCCACCTGAACAGCTTACTTGAAGTACTCCATCCTCAGCCTGGCCCTCTCCTCGGCGTCCCACAGACGGCCGGCCTCCGAGTCGGGAAACTCGGCCGGGAAACGCGGCACGCCCGTCTCCAGGGCTGGCAGGTAACAAACACCTCAGTCAGCACAAACAGGCAACGGTCTCCAGGGCTGGCAGGTAACACAATCACCTCAGTCAGCACAAACAGGCGACGGTCTCCAGGGCCGACAGGTAACAAACACACCTCAGTCAGCACAAACAGGCAACGGTCTCCAGGGCCGACAGGTAACAAACACACCTCAGTCAGCACAAACAGGCAACGGTCTCCAGGGCTAACAAATAACACAGACATCTCAGTCGGCACCCACAGATAACGGTCCCCAGGGCTGACAAATAACACAGACATCTCAGTCGGCACCCACAGACAACGGTCGCCAGAGCTGACAGATAACACAGACTCCTCGATCCGCACAAACAGGAACCAGTCTCCAGGGCTGTATTATCACACACAGTCCTACCAGTCTCATGCCGAAACACGACTCTCCAGCGTGGCCAACTCCACCTGAACAATTTTAAAATAAATATAATAAAGGAATTTACCTCCGATGTTGCATCAACGTATCCTGTGACAAAATCCAACTGGGCTCCATCAAACATCTTTGCGGAGAAGACCTTTCGGTGGTTGGTAGGAATATGTTCATTTCATAAACCCTTTCCGCAGAATTGCTAAAACTCACGGGAGCCAGTCATCCATTTAAATTATGGCTTAAACACCGCTGCACGCGAAAGAAACACTTCCGTGGGGCTACCACAGCGCCGCGCAATGGGCGCCTAATGATACTCTAGAATCTCAGTCACCACGCCACACAGCCGCCCTTCGACTGGGACCTCACCGATCCTGTCGGCCTCCCGGAGGCCTCCCGCCCGCGCGCCGTGGTACTGCAGCGCCACCCAGAACGTCATGCCGTACCCGGCCGGCAGCAGCAGGTCCCAGCCTGACGGATGACGTCACCGGTCACCGGTACCAGCAGACGGCACGCTCCAGTCACGTCACGTTATCGGGATTCAGCTCAAAGATCAATTCTGATTATGCGGGCAAACGACTCTGAATGGCATCACTGGCATGGGGACGTTGCATCATGCCTCAGCCTTGAACGGAACGTTCCATTTTGGTCGCCGTCCATGGATAGACTCGGCTGGTCTAGAGAAATGTTGCTGATCACGTTTCCACCACTCACTTTCCTGGAGGAAGAAGAAGCTTCAAAATGTTATTTAATTGTACAATGTATTCTACAATCGCCCGCCCATATGACACCCCATAGGCAAATGAACGGGTGCCTTCTACAAACGTGAACTGGCTTAAGTCTGCTCATGACATCACGCCACGGCTGTAAACAACATTGCTCTGAACCTCCGTAAGCGCAGTTTTGAGACGCAATGCATGTTACAGCTTAGATTCTAAGACTACAGACCACGCCTTGACTACCTTCGCTCAAAACACGTACTAACAACATTGGAACATTGGAACATCCTTCAACCCTTAATGCCGCTTATCATTTGGGATACAACATAAGGCATTTACTGTCATCAGGGCCATCACCCCCGCCTAGCAGCACACTATCACCAAGATCTCAGCCCTCAGCCCTCATTCTAACGACTCTGCTAATGACTGCTTACGGTTCTTAGCCCTCAACTCTCACTTTACAACACAATTTACACTTTACAATTTCCCTTGCTGCTGAAACATCTGGACTTCCAGCCTTCCGTTTTGAGAAAACAAAGCCTTCTGCCCACAACAAGACCCCAGGGACGCAAATCTTCCCGAGCCGCACAGTTCATTCACCGTCCTGAGCCCCGAACCCCAACAGGCGATCTGTAATGAAGCCCTATCACACCCTAACCCGTAGCCCCATCGGGTGATCCGCAGCGAAGCCTTGGCACCGTCCCGAAACTGCAAACGAGGCCGAGGCCCTGCAGCGGAGCCCTGCCGCTGCCCTGCGCCCGGAGCCCCACCTGGCGGCCTGTCGTTCTGCATCAGCAGGACGGGCACCGGCGCCAGGCGGACGGCCTGCGGCGTGGCCGTCGGCACCAGCAGCTGACTGCGGGCCCGGTTCACCTCGCAGTCGGACACCTTGCCGTTGGTCACCCGCCGGCGGGTGGACTCGTCCCACAGCGGGGAGTCCTCGGCACCCCCCGGCAGCTCGGCGATCGGCTCGTCCGTCAGATCTGTAATCGGCGACGCGCGGCACGTCGGACGGTCGCGCTCGTGAAGCCGCTCACCAGACCGACACGGGTCTGCCACCACGGAGTGAGACACATTCAGGCCAACCGGCAGTACTGTGCGATTTTGTATGAATGTGACCCTTTCTCTTTTCCATGTTGCACAATGTCGCCCGGAACTGCATAGCGGCACCACGGGTACAACCCGAGGAAAGTAATAACAAATACACAAACCTGCAGCAACAAACTGCATCGGCCAGAGCATGGTTCGGCCACCAGTAAAGCATTGAAACACATCGGCTATACACCGTCCGACCAGCAGTAGCAGGCATAACGTTCGGCCGCAGTCGCACAAACGGAAATCCCGTGCGGCCGGCAATAACAAATCGTCAGACGTACAGTGCTGCACGTCGTATCTAACCGTCAGACGAACTGGCAGAGACACGCCGTCAGACGTACCGTTCGGCCAAAAGTGCCACACCGTCAAACGCACCGTTTGGCCAATAACACCCATCCGTTCGGCCCGCAGCACCACACCGTAAAACGTACCGTCCGCAGTGCCACGCCGTCAGACATACCGTCCTGTCGGAGGGCGGCCAGCTGTCGCCGCTGCGGCATGTGAAGGCGCGGGTCGTCGGCGGTGAGCGCCACCACGCAGCCGGCCGGCAGCTCGCCGGGACTCTGCGCGAGCCCGAGCCGCGCCCAGAGCCGCCGCTGCCGCTCCACGCCGGCGGCCGACTCCCAGGCCGGCGCGGCGGCCGCCACCCGCAGACTGGCGTGCAGGGCGGCCTGGGAGCCGGGCCCGGTCAGCCGCAGCCGCACCAGCCGGTCGCGCAGCTCCGTCAGCGTCACGGCCGAGCTGCGGCCGACGTGGCGGCGGATCACGTCCAGCCGGCGCGGCGCCAGCTTCAGCTGGTCGACGCCGCCGCAGCACGGTCGAGCCGCCGGCTTCCCGGCGGCCTCACTAGCCTCTGCCTGCTCCGCGGCGCCCTCGACGTCCTCGGCCGGTTCTTGCGGGCCCCCTGCACCCGCAGCCACCTCCATTGCGTCCTCTGAGTCCTGTTCCGGCTCCCCCTTGGTCCCCTCTGGGCTCTTCTGGGTCGCCTTGATCCTCTTTCGATTCCCGCGGGGCTTCTGGGTCCTCTCCCGGCTCGCCCGGGTCCTCAGGGTCCGGGCCAGGCTCGGCCGTCAGCGGGGCCACCTTCACAGCCTCCTCACGCGGCTGGTCTTCCAGGTCGAACACGCGCACCAGCGCCGCCCGCACGGCCTCGTACGCAGCGGGGTGGACCCAGAGCCAGAGCCGCCGGCACGGTTCCGACCCTGAGCCAGAGCCGGGGTCGGGGCCGGGCGGCGGCGGCGGCTGCCAGAGGAGGTCCGGCCGGCGCCAGCGGCCAGCGCGGCTCCTCCGCCGACAGCAGCAGCAGCCGGCCCTGGTGACGGCCCGACAGCAGGCGCGCCGAGCCGGCCGCGCCGCCGCCCAGCCGGCGCAGCCCCGCCAGTAGCGTTGACTGCGGCCCGCGCAGCTCCAGCTGACACAGGTATGACACGTCCTGCCGGGGCGGGACAGACAGGCAGTCAGTTCCAACGCAGCGACAGAGACATCAACGTACGGTTTCACATGATCAATTAGGTCTTATGTACTTGTGCCAGCCTATCGCACGAAGCTTGGGGTTAGGCATTCGAGCTAAGTACCGCGATAGTCGCAGCAAAATGCAAACCGACATCAACATAAAAATGGACGGAGCGAATGGAGAATCATGGCTGTGCCATTTCCCCATAAGTATCTTTACCAAAGGACTTCATAACATGTGTCACTCAGCAGAGCAGAGCAGTGCTCACCAGCACTGCACAACAGAATGCAGTGATCCTCCAACACTCTTCTACACCAGACAGCGGCGTGCAGTGGCTCCTCACCTTTCACGATCCTCACCCGGACCAGACGGTGTTGCATGGTGGCCCGGTACGGACCCTGACTCTCACCTGAACCAGAAGGTAGTGTGTAGTGGCCTGGTATGAGCCCTCACTTGGACCAGGCAATGATGTGTATGGTGGTCCAGTACGAACCCTCACCTGGATCAGACAGAACTGCACGGTAGGCCCAGTATGGACTATGGCCCTCACCTGGATCAGACCGAACTGCACGGTAGCCCAGTATGGACTATGGCCCTCACCTGGATCAGACAGTGGTGCGCGGTAGTCTAGTATAGACCTTGACCCTAGCCAGGACCAGACAGTACTGCACGGTAGCCCAGTATGGACTATGGCCCTCACCTGGACCAGACAAGCTGCACGGTGGCCCAGTATGGACCATGGCCCTCACCTGGATCAGACAGTGGTGCACGGTGGCCCGGTACGCGGCTCGGAAACCCTTGTCGGTGGCCCGCTCTGGCAGCTGGTAGCCCCAGCGGCGCACCATGTGGAAGCGGCGCGCGTGCCAGATGTGCGTCTCCAGCCAGACGTGCTGCCGCTGGCGCCGGTTGTACTCCTGCAGCAGGTGGCTGGGCCGGCGGCGGTGGCGCCGGCTCGGCCGCTTGGTCGCCTTCAGCTGCGACAGGTCGCGCTGGGCGGGTCGGCCCGAGTCACGGTCGGTCACTCACCGTCAGCGGGCGCCTCCGGTATTGGCAGTGTCAACACGCGCCCGTGAAACAGGCCGGCGGCTCCTAAACTGGGATGTTCTTGCTGGTGACGGCTATGTAGTTCCGTTCATTTCACCGCTATCGCGGGAAAATTCCCTCCAAGACATTGCTCGGAGAAACAAGCCTCAGTGAAGATGGCAAAATGGACTAAGAAAACGCACTGGCACCTTTGGAAGGACGACGAGACCTTGCGGCAAACTGGAAATTATTAATCAATAAAATATATTTTAAACGATCAGAGGCAAAGTCTAGGAGATGAGGGCCCACGGTACAGCGCAACACATTACGTTCGACACCATCGTAAACATGAGAGACTAAAACGCCCCGACGCGAGCGGGAGTGACAACGAACACGGACCGGCTCCGTCCCCTGTCCCAGTCGTGCGCCCTCAGCTGGCATCGGACCACTGCAGGCCGGGCCACCACCGCCCGCGCGCCCCTGCCTGCGTGGGCGGCCGCTGTCCCGCTCACCTGCTGCAGGAACATCTGGCGCAGCCGCACCGGCAGCCGCTTGGGGTCGTGGCTCATGGCGCGACGCTGCATGTGCCGCGGCAGCCGCTGATACGCCATCTTGGTCCGGTTTGGGTTCTCTGTCAATTCAGCCAGGGGCTATGCCATCTTATGGATGGGGTTACTTGATTTTCCATGTCAGCTTGACAAGAAACTTGATTACAGAATTGACCAAACAAGTTCCATTTCTCAGAACAGTTCCATGTTCCAGACCAAACATTCCAACATCCAGACCAAACATGTGACATGTTCCAGTCACAAAAACTTAGCTCAGACTGAAAACAGCTTAAACACCTTGCTTAACATCCACTGCAATGACCACCATTTCCTTCTGAGAACAAACTGGGGGCTTTGGAGACCTACAGACCTTCAGTGTGAAGTGAATGATAAAGAAACAGGTCCAAGCAGATATGCTATTAAAAAATCATCCCTACATCATCCAATTCTGGGTGAAATTTACACATTTTGGTATCATGCTTATACATTTTTGGGCATGGAGCACCACTATTCAGTAAGGTAGTTCTACATAATTTGATGCATAGTATCATTTATCTCCTTGCAGCCTGCAAGCATTATAACCACACAGCTCTGCTCCTGTTCAAAACATGTTTGGCCAGCCACATGAAAAAACTGAGTAACAGTTCCACCAGTTCAGAATGCATGACCAAGTAGACACCATACAATTTCTGGGAACATAAGGACCCTGCAAGGGCTGAACAGGCAGGCATCAAATGTCACAGCAAGAAAAAGTTGCTGGTATTGTTTCTGAGGATAAGAATATAATGTAATCACTAGAAATGAAAATGGCACTGCATATGACTGCTACATCATCCATTCAATCACATATAACTGTCTGCAAGAAAGTTGTAGATACAATGCTACCCTGTCATGTTCACCCACTCCTCTGCTGCCATGAAAATTGAGAGTTTATATGGCCAAGCATACATGCATCACAGCATGACCCATAAGCAATTTCTCCTGGCAAACTTTTTAATCCCACCCACGGCAAGGAAATCTAAACTAGCATTATGCCTAATCCAATCCACTCCTATTTTAACTGGCAAACACTTGTTCATCTGCTATCCAGCAGCACTGCCATGCCTGGTGTATAACAGGCACCAAGGATAAATAAAAACATATTAACATGCAGGGTCACTCAGGTTCACGACAAGGACATACAATAGCCCTGCATGTAAGAGACTCCTCAGTGCTAATTAGTTCCATGCTCCAAACAAAGTAATAACTGACCTATGCCCACAACAGCATTCAGGACCTGCATATGCAATGCAGCTAGTGTGCAACAGTTTCCTTTTTAACAGCAATATCAAATAATGCCAACAATTTAAAACACTTTCATTTCTAAGGCAAATTTTTCATTAGTTTTAGCAGCAATTTTCACTGTGTACCAGCATATCAATTAGGTGACAGTGGTTAAATAACATTTGCCTCCACTACATCAATATTCAACAGCCTGCAGCTAATCATGAGCATGTAATGTGGCATAATGGCATGTGGATGAGGTAAAAGAGACAGTGTAATAAAATTGCATGTCTGTTTCTGAGATGTATGGAAAACCCAAAATACAGTATATAGATATGGAGATGACCTCACATCTGCAAAATTCAGAGCAGCCAGATGTACAAAAATAGTGACAGTCATGGAATAAACAGCTATGGAGAGCATGGTCTTACCGATCGCATCTGTCAGCTTTTTTATCTCTCCTGCTCTCTCTACTGACAGCTCCAAGAAACTGATATTCTTGCCAGTCAGCAGAGTTTCCGAACTGAAATCTCCTTCCATCCTAAAGTCTTCGAACTCCTACAAAGCTGAAAACACGATCCAGACGTAACTCGATGTTTGTTTGTTTGTTTGTTGTGGGTTAGGACGCACAGCCTCTTGGGCTCAAGCGTCCGTGTCTTAAGTCAAGTCTTGCGTCCCGTCGGGCGTCAGTCAGTCGTCTGTCAGACGTAACTCGAGCTTTCCTAGGGGTGTTTCAGCTTCGAGCCCATCGCCGCACTAGTCCTACTAGCTTTCAAAGCACGCGACTGCGGACGCATCTAATGGTCTCATGTGCGCCAATTTCCGTTCGCCACACTTAAACCATATCCTGTATCTTTCCTTTACTTATATTCGTCTTTCAGGTTGAGTTGCAGGACATCGAGACGTCGTGCACACACGGATGAAGGATGTGAGGAAGAGGGGTCGCCTAGAATATCTGCCCCAGCTCTGGGGATTTTTCTGACTAAATAATGTGAGAGAGATTCGAATGACATCTACCTTCCGTAAATGGGAAACGAACGCAGGGGCGGGGGCGGCAGACTGCAGACATTGCTGCCGCTTTGATCAACTGGCGCGATATCTGCAAACAGCGTACGCCATAACGGATAAAGCTCAGTACGCGAGGAGGGCTTTCCGCATTTCAAGCTGCACAGAAATTTGGCTGAGATGGTCAGCAGCCGGTTTAGTTCGCATCAGCCACAGAAATCTGTTTTCCCACTTCGGACTCAGACCCAAACCCACGTCTCGCATGCACGGCAGGCCAGACGTGTACCAATCATCGGCTGTTTCCAACACACAAGTAGAGTGACGCGACTGTTATAAACATATATTTCGGGTAGAAGCATAAAATGCGATACCTTCATACAAAGGTGACACCATTAGTTAGTGGGTAACGTGTATAGCATTATATACAAACGACCAATGTGTGAAGGTCGCGGCGGTGTCGCGCTCGGATGACGCAATGTCAGGTGAAAATCGCCCCGGGTCCGGCCAGGCCTGGCTATGGCGCGGTCAGTACAATAAACCAGCGCGAAGGCCACACTGTCTACACATCCACACGCGCCAGCAGCGACCACACTGACAAACCTGAGACCTCAGAATACCTGGCCGCCGGACGCAGCGCCGAGCGCGGAGCCGGCTTCCTCCGCGCCGGCGACTCCCACGTCGTCGCGCCGTCCCCCTCCGTCCCCGCCCCCGTCAAGCGGCTACCATCGTCACGCTCCCCGCGACCGGAGACGTCAACCAAACACCTGCGGAGCTCCCTGCGCTGGCGGCGCCGACAGAAACAGGCTAACCGGCGCCGCCTCCGCCGCACTGGCCAGGCGGGTTCAGTCACTGAAAGACTAACAACGGTAACGAAACTGAAGCCCCACAGCGGTACAGGCCAGCGCGAAACACTCCCATCACCTGGGTCCGTGTCTCCGCGGCGAACCGGATCACCGGCGTTCTGTGGACCGGACCACAGGTGTTCGCCGATCACCACCGTCCCGGGTCAGACCCCTCGCAGCTGCACGTGGCGCCGGGTGGCCGCGCCGGCCGGCCGGACGCCACCCGTGAACCGGCCGGGCGGCCGCGGCCGGCGCGCCACCCGCCGGTCGCCCGCTCAGCTCGGCACGCCGACCGGCAACCCTGCTGGTTCCGCGCCACCGTGGAGCGCCTGGACCGTGGGACGTCACGCGCAAGGCGGCCAGAAACCCTCAAATTGCAAAACGATCGTTAGCCCCGAGACAAACGGCACGCACGTAATGAGAAGCCCCATCTTCTCACTACAGCCAACGATGCAACATAAAGCGCGGAGCCGGCGCGCGAAAAATGCTCTGCGATGAGCGCGTGCAGGGCGCGACGATAATCGGTTAGGATGCCTGACTGCTCCAGCCCATTACACGCTCACTGCCGTGCCTGCCGGTCAACGGGTCAGCGAGACTAACACACCGCTAAAGCTCTCCAAGAGAGACCCACGCTGACATGTTCACCTCTCCGGGTCGAAGACGAGGGAAGTCTCCGCCACCCGGACAGAGCGCGTGCGGTCGGCACGGGATCATAGTCCCCGTGGCCAGGCCCGGCCTGGGCGGACTCCACACCGAGCGACCTCACGGCGGCGCCTGGCCTGGCGGGCGGGGACGTCTGGCGAGTATTCCGCGGCGGTCCGTCGGCGGGCGCGGGTCACCTCGTCGAGTTCCGCCGACACCGCTTCTGACGGCCACAGCATGAGCCGGCCGGCAGGCTCCTCAGCTGACGGCCCCATCCGCAGGCGGCGGCGCCTCCGCCGTCCCAGAGCGGCGCCGACTTTCGGCAGCCGGTCCGGCCCGCGTCCGGCGCCGCAGACCGCTCAGACGTCAGGCGCCGCAGACCGCCCAGACGCCAGGCGGCGCCGCAGACCGCTCAGACGTCAGGCGCCGCCTCAGACCGCTCAGACGTCAGGCGCCGCCTCAGACCGCCCAGACGTCTGGCCCCGCCGCAGACCGCTCAGACGTCAGGCGCCGCCGCAGACCGCCCAGACGTCAGGCGCCGCCTCAGACCGCCCAGACGTCTGGCCCCGCCGCAGACCGCCCAGACGTCAGGCGAGCATCAGTCCGCCGCGCCCAGGTCAGGGCAGGGTCAGCAGGGCGACCCCTCCGGCGGCGGGTCGTCGTCGTCGGCGTCCTCGGCCTCCATCGTGGCGGCGATGGTGCGCAGGCTCCGCACGCCTGCCATCAGCTGACTGCGGAAACAAGGGGGCGGTCAGCGCCCGCCGCCGGCCCATCAAGCTTCTTTGACTTGCCACAGTCAGCACGCAACGCAAAACCACGGCGAGGAGTGACCAGGTGGTGCATAGAAAGGAACTCATGTGGGAACAACGCGGGATGAAGCAATGTACTTTTCCAAAGGTGGGATGTCTAAACTGTGCAGCGCTACTTCAACAAGGCAAAATACATGGAAAGCTTTCGAGTTCAGACCCCAATGTGCTGCCACCATTTGGCCCTGATGGTAAGGCTTCCGAGTCACGACCCAGGTAACGACCAGGCCTCGGCTCCCGATCCAGCTGACGACTCGCTCCCACAGCCAACGGCAGACCGCGCCCGACCAGGGACCGATCCAGAAACAACCAAAATGAACTGAAGGATTTAGTCGGTGAAACCCACTCCTTTTCCGCGTCGTTTCGCCAAATGGGACTTGCCACTAACCTACCTAATGAGACGCTGCTGGCCCATCTGATGAGCTGTTGCTGACCCATCTGATGAGCTGCTTCTGACCCATCTGATGAGCTGCGACTGATCCATCAGATGAGCTGTTTCTGACCTACCTTATGAGCTGCTGCTGACCTTCCTGAGCTGCTGCTACCCTACCTGCTGAGCTGCTGCTGATGCAATCTGACGAGCTGCTGTTGACCCACCTTGTGATCCGATGCTGGCCCATCTGATAAGCAGCAACCACTAACCCGCCTGCTAAGCCGCCAGTGGCCCGTCTGAAGGGCTGCTGCCGACCCACCTGATGAGCTGCTCGGCGCCGGTGGCGGCCGCCACGATCTGCGTGGCCGCCTGGTGGGAGGCGGGCCGGGGTCGGAGGCGGCGGCGCAGCTCGGCGTTCTGCCGACGCAGCGAGCGCACCTCCTCCAGGAGGCGGGGGTCGGTGGCGGCCGGGTCGGCCGCGCCGCCGCCGGCCGGACTGGCCGCCTGCGCCACCTGCTGCTGCAGACTGCTCGACCTGGCCGGCGGACGGCGCGCGTCAGACTGTCTGCTCCGGACAGACGGACAGGTCGGACGGCCTCCTGCATACGGCTGGAACGGGTCAGATCTCCCACGGACACCCTGGCCGGTGACTGTCTCCCGGAGATGGACACACAGGTCGGACAGTCCCTCTCCCCTCTCCACAGGCAGACACACAAGCCACACTGCCTCCCACAGACAAACAGGTCAGAACGCCTTCCACAGGCCGACACACAAGACAGATTGTGTCCCAGAGGTGGACACACAGGTCATGCTGTCTCACAGAAACAGACACACCATTAAGACTGTCTTCCAGAGACAGACACATAGGTCAGACTGTCTCCCTGAGACAGACACACAGGCCACACTGTCTCCCAGAAGCAGGCACACAGGCCAGGCTGCCTCCCACAGGTAAACATGAAGGCCATTCTTTCTCCCAGATGCAGACACACAGGTCAGACGATCCCCCCCAGGCAGACACACGCCCCAGTGGGAGCCTCCCAGGCGTACGCGGCCGGACCTGGCAGCCAGTACACGTCAGCCACGGACAAGGAGCCGCACGCTGGTCGGCAATGAGCTTAATGCGTCATGAGTGGCCGACACAGACCCCAGTATTAGAGGGATGGTCAATACCTTTTCGGCCATTCGCGCAAGAGTGCCAGGCAAGTCATCTTCACCGCATAACCATCATCGCATAACACAGTCATCCATGCCATAACACGTCACTCGTAACACGACACTTCCATCGGACAGAAATTGAAAACATGCCACAACAATTCGCAAAGAGACCGTGTATATCCAAGTCGACATGCGCCTGCCACTATTTCCACGATAAACACGAAACAGCACAGATAGCAAACAGTAGAAACCAGGTTAGACTCGGCACGTAACCTCTTTTTATCGAAATCTTGATGTGTCCACGAGTTCAGCCAGAACTCACATACCTTCTTCTTTCGTACTGTAGCTGTTGCTGTAGCCGGTCAATGTCTCTCCGTAAACAGGCGTTCTCTCGCTCCAGCTGCAGCCAAACAAAAGCCAATTCAATCACGTGATCCAACACACCACTGCAGTGTGAAAACAAACAAGCTGCCACCCCAGTACCATTAGAGGTGAATAAGCATCCACGAGGCGGGCATTTATGACTAGTTCACGGAGAAGGGCCTTGGAAACCAAAAACTTAACCAAAATAGAATAAAGCATAAAGTGATCTATCCATCTATCTAGCATCTATCAATATATCGATATCATTGTCCATTTCTCTTTAAACCAGCAGAAACTAAAAACGCCAGGTCCGCATCCGCCTGTCCTGGCTTCTGACCTTACACCTACCCTCGTCCACAGTCCTTTAATACTCGTCCCACTCTCGTCCACCATGTCGCTGTCCGCTTCACTCTCCTCGCCCTCTCGCTGCGCACGCTCCACCTTCCCGCGCCCCTTCCTCCCCACCCCCCCCCAGTCCCGCCTCTCCGTGCGGCCACGGCGCCTCACCCGCTGCAGCCGCTGCGGACTGGCCTCGTCGTGCGGCCGCGCCGCGCAGTGCAGCGCGCCGTTGGTCTCGGCGTCGGCGTGCAGCGTGCCCATCGGCCCGTCCGACAGGAAGTCGGGCAGGCCGCGCGGCTGCGGGGCCGCCAGCGGCGCCGCCGCCCCGCCGGCCGCGCACGACAGCGACGTGGGCACCTGCCGGCGCCGGCCGGGTCAGCGCCGGTCACCGGCCAGGACAGAGGCCACCGACATTGTGCAGACACCTCCCTGTACCAAATTTCACCCAGGTCTAATGCCCAATGCTGATGCAGGGCGGAAGACTGTCGCCATCTAAGCCACGGTTTCCACACTGCACGGTACTGAGCCATGCATACCACAAAAATCTCTTTTGGTACCACTGAAAACTCAAGACAAACATCACGCGCTGCACATCAGATCCGCCCCAGGCGACCAGCGCACTCAGCCGCCCGGCCCGGCCCGCCGGCGTCGGCCCACCTTGCGCCGCGTGCCGGTGGCGGCGGCGGCCGGCGGCGGCTCGCGCTCGGCGGGCCGCAGGCGCTCGCGGTCGTCGAGCGCGGCCGGCGCCGCCGCCAGGTGGTCCTGCACGAAGTCGGGCAGGCCGGCGGCCACGTCCGGCCGGCCCAGGCCCATCGGGCTCGCCTGGCCGCCGGCCGTCTCCAGGAAGCGGCGGAACGAGAGCGGCGCCTCCCCGCCGCCGCCGCCGCCGGGCGGACCCGCCGACTTGGGCGCCGCGCCGCCGTCCCCTGCCGGCAGGTAAAACAGGGCTGACCAGCCGTCCAGGGACACCAGACAGACGTGCGGCAGCGGTCCGAGAACCACCACCCAAAAACGCACTTACTGCCTCTGGTTTGAACCGCAACAGGCATAATGGCTGCAATTAATGGCATGTTAAAGGGCATCTTTACGTTTGTGAGTCCTACATCCCGACTCTGAACTTCATACAAAACCATCAGTGTCATTCTTTAATCCTAGTGACATATGAATATGTCAATTTCAAAATTACGAGGAACAGGAACAGGAACTACACACAAAATTCCCATCCCAACATTATTACATTAACATGAAGTAGTCACTAAGTGGATATGTTTAAAATATCTGGTTCATACCTTCCTGGCCATGGTTTACATTTTCATCATTTGGTAAACCTAAATCTGGAACAAATGGTGAGTGCTCATCACTGTGATCCTCATCTTGATGATCTTCTCCATTTTCCATTTCTGAAAAAGCAATACTTTCAAATCCATGGTATCTTCACCACATACAACTAGATGAACACTATTTATCATGTTTCACATAACTGGAAATGCATTATATGGGAATATAAACTAAATATTTTTAGTTTACAACATAGCATGCATCTGCATTCAAACTGATCATAACATCTTGGACACAGATAGTGGTTGCTTTTCACTGCAGTTATCATATCTCACACATTCCCATACCAACATAAACTGGCTTTCCAAGGTGGGAAGTTTCCAGTATATGGGGAGTAGTTCAATTTGCTTGTTTAATTTTGCTCTAGACAGAAGAAATGTACATCCCATCTGAAAACTTCTGTTTTCAAATGTACATGAAATCTGCAGCACAGCTTTTAATCTGCTGGTAGTGAAAACTGCACAAGCTGGCTAATGGATTTTTTCAACTATGTTTTATGTTGAAGCAACAAATGAGACATCAGAGATTTCAACTAAGACATCAGCAATTTCATGAAATATAGAACAAATCACCTTCACTATACAAAAACCTGTTCACTACAAAATTAAAAGTATGTGTATTGGTACAAATTGTACACTACAAATATACAAGTATGTGTACCCTACCTAACATAGAGCAAAGCTCACAGCAGGCTATGCTTGCCAAATTCATGTCTCTGCAAAGCATCACAATTATTGCAGGGCCAGCATCTCCCCTAGGTGACTATTCAGGCTTAAGACTGCACTGATCTAACATCTGCTTGAGCATGAGGCCACCAAGCTAGTGTTGCTTAGTCATCAATGTGTGTGAGGAAAAGTACATATGTGAAGACACCATGTCTGTTTGTATAAGGCTGGCCATGACTGGAGTTCTATTTACATATACTTCCAATACTGATACAAAAGCAAGCCTACAAAAAATGCTGACACAATAATTATCAAACCACAAAAATGTAACAAAATGATTTGTTATCAAAATACTATATTCTGTATCTTTTGCTTTCTACAGAAATATATTCTGACCTACACTATCTCAAAACGATTATACATATACACACCCATTTACCTGTTTGAAATACTGCAGGAAGTATATCAAATGTGGCTAAGTAGCTGTGTCATATATTAAATGGAAGATGACATAAAAAAGGACAAAGAGAGGTAAATACAAATGGTACAAAGAACAAGGCAAAAAATAGGAAGCATGCTAAGTAGACACAAATACACAAGCATATTAACATGCACATAAAGCAAATCAGAACAGACTTAATCTTGCCAAATGTCCTGCTTCAACAGATAGCCTGATCATATCAATCATGTTCTCAAAACAGTGTTTTCTAATAATGGAATAAATGCTTCCTTTGTCTAGAAAAATTAACACCTACATCTTGGCTCTTACCCTATCCATAAATTTCCTCTTTAAAAATCCAGTTTTTAACAACTCTAAGCTTGTGAGTGGTATCAGATCCACATCTGAAACATGAAAGACTGGCTCTGCCTTTTAACATTCCATATACCAAGTCCATCAAAAGTAATAACTAGCTTAGCAAGTCATGCTAACCAGCTGACATATGGCACAACTCAGATTTCTGCACCAATCTGAAAGGTAACTTACAATGCATATGACTCCTATGCATATGACTGCCGTACTAAAAATCAACATGGAAAATTTCAAAGCACACTAGATTGCCCAACTTAAAATGCATGGCAATTCTAAGTGAGTCTGTCACTTACATGACTATGTGACATGGAAGTGACAGAACTACATGTCACACCCACTTTAGTAGCCATAAAACTTAGCAAATGAAGGAGGGTCAATGACTACTGACACACTCCCTGAAAATGAACTGTCAAAGTGATATTTTGTAGCTTCTCTACTAGAAGATATAAAATGACCCAATCATAGTCAAAACTGGAAATTCTGATTTTTCTTAGCACACACATCTCTGTTTACACTAAAGAGAAGCACAACAAGGTATACTTATGATATGGGCAGAAATGGCATGTTCTGAAATTAGCAAAACAATACCATTACTACAACTGAAAGAAGAACTACTTTTAAAAGTAAATAGACCATGTTTACATGTAAATACTTTGGTATGTTATGCCATTTGTAGCCCTTAAAAAGCATGGCTCCATGACAATTTCTGTCAAGAACTATGCCCAACAGTGCAGAAATAATGCAAGATGGATTTTCAAAATACAACACTGTGGAAGAGATGCACCAAGAATAGCTCATGGCAAAGACAGACCCAGCTTGAAGATTCCTTTCACCATCAACATGCTGATCTGGCCAGTTCTCGACACACCACTGATTGTTTAAATACCACGAATAAGTATTCATTTGTTAGAGATAGTAAGGCAATATGCCCACCTACCCTATGAAACGTGTTATCAAAGCAGCAAAGCTTGCAGATAAGTTCTAATTCAACCACACAGGCAAAGTACCTACCCAACGATAGGTTCGGACCTTAAAAATCACCGAACGCAACTGTGCATTAGCTGAAAGCCTCTAATCTTCCTGGACATTCCCACGCCATCAACACGCCAACTGTACGACTACTGGCAAGAACAGTAAACAAAAAGGCTGAAAAGGTTGCGACGAACTTGACGCAACATAGAGCAACAACCCAAGGTCAGCGAAGAACGATGCTACTAAGAGACGGTGTACCAAGGTACCGACGTCATTGGTCATTGGTCATGGGACTTCTAGCACTATTGACATTATTAGCGTCGAAACCACGGTTGGGTCTCAGGGGCGCAGCCAGGATTTTCTTCAGGGGGGGAGGGTTGGAGCACAGTGTGAACTAAAATCATATGAAATCCTTCTGATGGGAAGGCGATGTCCAAAGGTTTCCACAAAAAATGCGGACCTAACAGGGAGAGGGGCTGGGTCCCGGCCCCCTTCGCTGCGACGATGTTGGGTCTTCCTTGCTACCGACAGCGAATTCCTTACTTCTTGCTTCCGACAGCGCACTTGGACACCCACGTTTGACACTCCAAGAATACTTCATATTTCGCTGTTTTCAACGTCGAATACTGCTTAGAATCACAAACGAATTTTTAGGTAGTTAATTTAGACAAATTTCCCGTGACCAGATCACTAAGCCCACATTTGCGGCCGTCCAAAATGCTTTGAGGGGTTTTGGCCTTGTACCGTACGTTCAGCTTCTAATAAAGCCGCAGGCGTCCGGACGGCAACATTCTCGGGTCCATGCGGCGCCTTCCGCAACGATTCGAGCGCTGCACCAAATAGACGATATTTCTCATCACACATGTATTCGTTTCATCCTGTTGATAGCATTTGATCTTGGCCATTGGCATTGTACCGAACATTTTTTATCTTTGATCATAACAGAACATCGTATTTTGCGCCACGCGGTCGCGATCAGCATGTGACATAAAAGAATAGAAAACGAAGCCCGTACATCCCATCACAGTGCTGCGTTGGTTTTCTTCAGTTCGTCACTCGGTATTGCTGTAGTTTTACGACTAAGGCTTTCGCATAAAACGCCAGCTGCGAGATTTTCACGACAGTTAAGACCGGAAGCACGGTGGGTGGAGGCACCTTTTCAAATGGAAGGCCGTCAATGAGCGGCATGGAGAGACAAACAGCCCAACTCGTCGCCGGAGGAACACATTTGGCAGTCGCCAAGTTAACTTCACACGCAAAACCCTGATTTGATCTGGATGGAAATCCAGCGCACTCGCACATCGTGACGAGCACTCAAAGTACTCAGAGCTTCCGTCTATCATCAAAACATCGGAGACACCGCGACTCTTCTTCGCACATCCGCATCAAGCTTCACGCAAGGCCAGCGACATTTCCGGAGATCGCACAGAAATATTACAATTAGTTACTGCTGAAAGAAGCGGGGATAAACGGCCATGAAAGCCACAAGCACATGCTATACCAGTATTATAATCATAACACTAGTTTGGTGATATCAAACCACGACAAGCTACAGGCACTTAAAAATCTCCACCCAGAGTGCTTTGTGAAACTAACCAGCATGGCGCCACCATTGCTCAGCAACGTCCCGTCTGTATCGGTCCGGCAGACACCTCCGCCGACGCCGAGCGCCGGGCGAAACAATGCGGCTTTACACGCGGCCAGTGCGCACTACAGTCCGCCGCAGCTAGCGGACAGCAGCGCCGGCAATCACACGGACGGCACAAAACAGAGCGAGCTGAAGGCAACTAGCGACGGAGTCCACAGCACAACAAAGCGACACTGTGAACACTAATGACCCGTCCCGGACCAGCCGTAGCGCATGCTCATTATTGTCACGTTACGAAAATAGTCACGCGATTTCACACATCCGGCCGAAAACATGCAAACAATGTTGTCACTGTCATTGTGGGTGAAATCCGACCATCATGTTAGCATACAGAGCATCGGATAATTTCAGTCACCGGAAACGTATGTAAATCAGGTAGCTTGTGACACGTATATCACAAAAGGATATTCAACGGAATTAAGCACGACAAAAATAAACCTTTCTCTAAACAATACATTACTTTCAATGTGGTCGCACCCTCTACCTGCACTGGCACCTGCGCTTTTACCTGGCTGTTCACACATCGATTTTCCGGATGGTTCGTGAGTCAATCACAATATCCCGCACGGGGCACGGGCAGACGGTCCTCTTATCTCCAGTGACAGCAGCACGTCGCCCAGGCATTGGAGCAAATCCCACCGACCAGATCAGCACGAACCCACTCCTGTCTGACCCCCTGACGCCTCCAACCGGCCCCAGTTCCGTGCCGAGGCCGAAGGCGCGCCGCGGCACACGACTGCCACCGCCCGCAGGTGCTCGCCCCAAGCACAGGAAACACGCCCCAATCCGAGCACGGCCCGGGCGCCACGGGAGACCGGCCGTGACGCCGCAGTCTCGGCGTGACGGCGGGCCCGTGACGGCCCGGGCGGCCGGCGTCGCCGTCAGAGGGAGTCGGCGGACTCGGCAGGCGGCGGCGGGCCGCGGCCAGCGCGGCCGGCGCGCGGGCTGTTCCCGGCCCACTCCTCCAGCCGGGCGCCGTACTTCTGCGCCAGGCTGGCGTCGCGGCACACCTGGCCCGTGACGCAGATGCCCGACCGCTCCACGCCGCGGCTCGGGTGCAGCCGCCAGTAGTAGACGAACATGAAGAGCACGGCCAGCGCGAACAGGCTGACCTGCGCCGCCAGGCCCGGGTGGTACCACCAGAGCGTCCGGTTGGCGTGCAAGTACCACGCCACGATCATCGCAGTGTTCTCGGCGAAGCAGATCAGGTAGTACAGCGTGTACTTGAGCCGCGTCGACTGGTCCTTGACGTTGAAGAACGTGAAGATGTACACGGCGCCGAGCACCATGACGAACAGCATCTCCTCGCATTTGGTGTAGCAGGCGTTGGTCTTCTGGTAGGCCAGCCAGCAAGTCATGACGAACCAGTGAACCAGCACGCCAACGGCCACGTGTGGTGGGAACAGCGAGGCGCACAGGCTGATGGCAAGCACGCGCGACCCTGAAAAAACGGGAAGCAAAATGACATGAACTGCTGCGGAGATCTTCCAGTGCAAAAGAAACCTATGTTTTTATACAAATCAAACTCGACATGTTCATCCACGCGTATACCTAACTTAACATAGCACGTCACGCAATTTATATCTACGTAACCTAACGCAACGTTGAATCTAACACACGTAAACACCATCCAGCGAAAAGGAATCTCGCACTATTAAAAAAAAAAATCCCGGCAGAGTCGGAGCGCCCTGCCGAAGCAGGCCCGCGGCCCGGTCCGGCCGGCTCAACAGGCCCCGGCCGCGGAGCCGGCGCGGTGTCCTGCTGGCGCGGCAGCCCGCCGCCGCGGCCGCCTCTCACCGATGCTGCACAGGTGCCAGAAGAACAGCACCACCGTGGCCGGCGTGGACAGGTTGTTCTTGGCCGGCAGGCTGTAGCGCAGCGAGCGCTGGTAGCTGCAGAGCGACCAGGCCAGGGAGAACAGGCTCGTGCCGACGGCAGCCACCTGCAGAGTCGCTGCGACGGAAGCCGACACAAATCAGAGCACAAAACATCACAGCTTCGCGCGGACAGCAATGTGATAGGAACGCCCTGCCAAGCCCAGACGAAACCAATAGATCACCAATACGGCGAGTAACTCCCCCAAACTGTTGAACCGCTATTCCATGACGCATTCATACATAAACGAGAACAAGCAGCTTCATGGCAACAAAGGTCTGGAGCTCAGCGTTCTGACTGATTTCCAGAACATCTCCCGCCGGCCACCCATAATATCGACTGTGTCAATTCGGCCACGTATGAAGCAAAACGGACCATCCAACGGGCGTGTCCATGATGTGTCACATCATCAAGACGCGCCAGGATAGCTAAATTTGATTCGCAGCTCTACTCAGCTGTCCACGTCCACGGTTCACAGGAAGACCGAAAGGATTTTCATTTCCAAAGACCGGCATCTGCAATTCAAGTACTGCAGCATCCAATTACCTAAGTCCAGGTTCAAGGGACATTTCTGGCCACTGCTGTGGGATGTAGTCTTGTCTGTGTATGGAAGTGTTCGCTCCACCGTTAATTTCCCCGTTTTTAATGTACGATTCCAGACACAGAAACCACAGTGTGAACGGAGAGTACCAAAAAGTACATCGTTTACATTTCTGGAACTGACACTATATGACGCGTTGGTGATGTACCAGAAAGCTTTCGACATTTCTCAACGCACTACTCCTCTGGAGAAAGTACCACGAACACTATAGACAGCTCCACTACATGGCCCTACTACTCCCGCTCGCTCATCACGCCAACGTCGACGACACGCAGGCCTGCAGCCAGACAGCCTGCCACCAGCCTCCCACCGAGTGCCCGGAGCACTACTATAGACCGCAAAACCCGCCACCAACCACTCCACGCCGCTCCACGCCGCTCTGCGAAGCGCCGTCAACCGCCCTCCGAGCCCGTTCGCGCAGACCAGAACCGGCCGCCCCAGACCAGACCAGACCAGACCAGACCAGACCAGAACCGGCCGCCGCCGGACTCACTCGAGAGAGGCTCGGCCGTCCTGAAACGGTTGTGCTCGCTGGCCAGGATGTACAGCTGGAGCACCAGCTGCGGCGCCGACTCCATGAACGACTCGAACAGCCGCAGCAGGGTGGCGTCCGCGTCCTTGTAGATCATGTAGATGTAGTTTTTGACGTGCGCCTGCTTGTCACCGGCACGCTGGGCGCGCATGCTGCGCAGGCCGTACACCATCGCCTCGATGTACCTGTTCGGACACGCGGGAGGGATCTGAAGCTCTCGTTCCGTGCCCGTCACCTGACGCCCTCGCTGGCCACACGTGGAAGTTTCTTTACCCGAAGCCAAAGTATTGCGCTCACACGGACGCCTTCGGAAAAGACAGCAATGAAATGACGTCCTTTCAGTGGCCGGGCCGTGCCTTCGGAGCTTATTTGTGACCGGTGTACGAAAAACATGGAGCAGTGAACCGTGACGATCCAAAAGACGGTAACGTACAGTTCGTAATGACAAATAGGCGCCATTCAGTCGTGACTGACCCAGAGACACCACCGCCCAGTACGAATACGAAAGCCAAGAACAGTTGACTGTCACTGTTTAAGTGGACGTCATTAACAATAAAAGATTTCAGGTTGCAAAGGACAGAGTTATGACGGCCGACTTCACTTCAGCTGCGCTGTTCGTTTGCAGGGGGGGGGGAACCACTGAGTGTACTGCGCTTAAGAGAAAAAAGAGCAACTGCGTGGAATCCGCTTCACCGTAACGTTTTTCAACTGTTCAATCACGTCCCATTAAATGGAGAGACCAGTCGGCAACACCCGTTCAACCCGAAGAACGCATGAAACCGCGCGGCTTCTGCAAATGCCAGCCGCCGGTCTGCATCAAACCTGTAACCACCTTTTTATTGACCTCTCACACTGGTGTAGTGAGGGGGGGACCAATGCCCCTAGCCACCCAACCGCCTCCCTATATCTGTACAGGATGGGCTCTGACGAGCATTTATCGGCACAAATATTACAAAACAAATCACATGTCGAAAGCCAGCAGGACAGTTGCCGCGGAATAAATCAAACTTTCTACTGCACACTTTACCAGTCAATGGCGACACATTCCCTGTCTTCATTTTCTCCGCTATTTGCGAGAAAACTCCATGCACCAAACGCACCATTTTCAAAACTCAGTCTCGACAGCTTCCTTTCCAATCAAATGGCATTAAAGTAGGTCGCCCTTTTCACTGGACTCCATGCTTTCTTCACAACAGAGGCCGTCGTGTGCTCTTCCAGCGAGGACCGGGCGGACGTCGCACCTGACAGGCCGCTCACCTGAGCAGCGGCCCCAGCTGAAGCATCAGACAGACGATGCGGACGGCCCACTTCCACATCGGCACCCGGGGCCGGCACGGGCGCAGCTCCGAGTCCGTCTCGTCCCCGCCTTGGTCGGCGTCGTTCAGGTACCTGCAGCACAGCGCCAGAAGCGGCGGCGTGATAGGAAACGCGGCTCATGCGGCAGCGACGTCCCTGATGTCGGCGGCCAGCGCCAACGCCATTCAGATGCCACGAACACACAAGTGCCCTCAGGGCTGCAGAGAACGCAAACAAGCGCATGCTGAGGGCTGAGATTTATCAACGTCAAGCCATTTGACTACGACTACAGGAACATTACGTGCACGGTCACCCACAGGCCTCCAAAACATTGTCGATATGACTAAAACATTACATGGTTCATTTCTTCCAACATACGTTAAACGAGATCACAACACAGGATGTCTTTCGCAATCTGATCACAGTTCAATGATCGACTTTAACAGCGCACAGCGACGCCTTCATGCTACTCATAGCCCACCGGCACACGCCGCGCGCAGCCTCCGTCCCACAGCGGCCTGCACTTACCATCTGAGGCTGAACCCAGTCATGGTGAAGGCCGGCGCCAGGATGAACGCCAGCGTGAGCGCGAACGCGTACATCCGGTCGTTGCGGTAGAAGTGCACCGTCACCCAGATGTCGGTGCCGACGTCCACGAGGAAGCTGACGATCGACAGGGCCACCACGAACAGGTCCTTGTAGGTGTACACCATGCGCTCCGGCAGGGCGTCCACCTCGTCCGGCGACAGCGTCAGCACGCTCACCACGTTCTGGCCGTCGTCGGCGGCCACGGCGCGCAGCGAGCGCGTCTTGGCCTGGCCGCCGGTCGGTCGGCGCTCGCCGTTGGCCTGCGGGCTGGGGCCCTCCTCCGCTGCCATCGCCGGAGGTCAGGGACGCCCCCGGTCACCGGCAGACGGAGGAACAAAACCGCCGGCCACGGGGGCTGGGCCTGGCACGCCTGGACAGCGCAGGGAAACGTGGTCTGTCAGAGGCCAAACAGCACAGATCAAGGAGGGGTGCCAGCTGGGCTGGACAACGGAGGTAACGCAGCTCGTCAGTGACCAACAAGAGCAGATACATGTGGGGTGCCAGTGTTGGTCTGGACAATGTGCAACTGACAACTGACAAGAAAACATGAACCATCAGTGGCTAATGACTTCTCACCTAATGTGCACACAAGACTTGTGTTGTCCTGGACAATAGTGGGAAACACAGCTCCTGACAACTCTGAGCACTTTTCATGGGTCAGTCCAGCATCCAAAATGCAAGGTGACTGGACCAGTCAAAGGGTCAACTAAATCATACAACACCCTGGAAACAAGTCTGTGGACAGTTATGGAAACATATGATTCATGAAACATATGCATTATCAGAGGTGCTCACAAACAATAGACTTCCACAGTCTTAGATCCTCACCAACAAGTGGCCACAAACATGGACCTAACTTAACCAAAGTTAATGGGATTGTAAAATGTCATTTTGGGGTGCACTTCCCATGTCATGCTATAGACACAATATTCATCACTTTGTTAAGGTAGGCATGCATGTGCATGTCCCACAAGACACATTGCAATCCTATGGTCAGTGATCCAAACAAAGAAGACCTTACTCATAACCCCTGTAGTCTGATCAAGACACATTACAGTCCCACCTATGGCCAATGATCCAAACAAACAGATTATTCATTTCCCTGATATCTGGTCCTATATTTGCATTGAGATGTTCATCAGAACATCTCAAGCATGCATACAACACACTGTTCCCAGAAGTGTGCAATCACTGTCTGCAAACTGAAGCAATTTTTTACATAAGACTGCAATGTTGGCTTCCCCTGCACAATGCAGTTTTAGAATATGGAGTTTTCCATGGATTCCATTAGGGGTGGCAACAGAGACAGATCCATGGCCACCATTATGCTAATGGTTAAGAGACAAACAACATAATCACTTTTCAGCCATCATCTGAAAAGAAACTATAAAATTTATGGAACACACCTCTATGCCCGAGCTACACTCCCACTATAATCTTCCTGTAGGAGCAAGTCCTACAGGTCACAGACTAAATGGCCTTCTAAGTGCTGTCCTCAGTTAAGTGGGTCAACATAATTTCCAAAGCAAACTGAGTTATACTGCACCATAAGCAAATGCCACTGGACCTCAGATGCCATTTTGTTAACAATGAGTCTGCTACACAGATGTCTTGATGTAATGTGTCAAAATTGAAAACATCATTGCACCGATTAATCCTCAACTGAGGGTTAAGCTGCATCAGATTAGGGCTAGGTCAGGTTGAGTTAGGTTAGACTAGGTTAGATACTGTCACATTAGTCTATGGTAAAGCTATGTAAGGCTATGTTAGGTTACTTCACAAAAGCATATCCATTGATGTTGAAAGGAATAACAATGCCTCAACTTTGGAAATGCCCTTCCCAAATTAGTTCCCAGAGAATCCAAGCAAAATCTAGATATTAGTTGTACAGTCATCAGCAGCAGCATGAGTGGCAATATTAATTTGTAGTCTTTTTTCACATTCTACACCTAGGAATGTCATTATAGAGTGGTATACAGTGAGCATTCACCTTAGCATTGTCTTTTACGCAATTTTTACCATTTTTGGCCAGAATATAAGAATCTGGTTAAAATGTGATGCACATTCTACTTACCATAATCTGCAGTCTGGCACACTGCTATCCCCAAATGCTTATCTATATTGCATGTTCCACTCAGCCTGTTTCCATGACAAGACATTCAGGAGCTATACTGCACTGCAAACTGCTGTAACTTATGACTTATTTGGTTCTGCAAGAACACCTACCTCACTGTCGTACCCTCCTCAATAGTCTTCTGCTGTGTTTTAGTTAATCTTTGTCCCTGAAGCAGTGAATCACCTGCTTCACACAAGGAGACAACAAAACCAAAACATTACCACAATCACTCTTCCAGAACCAGAACCAGAACAGCATCCTCATGGAACAACAGCACCATCACGACCCTGATAAATCCATTGGTTACGAATGACCTGCATAAATGCCATAAATCCTATCGGGTCCATAAATAGCTTATCAACTAGGAACAGTCACGATGATTCGGTATTCTAGGCGAAGGCTTCCCACTTCTCATAACTCCAGAAATCCGCGGAGCTGCCGAGCCATATTGCCACCAAAAGATGCGCAATGAAAACGTAACACCATCCAAGGCGTTTTGAGCCTTTTAAACATAAGAACTTCCCCGAAATAATCGCCTGAAACGATCGAGTTACCAACCGCCTCCGCAGCTAGCACGATCCAGCAGCACAGAGTATCTTCACGAGACAGATCAACGTCTGCCTGTAAGGATCGGCGGTTCAGAACGCCTCACGAAATATGACGTCACTGAAAGATTAACTAAAACGCAGCAGTCTCGAAACTCGAAATAGGTTCACAATGGCAACGAAACGGAACAAGGAGGTGGACTGGGACCGAAAAGGACAGGAATGAGTATCTGGGAGATGCAAATCCTAGGGACAATGGCATTCGCATATATATACCTGTATACATGGAGATAAGTGCAATTTTTTTTTTATCAAGAGTAACGAAGTCACAAATTTTGGTTTGTCAAAATAAAGTGGGCTAAATCCGTTGAGAAACCCAGATTTCACGGAGGTTAGCTTGTCGGGCCCTCGGCTCTGCCCCCTGATCATTTGCAGATATCGACGCCCCTCGGTACAGCCGACCCAAAGTTTTGGGGGTTGCGTGACCAATGGTGAGACCGTATCGTATGACTGCGCATCCTGAATAAAAACAGCCGGTGAAAATTTTGCGGTATTGGACGCTTGCCGCTCTTGAACGTCATGACTTAAAACCGTCTGGCTCTTCTCTGACTGTCGGTGATAGCGCCAAAAACTATTTTTAGCCAGGGGCCTCCATAGCTTGCCAGGGTGCCCCTCCGCAGGCCGTCAGGGGTCCCTGGCAGCCTTCGGAGGGCCCTTGCTGTCTAGGGGATCCACATGAGGCGGGGGCCCATCGCTGGGCGAGAGCCCCCAAATGTTTGTCTCGCTGCGCCCCTGGACGGGTCCCTGAAGCTTCCAAAGAGTTCCTAAGACCACGACAGGGTAGACTGCAGACAGAGCAGACCAACACGTCAGACTGCCCCTGATCCTGCCAGAAGGGTCACAGGGCCCCTGAGACGGCCAAGATGAGGAATGAGTCCCTAGGACAGCATAGGGGACCCTAGAATACCATAGTGGCTCTGATTGGGTTTATGAGACCCTGAGACGGTAAGGTGGTTACATAGGCCTCTGAAACCCTCTAAGGGTCTCCGGGACCGCAAGAGGGGCCCCAACATGACAGAGTCCATGAGACCGCTGAAAGTATCAGAGGCCCATGAGATAGCAAGAGCTTAGAGGGTGCCTACTACAGCATAAGGAGATCCTAACCAGCCAGAGGGACCCCCTGAACAACGATTCACCACTGACTTTCTCATCCTCGAGAGAGGCCCAAATGGGCAATACTGTTTTTCAACCTGTGAGGGGTTCCTGAGGCAGTCAGGGGGACTCCAAAGGTCAGGTGGGTCCTCGGACAGCAAGATTGGCCCCTACACGGCAGACGGCTCCAGAGACCGCCAGAAAGGTCGTAGAGCCCCTGTGAGGCAAAGACGATAAGGGGAGCTCTTGAACGGTATGGAGCCTTTGAACGGCCAGAGCCCCGAATGTGCTAGGTGGGCTCTTGGCATAGAAAAGGTCCGCCTGAGACTGCTAGTGAGAATATGGATACTACCGGAGGTGCCCAGAGGGGCCATGACACTGCATAGGGGATCTGGAATCGCCAAAAGATCTTCTGTAACTGCCAGAGGGCCCATAAGACGGCAATAATGGTCCCCAGAGACGACAAGAGGAGCACCCAGGAGAACAGGGAGTCCACTGAGACTGCTAGAGGGACCTTTGGGGTCTTCGAGACCGCTCACTAGCAGTCTCTAGCAGGGGCCACTGAGATGCCACTGAGGCCACTGAGGCCCCAGAAACTACTAAGCCTTCAGACGCCCAGACAGCTCCTGAAACGGCCAAAGGACCTAAAGCATTGCCAGAGGCGCCTCTGTCATGGCAGAAACTTACAGAGGGCCCTTGTTGCTGCCTGAGGGAGTTTCTAGACGGCAAAAATTCCCCAGGGACGACAGGAGGAAACCCTAGATGGCTTAAGAGTCCTTCAAGCCACCAGATGGGTCCTGCCCGAAGTCTCTGTGAAAGGAACTTGAGACCACGAAAAAGCGCTGACACGGCAGACGATCCGAAACCACCAAGAAGCTGCCAAGTCTCCAGAAACTACGAGGCGGCAGAGGGGCTCCTGGGCAACAGAAACGACATTTCAAGTGCAGGCAGAGGACGCAGCCGCCTAAAATCACACTGATGTCATACTTCGACCACATTTTGTAGGGGAAGGAAAATCAACATTTTTTCAACTGAGTCGACGTGCTTTAATTTTGTTCCTTACTTTATACCACAAAAAAAGTGCAAAATTATATCAGATATTTCAGCGAGGACCCTGGCAGATCAACGTTTTTTCCATCTCTGAAGAGCAAAAAAAGGGGGCCCAAGGCTTGGAGGGGAGCCGCGCTGACCACTCCCCCCCCCCCCCGGCAAAATCCTGGATCCGTCCCTTGCACCTCCCAGATACTCATGCCTGTCCTTTTCGGCCCCAGTCCACCTCCTTGTTCCATTTCATTGTCATTATTAACCTATTTCAAGTTTCGAGACTGCTGCGTTTTGATTAATCTTTCAGTGACGTCACATTTCGCGAGGCGTTCTGAACCGTCGATCCTTAAAGGCTGACGTTGATCTGTCTCATGAAGCTGGTCCGTGCTTCGACATTGTGCTAGTTGTGGAGGCGGCGGGTAAATCAATTGTTTCAGGCGATTATTTTGGGGAAGTTGTGATGTTTAAAAGGCACAAAACGCCTTGGATGGAGCTACGTTTTCATTGCGCACCTTTTGGTGGCAATATGGCTCTGCAACTCCGCGGATGTCTGCAGTTAAGAGAAGTGGGAAGCACTGTTCCAACAACAATACGAGGTACCAGTCTCGTTATCTCGTCCGAACCCTTACCTTAGAATAGAGACAGAGTCAGTGTTGAACTACCGTGAAATTAACCGTGACGTACCCACCACCATGGCCATAAAATGGCCACCACCGCTCTCGACTCATTCCACGAGTCCCGTCAAGGCGGTCAAAAAGGCAGCTGCGAGTCAGCTATGACGCGTTTGTGACATTTCGGGGAAACTGGACTAAACGACCGGTGATAATCAGTCGTGCGGCAGTCCTCGTAGGGGTCGGGTGCAGCTCGCTCCGCTGTTAGGTGGATAGGGTCGACACAAACACTTAGTCTTTAGTCCACACTTCGGCTTTGTGCTTCCAGATAGTTTTTTTTCTACACTTCCACATTTATTTCTGCGATCCACACCCTTCTAAGGTAGGCCTACTCTCCACTTCCAGTTTTCTTTTCCGAGCTGTCCCCTGACTTGTGTCATGGGCAAGCGAGGTAAACGAAAGAAAAACGACACTGACTCTATAGGCTCGAACTCGGACTCTGATGCCAGCCCCTCTGCAGACATCGACATTGCTGTTTGCAGAGGTGTAACGAACAGGACGATTCACAAACAGAAAGACGACCATGGCTTGAACCCGGAACAGATCTCGACACCCGAACACACTTCGTCTGACACGATATCGGATACTGACCTTCGCACGAACTCTGGCACTGCTCAGGACCGCACCATTTTCACACACACTGACTCTTCACCTTCTCGTGACCTTGACCTGCCCCTGACTGCGCCCGGGCCCCACGGCCCTGGCACCGTGCCAGGACCGGCCCGGCCGGAAGGGTCGAAGGGCATATCCGGACTCGCACAAGCAACCAGGGCAAATGACAGGTGCGCTGTGGCAGAGGATACCGTCGGGGCAACACGCGGTCAGACGCACGGGACGCCATGCCCGGTTCGAGAGCCCTACCTAGACCCACTTGGATCATACGTAGTCGTGAAACCTACCGACTCGAATACAAACTTTCAGAAAATCAACGTCTGGGCACCTCCAAAACAGATAGAAGCCGTCTGCGGCCCAAACATTCGGCTCCACATTCAAGCACCTCGCGATGGCTCTCTCATCATCAAAACCAACAACCGCCATCAAACCAAAATGCTTCTCAAACAGAACTTTCTGTACTAAGGCAGTGACGGTCACGCTTCACCCGACTAGAAATTCGTGCAAGGGAACTGTGTTCGCACCTGAACTCCGCTTCATGTCTGAAGCGGAGATTCAACACGAACTGAGGGACGAGCTGGTCAGCCACGTCCGTCGACTAACCACCTTCAGGGACGGACAGCGTCAGGACACCAGTCTTCTTGTCCTCACGTTCGAAACTCCCAGTCTCCCTCCCAAGCTCCACGCCGGCTACCTCTGCTTCGAAGTGCGCCCATTTATCCCCAACCCTCTGCGCTGTTTCACCTGCCAGAGATTTGGTCATGGCTCAAGGAACTGCAGACAAGCTGCTCGTTGCGCTCGCTGCGGCGATGCTGCTCATGAGGGCTCTCTGTGCTCCAAACCTCCTAGATGCGTCTCTTGCGAGTCTTCCGACCACACCACAAATTCGAAGAACTGTCCCGTCTGGCTGACAGAAAAGCGCATTTGTGAGCTTAAGGCAAAAATGAACATTTCATATCCCGAGGCACGACGTCAGGTACAATCACAGAAAAATCAGCCTCAAAAGACCTATGCTCAAGTCACATCAAAAAGCACCACTTCTTCTTCTTCCCAGACTGATGACATACCACAGCTTCCTCCACTTCAGCTCTTAAAGCCTCTTTGTCACGAACCTAGTTCTGTCCGTTCTCAGTCCAGTGAGAAGCACACAGTGACTGAACCACAAAAGGCAGGTGCAAAACATCCTGTGAGAGGGGCATCGGCAACTGCCCCCGCAACTACTGGGCAGCCTGTCCCCAAGAGAGCACCACAGCCTACACTCCGGTCATATTCACCCGCACACCACCCTGGTGCCAAGGCTCCACCGTGTACTCCGCATAAGGACAACCAACCTCCATCGCCCAGACCCGGTCCCAGTCGACCCCGGGGCCGCTCCTCCAGCCATGGTAGGACTCAACAGGGATCACAGGCCCTTTCAGGGACTCAAAGCATCTTTAGCTAAATCACAATCAATGCCACTACTTTCCCAGAGCCAAGGTTTCTGCCTTAGGCTCTACACAACATTATTAATGACTATTCTTCAATGGAACTGTCCTGGTCTAATTAGCAAATAGGCCGAAATCAAACCTTTTTTGATGTTTTGTTCCTCTAATATTTTATGTTTACAGGAGACACATTTTCTCACAGACGACCCGTACGACTTCAGTCTACCCGGATACTCTATGTTCACAAAATCTGACGACGTTCACAGACGCCATGGCGGAGTTGCCATATACGTTTCTAACACAATTCCTCACCGACAGCTCTTGGTTCAAACAGACCTACAAGCGGTCGCCTGCACGGCTCTCATTTCAAACCGCCGTATCAGTGTATGTTCACCTTATCTCCCTCCAGGCGTACCCATTTCTCTTCAAGATCTACAAAACCTCACTGATCAGCTCCCACCGCCATTCATACTATGTTCGGATGCCAACAGCAAACATTTTTTATGGGGCTCTGACCGATGCGACAGAGGAGGACTAGTCTTCGAACAACTCATTAGATTCAACGCTTTACATGTCTTAAACAACGGCTCCCCGACAAGGCTGGATGAATTCTCTGGACTCGTATCACACATTGATGTTTCACTATGCTCTAGTGGATTAGCTCATTTCCTTTCATGGGAAACTGACAACGACCCGCTTGCTAGTGACCACTTTCCGATAAAAAATTAAATACGTAGACGGTTCAGCTCAAATAACACATTCCCAATACGATGTTCCAGCAGGGTGGAGCATTAAAAAAGCTGATTGGGACTCCTTCCGATCCCAGTGTCACATCGCCACCGACTTCACAGATGTTGACTCTGCCTGCATAAAAGTCACGCAATCGATTATTTCCGCTGCGCGAACCCACATCCCAACAACCAAGCCACAAGGGCAATACAGATGTCCTTGGTGGACTGACGCCTGTAAACAGGCAATAGCAGCGCGCAAAAGAGCATTAAATCGTTTCCGTCGAAACAGAGAAAACCCAAGCCTTCTCCTTGACTACAAAAAGGAAAAAGCCAAAGCTAGACGAACTATTCGAGGAGCTAAGCGATCCAGTTGGCTACAGCTCCTGAATAAATTCTCCACCTCCACACCCGCGCACACATTATGGGATACTGTTCGCAGTTTCATACACAAAAAAAGCTTCCAGCGTCCTCTTCCGGTTCTCAAAATCCAAGGCATCCAGGTAGATAACCCAAAAGACGTGGCCAATCACCTCGGTCAATTTTACTCCCAACTGTCGTCCTCCACAAACTTTGACCCAGGTTTTCGTATCCAAGACAGCCTTATGACACACAGCATGCCGGACTTCGACCTCGACTCAAACAAGTCAGAGCCATACAACAATCCTTTCTCTTTGCACGAACTGAACTCATCCATAAATTCATCCGGTTCAACATCGGTTGGTCCGGATCTCATTCACTATAAATTTCTCAAGCACCTCGACAACACCCAAAGAAGCAGACTCCTTGCTTTCTTCAATTATGTGTGGACACAGAACAGAATCCCAACGACTTGGAAGCACGCTTTTGTGGTTCCTCATTTAAAACCAGGAAAGCCTACAGACGCACCTGAATCCTACCGACCAATTCAACTTACTTCTTGTTTATGTAAAATCATGGAAAGAATGGTGAACTCCAGGATGTTGTGGCACGCCGAAAAATTCCAACTTTTGTCGAAATACCAATGTGCTTTTCGCCCTGGGCGAGCCACAGTTGACCATGTACTTCGCCTCGAATCTGACATACGCGGCGGCTTCTTCGCAAGAAAGTTTACCGTGGCAATTTTCCTCGACGTTAAGTACGCCTATAATATGGTGTCCCGAGCAGGTCTTCTTACAAAACTTCATCACATAGGTTTCCGTGGACGCTTCATGCATTTTATCAATTCTTATCTCAGCGGCCGTACAGTACAAGTTAAAAGCGGAACCCTTTCGGACTCCTTCCCCTTGGACAATGGAGTGGTCCAGGGAGGGGTCATTTCTCCTCTGCTTTTTCTTTTCATGATTAACGATCTCTTCGACGATTGTCCGGCTGGTGTGTCTCACGCGCTGTATGCAGATGACTGTGCTCTGTGGACCACTGGAAAAAACCTGCGGTTGATTTTTCAGACCCTCCAACTTGCTCTCTCCCGAATTGAAGACTGGGCCAACAAATGGGGTTTCTCATTCTCCGCACCAAAATCGAAAGCAATCATTTTCAAAAAATACATGAGACGTGAGCGGTGCAGACCTCCGTTAGATCTCCTTCTCAATGGGCAGCCCATCGAATTCGTGGAAAACGTCAAATTTCTAGGAGTACACCTGGACACCAAGTTAAATTTCACCACTCATATACAACATCTTAAGGCAAGAGCGATGAAAAGAATTCCCTTCCTTAAATGCATAGCTGGTTCGGGCCTCGGGGCAGATAGAAAAACTATTCTTCGTATGTACTTCGTATTGGTCCGACAAATCCTGGAATATGGCGCACAAGTCTTCGACCACTCGTCAAGGGCCCTTCAGTCTTTAGCGATGATACAAAATGTTTGTCTGAGAATCGCACTGGGCGCTCTGCGAACCTCACCGGTTGAGAGTCTCAGAGTTGAGGCCAACGTGCCACCACTGTCGCTGAGGAGGTGGGAGATGACCACACGGTATTTCCTACGGATTCAAAGCGACCGGGAACACCCTTGCTACCATCTGAAACACTCTATGGAATACCTCAGACACATGAACGAACAAAGAATTTATCGACTCTGTGGTTTTCCTCTGTCACTACGTTTTCACAAAGTCTGCAGAGATACAGGCTTCTTGGTACCGACCAACGTGAGCAAACTTCACAGTAGCCACCCTCCTTGGACCACCTCGCAGATCAGTTTCCAAACGCTCACCTCACAAAACAAGAACACCCTAGACCATGATAAGGTCCAGGAGACGTTCTTGCAGTTTGTTGAAAATCATTCGGACTACCACCTCTTTTTTACCGATGGCTCCAAAGACCACGACACAGTAGGGTGCGCTTTTGTATACAGACAAATCACCGGGCGACACAGATTACCAGACAAAATTTCCGTTTTCACCGCGGAACTTAGCGCAATTCATCAAAGCTTGAAATTTATTCAGGCTCAAGGCATCCGGAAATCGGTTATCTGCTCTGACTCACTCTCTGCTCTCCAGGCCCTACAGTCATTGCGCAAACCTGCCCCCTCGCTGTCCTTATATTCGACTTGTATTGCGACATCACAGAGAAGGGCATGACCGTTAAATTTTTATGGATTCCCAGTCACCAAGGCATACGCGGTAACGAAAGAGCAGATATGCGAGCAAAGGAAGCCTTACGAATAACCACAGTCACCCCGGTCCCAGTTGGTCACAGAGAATTTTTTCCGGAAATAAGGAAACTGATATATCAGTACTTTGATGGATACTGGCGCAGCCACCCTCGTCCAACGCTTTTAAAACACATAAAAACTTCGGTTACTGATTGGGATACCAGCTACCGCCAAAACCGCCGCGAAGAAATTGTTTTGGCACGCTTACGACTGGGACACACAAGGCTAACTCATTCACACATAATAAATCACTCAGACAGGCCTCTATGTGTCCCATGTCACTCATACCTTTCCGTATGGCACATACTCTTTGACTGCCAGATGTACCAGAGAGAAAGAGAAAAACTACGACTGACGTGCCGAAGCTTAAACCTACCATTCTCATTACACGGTATTCTAGGAAACAACGAGCCGGTTATAAAAGCCCTGATGTGTTTTCTCAAACAAATCCACTTGTTCTCTCACCTCTGATGAGACACTTTCCCCACATACTTCTGTCCTTCACTTTTTAGTTTAACGATGCACTATTTAGCACCCAAGATTCCTGTTCCATAACTTCTACCACCAGGCCTTTCAGACAAGATTCGACGCGGACGCTTGAGCCCGAGCGGCTGTGCGCCCTAACTCCTCAAGAACAAGAACAAGACCGTTGGTAATTTCACGCAATCCCTCAGTTCTTCCAAGGCAATCCCACACTTCGACCCAGTTCGACTGAACTCCTGCAAAAGTTCATCAATCGGCACGGACCAATAAATTTGGCTTCATAGCAAAACCTCGTGAGCATACGCCTGTTGAGATGTCCGGCACACGTCACCGAACACACCGGTGTTGCCATATACCAATTGCAAGCAACGCCATGCTCCGAGCCTTTGGGACGGATCAAAGGCAAACCACCAATCTGCGCGTCATATGCCACTCCTCCCCCCCCCCCTTTCCAGAACTTCGTTGCCTCAGGGCAGGTGAGTTACCTCCAAAATCAGCAAAAACATGTTTTTTTTTTGCTGCAAGTGATCCTATGTTTCGAGCCTATGGGACCAACCGCTACCAAATCTTCATCATTCGATGTGCAGTATGCGATTTCCTCTTCAGCACTTGTTGGTCCTTATGCCAGGTCGATCACCTTCAAAAGCAACAAGAAAATTATTTGCGGCTGCAGGTGGTCCCATGCTCTGAGCTTATGGGATCCATCACCGGGGCAGCCAAAGCTGGGCCGATTCTCCCCCC
The DNA here is from genome assembly GCA_030062745.1 of Capitulum mitella. NCBI lineage: Eukaryota > Metazoa > Arthropoda > Thecostraca > Pollicipedomorpha > Pollicipedidae > Capitulum > Capitulum mitella. The sequence goes on along the minus strand of CP099850.1, from coordinate 20,781,918 downwards.
TCCCCCCCGCCTTAAAGGCCACATTTTTGAATTGTTTAACAGCACGGACGCAGCGAACGAGGTGTCTTGTCATTCTCTACAGCTATGCGTACTAGCAATCATAACCAATTTTCTTAGTGGAACTTATTGCTCAAGGTCTTTCCAGCAGGCGGATTTCATGATGTCAGTTCTCACTGAGCTCCGATGGTGGGCTCCGCGACAGGGCCAGGGGAGGGACAGGGGAATGCATCTTTCCAGCCATCTGATCGGAGGGGATTTTATCCCCTGGTAATTACCGAATCTAGGCTTCAGTATTTATACCCAAAAAGCCTATGCTGCAGTTGCTGATCATTGCAAAAAAAGCATGTCCTATATTTGGCCTTTTCCGTTCATTCTATTGAATGTGAGAATGGCAGCTGTATTGATCCTAAATGGCAATTATAATAATATTAAAAGTGGCGCAATCCGAGACAAGACTTTGCACGGACACCTGCACACTAGCGCTTCTGCGAGGGCTGGAGGAGCAGGGTTAATATAAGAGATGTCTTCTGTAGGAACGTGTTGCAAGTATTTGGCATGCTATTAAAGTGCTTTTAAATATGGAACTTGTGTTCTTATATTTATATCGTTTGCTAAACATGAAGCAGAAAGGCACCGACAAAGCCACGGGAGGCAATCAGGTTTCGGGGCAATCTACGAGTTGGCATCACCTCACCACTGAAGATCATTGCCCGTGGCACCACAGGAGGCGATGGTGCAATTAATCTTGCGCAGAACTACAGTTAACTCGTGTTGGCGGTCAAACCTTCGCCATTTCCCAAAACGAAAGCTTAGCTGACGGAAAGCTTAAGCGAAGGGACAGGACTACGTGTTGCACCAGGCGTAGGACAGGTTAGGGTGGGAAGTAAGGTATTACTAGGTTTGGGTATTTATTTAACCCGCGACCGACTGTCGGCCGGCGCCATGCGCGCCCGATTGGGGGGTTGACCGTTAACTCACGGTCAACAGAGATAACTCACGAACGGTTGGTCACAAGATAAAGATAAACACACGGTTGGAAAGCTCGTGACGAGTACAGCTTGAAACTGACTCCATTTTTGTTTTGGATAATATGTAAGCCATGTACCCCTTTATACGTTTTCTCATAGCCGCCTGCATGAGACGGCTATGAAAGAAGGCCTGGATCTCAAGGGCTGTGACTAATAAAGGATAGATAAAAGCACCAGCCGAAAAGTGAAAGTCCGCAGATGCCAATACACGTCTAATTTGGTTTTTTTATTCGTTTAATACATACGCGGAAACATTTAGTTAAAGAGACGGCGATTTTCGCAACGCTGCACGGCGGGCGCCGCAAACGAAGGCGATATGAAATTAACGGGAACTAATTTCAGCGTTCTTTTATTTTTGCAAAATATGCCTTTCCAAGAGTTGTTTCTTGATCCTTGTGGTTTATGTGATGGCTTCTCAAGCTTAAATGTTGAAGAAATTCAGTAGTTATCAATCTACACAGTTGGTGGCGCTTAGCCTGTTTATTTTGAAAGTTCGCTTTTTTTCAATTTTTTTAACTTCGTGGTATTATTCGCAAACATGCGAGCCAGTTCTGCCATTTTCCGCCTGACCTGAGTCATTCATCGCTGATTTTGATGGTAGTGCATTTTGACTCATAACAGTTGTTCGTGACCTGACCTCAGGTCATGTCAGTGGTCGGTGGTCATTGAAACTTTTTCCATTGAAGGTGAATGGCTATCTGGATCTCCCGACACTGAAATTGTTACAAAAAATCCGTCAATTTTCGAAAGAACAACATTTGTTGAAAACGGGTTTGACGTTAGGTAAATAACCCGGACATTTCCGAAGAATTTAAGATAGCAGATTTGTTGCATTTATCAAAATCCCTAGACCTTTGAAAGCTTTATTGTGATATCATGTTTTGCGAAAAAATTACGGGGCGTTAAACTTTTTTGGACGTAGGTTCACATGATCTGACCTAGGTCAGACACATTATTTGACCTGAGGTCAAAAATTCAGCAAAAGATGTAAAAATGGTCCAAGAAAAACGTGCGCAAAGTTTCGTGGCGCTACGTTCGTTCGTTCTGTTGCAATCTCGGGGAACCTCAGGGTGCGGTCAACCGCCCACCCCCCCAGTCGGGGGCGGATTAAATACTACCAACAGACATGTTGTTCGTAATCTGGCCAGCGAGTGGTGGCTTCCTCACTTGACGTTGGCAGCGCCACCGTCAGATGACTTTTTGCTTTTGTGAGGTGAATCCAGATTGCGTAATGCTGGCTTCGGTGATCTTGTCTCCCGACAGTTCAATAATTTTAGCATTAGCCATGCATGACATTGCATGGTGCATAATGAGATGAAAATTGGCGTTTTCCTCTCTCCCTCCCCGACTCCAGCCATGGCAGATTGAGGTGAGATCTTTTCGGGACAAACGTAGAAGGGGTCAGCAGTTTGTAGCGGACTTTCAAGATCTGGGGATGGTTCTTGGCATTTTACGATGAAATGGAATTGTGCGATGTTCTGTCGTTTCCGTGGTACAGATGATGCAGGACGAATGCATGCATGACGTTACCAAACTCGTTTAATCGGTAATTTCGGGAATTGAATAGGGAGAGCAAAACGTGTCGGCGTAACCTCCGAATGCGGTTGTACTTTGGTGTTGGGTCGGGTCCAGCGCCACGGTAGTCTGGTCGTTGAGGCGCCAGACAACAAATCAGGTGCGCGGCAGGAACTGGGTTCAAGACCCAAAACGGGCAACTTTATTAGGCCCGGAACCGAAAGAGTCAGCCAGGCACAGGCCGGCCGTGTCATGAAGTTGTACGGTACGGTGAAGATCTCCCAACGCCATCTGGTCCGACGCCTGGGGAAAAATCACTTTATATTTGATAATTATATATATATATATATATATATATATATATATATATATAGTGGACATATATATTGACTGTTCTTTCGAGACTTTGGTGACCTCAGGTCGGCCCAGTCACCTTGAAAAGCAACACAAAACCCCATTTTTCACTGCAGGCGATCCCAGACGCCGAGCCAATAGGACTGAGCCCCACCAAACCTCCACCAATCAACACACCATTTGCGGTTTCCTTTTCTTACCGGAGTTTGGCGGCCTCAGGTCAGGTCAGTTAACTCCAAAAGCAACAGAAACCCCATTTTCGGCTGCAGATGATCCCATGCCCCAAGCCTACGGGACCTATCAAAACAGAACTTTTACCAGTCGACGCGCCATATGTGATCGGTATGGAACCGATCAAAACCAAACTTTCACCAATGGACGCGCCATATGTGATCGGTCCAGGGACGTAGGAACCCCCAGAAAAAGAGAGGAGGGGCCAGACGTTTTTTTCCCACAAGGCTAATGGGGCCATCGTCCATCCTCATGTCTTAGACTTTAGACCAAAATTTGTGTCTAGGCTTTCCGTATACCCTGAATCCATCCGCGCGAATTTTAGTTCGAGTGAAGCCTCCGGCATTTCGGCGAGGTCACACTGCAAGGGTTGTGGTTGATAACTATGGGAAATATTATTCGAACTTCAAATGTTTGGACATTTTTGAACTCGCAGTGTTCAAGAAAGCCGTTACTGACCAGACTTTTTAGATATATTGAATAATGAAAAAGGAATAATGTGACCTCAGGTCGCGTGATCTCCGGTGCCCTCGATGTCCATAGAAATATGAAATGTTGTTTAGCCAAAATGGAGGGCCCATATGTTGGCTTGATATAGAGCAAATGGAAGAACTGACGTTTTTGCATCATATATATAATATAATGCGTTCATATTAAGAACGCAAATTTCACCACATTTCAAGGTTCTCGAGACCTCGCCCCAGGATCTCGAGAAATAAGAGGGCTACGGAGATGAGAGTGACACCATTCAGAAGCTCACCAAATTTCATGTAGAATGAATGCATACTTGTTGACTCTGAGTTAATATTGTAGGGTCAGGCGGCGAAACAAGGTCATTTTATGACGTCCAAAATCTGTTGGCCATGAAAGTTTCAGTTTCAGTTTCGGTTTATTTGCAAATCTTTTCACCGCGTGGATTACTGTTTGATCCTAGTCATTACAGTACAACACATGCGCAATGGCCATACAGGTAAAACCAGGCAGTCAAACACGTCAAGTTATAGGAGAAAGTTCATCAAGTTTGTGTACAAGCTCTCCACGGGTTCGAGAGGCGGTGATATCCGGCGGCAGGCGGTTCCAGGACGAGGCCGCGCGATACGAAAAAGCCCTGCGGGCGACAAAGACAGACGGAAAGTCGGCGGCTCTAAGGCGCCGGCCGCCGACGCCTGGGTGGCATGCTGGGACACAGCGGTACGTGGAGTGAACAGGGACCGGATCGCCACCGGAGCACGCGAGTCGTTCAGGGCTCGGAAGACACCAATACTGTCGCGCCTCGCAAATAGGTCACGTACGGCGCGCCAGCCTAGCGCCCTCGAGGTCGCCGACACCGAATCCCGCTTACGAGCCCCGGAGACGATCCTGGCCCCAAAGTTCACCACCCTCTGAACTCTGCTAAGGTGGCGCGACGCGGCCCCGCCCCAGACCGAAAGGCAGTAAAGGATGTGAGGGAAAACATGTGACTGGATTAGGGGTGTCAAGACCTCGGACGTAAGGTGGTGACGTATCCTATACAAATAGAACAGGATGGAGTTGCGCTTTTTGGTAACCTTGGATATGTGCTCTTCCCAGGACAAGGAGTTGTCGATAGTGAACCCCAGCATCTTCACGGACGTAGAAGGGGTTAGTATGTGGCCGGCAAAGTTAAGATGGAAGGATGTGATCTTCTTGAGGTTATGGGCTGTGCCGACAAGGAGCAGGGTTGTTTTGGACGGATTTATTTTCAAGGAGTTGGATGTAAAGTGGGATTTGACGGCAAGGAGACCCTCTTCTTGCCGGGATTTTGGGATGGATAAATGATAGGGATGTGCGGAGTCTAGCAGCTGGGTGTGACCGGCACTAGACGGATACCAGACGTCCGTGAGGCAGATAGGGTGGAAGGTGGTTCGTGGAGGTGCTGAAGAGGATAGGACCGACAATGGACCCCTGCGGAACACCGTGGGAGAGAGGAAGGGAGAGAGAACCACCTTTCACCACCTGCCGCCGATCAGCCAGGTAGCTCTCGGACCACCTGGGATCGATGCCCTACCATTGGAGCTTAGTCAGGAGGGAGTCATGGTCGACACTGTCAAAAGCTCGACTGAGGTCAATCGAGGTGACGGCGACGACGTGGCCACCGTCAATCCGACACACCATCCACTCAACAGCGTCAACCAAGGCGTCCTCGGCCGAGTGACATGGTCTATATGCATATTGTGATGGAGCTAAAAGGTTATAGGTAGCGAGAAAAGAAGACAACTGTGTGCACACGATCTTTTCACATATCATCGAAAGCGCAGGTAAGATAGATATGGGTCTAAAATTGCTGGCGATGTCACCTGGGCCTGATGTGTGAGGAGGAAGAACAGAGGCCATCTTCCAGGAGGAAGGGAAGACACAAGTGGCGATAGAGCTGTTGATGAGATGAAGTAAATGTGGCCCGAGGACGGGAAAACATTTTCGCAGCGCATACACCGGCACGCCGTCATCTCCTACCACCCTCGACGATGACAAATCACTCATAGCTCTCGAGAGTTCAGGGAGAGTCGAAGGAGACAGACTTGGACTTGATGTGGTCACGCATGGTGGTCTAGGTGCAAGTGGCGTGCCACCGTGGCTGCCCGCTGCCAGCTCGGCATCAATAAGAGGGCCGGCGGACGCAAAGTGGCGGTTGAAGTAATCAGCCTGCTCAGCGGACAATTCCTCGGCGGCACCCCCTCCCCCTGGCGGGCTGAAAAGCGAAGCTTTTTAAGCCCCTCCAAAAACTGGCATGGTCGGTAAGCATACTGTCACACAGGAAGTTGCGCTTAGCCCGAGCGAAAAGGCTCTTAACGCTGTTAAGAAGGCGTCGGTATGCGGCCAAATCGGTCTCGGTTCGGGATTGACGCCACTTCCGATACGCGTCGTCCCGCTCCTGCATCAGTTGCCGCAGGTCAGGACTAGTCTCAAGCCATGGGCAATGGGAGCGACGAGGGGTCACCGTTCTGAGAGGACAACGCAAATCAACAGCACTCCATCACATACGCATAAACTCCTCCAACTTACGGTCAATCAGCGTTTCATGATAAACCTGGTCCCAGTCCGACAGCAGAAGCTGGCAGAGCGAGTGCGTCCCGATTCACCTTACGCCACGGACGAGCAGCGAAGGGCGTCGAACGATAGCGAGGGCGGCAGAAAGGTGCGCTAACAATGGTGGTCAAGTGGTCGGCGATCGGCTCCGACAGCACCCGGACGGCTGACTCCAAACGCGGTACGTTCGTGATTATGTGATCCAAGAGCGACTCCGTCGGTGAAAGATGTGTCGGTGTTCGGATGAGCTGAGACAGGCTGAAGTCATTTAAAACCGACTTGTATCTGCACACACCAGGGCCGTCTGGACGCAAGAGGTCAATGTTAAAATCGCCTAAGCAACAGGCGTCTAAGCAAAAGGCTGATTTACCCAGACTCACGGCGGCATGCAGCTGGTCATACAGATCATTCAGACCAGCCGACATCCGCTCGGATGGCGGACGGTACACCACGCCAGCGACAACCGAGCGACGCCCAACGCCAGCAATCGAGACCCACAGTGACTCCCAGCATGACCCTGCACTGGTAATCGGTAGAACGTTCATGCTCAGGCCGTTCCGACATAGGATGGCCACACCGCCGCCACGGGCTGCGGCGGCGCGGCCACGACCGGGCTGAGCCGGCCGGTCTCGGCGCGCCACCCTATAGCTGGGGAACACAGGTATCCGGTCCGCGGTTGGATCGGAGAGCCATGTTTCGGTAACGCACAACACATCGAGGTTATGGTCCTGCAGAGTCCGGAGTACACAGTTCATCTCCGATACCAGAGACCGGACGTTTGAGTGACCAGTGACCAATTTCCGTACCGGCCCAGTAAAGTTGGTCGGCGTCGCGTAGTGTAACCCGCCCCCGACTGGAAGACCGGTTGACCGTCCCCTTCCCTGAGGTTTTTCCAGGATTGCGAGAGAATGAACAAACACAACGCCACAAAACTTCGTGTACCTTTTGCTTAATCATTTTTACATCTTGTGTCAAAGTTTTGATCTCAGATCAAGTCAGGTGTTTGACCCAGGTCAGGTCAAACGGACCTATGTCAAAAAAGTTTAGCGTTCTGTAACTTTTTCGGGAAACAAGATGTCGGAAAAATACTCACAGACGTGAGTAATAGCAACAACCTCAAAAAGTTTCAAAAAATGGCATATTTTGGAAATAAACATACTCTCGCGAAAAAACTCTTGCCAGTTATGAAGACTGATAACAAATGGATTTTTCCGAAATTTAAGCATGAGAAACCATCACAAAAACCACTAAGATCAATAAAGTTTACATTGTTAGGCTTTTGCCGCGAAAATAAAATAACGCTAAAATTAGTTCCCGTTAATTTCTTACTTCGAACGGCTGCGGTGCCCCCCGACCAGCGACGGCGGAAAAGGGGGGGGGCAGGAGGGGCGGCCGCCCCCCCAGCCGTCAGGCTGGGGGGGCAAAACTATGTTTTTGCCCCCCAGAAATTTCGGTCACTGCACCAAGCAAAATCGTGAAAAATCAGCCTTGCCCTAGTAAAAAAGAAAAAATCGATGTACGAACCGAAAGAAAACGTACTCCGAATATGCAAGAAGGCTTTGTGCTATGAAGAGAGGCCTGTGGTCTGAATGAGCTTTTAGAGGCCCCTGCTAGCTTGTACGGGAATTCACAACTTGTTTCAAGAGGGCCTGTAAACCCATAAAGGACCCCTGCCAGCCTCTGACGGGACCTCCTTTTGGTCTGGAAATAGGGCCCCGCCCCTGCCTCCAGAGGTCGACATGGGTCCTTAACAGACAGATAGAATGCCCTCTACAGATAGGCAGTGGCCCCCTGGCCAACAGGTGCCCCTAAACGATCGTTCCGGAGCCCCTGCTTTCCTGTACAGATGCCCCTGCCGACCTGTAACAGGCACCCGCCAGATCGCCAGGAACGTCTTTACAGGTGAGCATGGGCCCGTTTACACTTCAGCGAGGTACCTTTACAAACCGACAGTAATTTTAACCACATGGGGTCCCACTCATTACGAGGGCCAGGCGCGGATCCAAAGGGGGAGCAATTAGGGTGGCCGCCCCCTCCTCCCTGAGGACTGAAAAGGGGCCCCTGTCAGACTTAAAAGGAGGCCCGAAGGGGCCCCGTATGAGCTTCACGGGGTCTCTATAAAAACCTGACATGCTCTTGATGCAGTCAGAGAGGCCTCCTGGAAAGCTAGATGACCTCTGCGACACATAGAGGGTCCTGAAGCTCCCAAAGGGCCTCTGAGACCACAACAGGGTCCCAGTACGGCAGACTGTTCCCGAGACTGCCAGATGGCTCATAGGGCCCCTGAGACGGCCAAGATGAGGACTGAGTCCCTAGGGGGTCCCTGCAAGTGAAAAGCTGAAGGTTCTTGATGTAGTCAGAGGGCCTCCGGGAAGGTTAATGAGACCCTGACACGGCAAGATGGCCCCTAAGATAGAAAGAAGGGTCCTTGAAACTCTTCGAGGGCCCCTGGGACTACAAGGGGCCCCAACACGGCAAAGGGTCCATGAGACCGCTAATATTGCCTGAGAGGCACCCGAGACGGAAAGAACTTTAGATGGCGCCTGGCACGACATAAAGAGACCCTGGCCAGCCAGAGGGTCCCACTGAACGGGGATTCGTCGGTAACCTACTCAGTCTCGGGAGGAGCCACAAATGGGCTACATTGGCCTTTTTGAAACCTTTCGAGTTCTTGATGCTGTCAGTGGTCCTCAGGAAGGTCAGTTGGTTTCTGGGACGGCAAGATGGGCCTGTACACCGCAGATGACTCCTGAGAACGCCAAAAAGGTCGCAGGACCCCTGCGAGACAATGACGATAAGAGTGCCTCTGAGACGGTATTTGGTCTTTATGGGGGCGCTGGGCGGACAGAGGCTCCCCGAATGTAATAAGTGGGCTCCTGGCACAGGCAAAATCCCCCTGAGAGTGCCAGCGAGGCCCATGAAGCGCCAACAAAACGGCTAGGGTTGTCACGGCTAGAGGGGTCCTAAAAGACTACCAGATATACCTCATGTAACAGAGGAAGACCCCTGATACAGCCATGGGGACCACCGGACACGTTCAGAAGGTCTATGACACTACAAAGGGGCCCTGAAATTGCCAAAATGTGTTTTGTAACTGCCAGAGGGCCCCTGAAATGGCAAAAATGTTTCCCAGAGACGATAAGAGGGGTTTCCAGGACCCATGACTGAGAGGGGACCTTAGCCTAACTAAAAGTTACTGCTAAAGAGGGACCTTTGAGACTGCTAACTAAAAGTCTTTAGCAATAGGGGCCACTGAGACCACCAGAGAAGGTCCTGAAACTATTAGAACTTGAAACGTCCAGACTGCTCGTGAAACGGCCAAAGGACTTAGACGATTGCAAGAGGCCCCCTGTCACAGCAGAGACAGGCTTACACAGGGCCCTTTTTAGTGCCTGAGGGGCTCCTTAGACGGCAAAAACGTCTCAAGGACAACAGGAAGGAATCCGAGATGGTGTAAGCGCCCCTGAAACTACTAGATGGAAAACTGCCAAAAAAGGGCCTGAGACGTCCCGCGGGACACGTCAAACTGTAAAAGGAACCTGAGACTACTAGAGGATCCTGGCACAGCAGACTCCCCAAGACCACCAAAAGTGCCCCTGTAATTGCAAGAGGGAACCTAAACTAAGCTGACCTAAACTGAACTAAACTAGACTAAACTAACCTAAACTAAAAAAATCCAGAAGCTACAGGATTGGGGGGAAACTGACGGGCTCCTGAACCAGATACAGACACGACATTTCAAATGAAGGGAGGGACGGAGCCGCCTAAAGTCTCACCGTTTTTGTCATATTTTGGGCACTGTGTTCGGAAATAAAACGCAGAATTTTCTCAAATAAGATGACGCGTTTGAATTTTTGGTCATCTGATATCGTAAAAAGCAGAATTACATCATTCTCCATATCTGGAGGGCAAAAAAATGGGGGCCCGCGCTGACCATTTGTCTCCACCCCCCTCCCCCGCCTTAGCGAAATCCTGGATCCGCCCTTGGCGAGGGCTCTCATTGGTTTCGAGGGTCCCCTTGATCCGATTTGTCCTCCCCCCTGGGCGGAATCCTGGCAACGCCCCTGATCCATTATGTGAGAGATTTGGCACTGGCATTGTTACGTAATGTGCGTGTGGGGGACAGGCAAAGTTGCTTTGGCAAGTGCTTGAGATAATGATTTTGTTCTCGTATGAGTCTGTAAGAGCTTTGTTACTAAGCGTCGAGTTATAATTTAATGTTGTGGGAGGAAACTGCCTTTCAACCGTTTACAAATGTATTTCATAGTAATGTTGAATTCGTGATGTAAACGCAAACATAATAACAAGCAGAAGTTTGCATCATTCGCCATTTTGAAGATGGATGCCCAAAGTCAAAGACCTGAAAAATGGCAATGGGTACAGACCTGAACAGAAAAATCAACGCATGCTGGAGAACACAAGTATGCACCAGCGCCAAAACCTGGAAAAAAGGTTTGCTTATTTAAAGAAAAATTGGGCGATAGCAAAAAGAACGAAGTTCAGTCGTTTTTTTCGGGATGGGGAAAGAAGGTAACCCAAATGAGGTCGGCTGTTGATCCGACAGAGCTTGCTCCCCCAGCCGAAAATGCAATCCGCCGTCCCTGCCCCCGACAACCGGCGTGAAAATTGCCGTGTCTTTAACTCAAGGTTTCGCCGTATATATTGAACAGATCTGAGAAATTAGACGTGTATCGGCATCTGCGGACCTTTTCTTGTGCGTTGGTGCCTTTACCTGTGCATTATTAGTCACAGCCTTTGAGATTAAGGCCGTTTCTGGGTCTCATGCAGTGGGCTATGGGAAAACATATATAGGACGTAAATTGCTTACATATTGTCTAAAACTAAAAATGAGACCAATTTCGAGCTCTGCTCGTCACAAGCTTTCCAACGATGCGTTTATTTTTATCGTGCGACCAACCGTTCGTGAGTTATAGGGGGCGGTCAACCGTCCCCCCCCCGCCCCCCAGTCGGGCGTGATCGTCGCCGACCGACGGTCGTACGCGGATTAACTACTGAGTCTGCCTGATGGTTTGCGAGCTGGTACGGTGCGGGTCCGGGACCGGGGCAGCGGCCCGCATCGCGGCCGCACCCTAGAGGCTGGCACCATCCCCTCGCACGGGCGTCGGCAGGTGCCGCTCTCGACGCGGAGACGTCGCATCTGGTGGCGTCGCCCGGCCCGGCATCCGCGCCGGCACCGCTGTCCTCGAGCCAGCGCAGCTCGATCGTGGCGATGGCCCTGCGCGACCGCGCGCGGCACGACCACCCCAGCCGACCACGGCCTGAGTCCGCATATGGTATGCCAGGCAGGCCGCAGCGGCGGCCGCTCGCCTTGGCCCAACGCTAGGTCGCAGTCGCGCCACCGCAGCGGGATTCGGCGGAGAGCGGTTGACTGGTACATCGCTACGGTTGCTTGGTCCTCAGCGTCGCACCTCTGCCATAAGCGGTAGAACGGAGGGACGGGTGGCAAGACCTCGTCCATCCCACCGCGCCGATATCACCAAGTAAAAGTCAACAACAAATTCACCAATAAAAGGAAGCAGCGGCTACTCGCGGTGTAAAAAGTCGTCAGCCCGCAACACCAATGTCACAGCCGTGTCTCTGCACAGTCTCACCGCCCGGTCACGTCAGACTCTTCGGAAAATCGCAGAAAAAAACAGGAGCTCATGACGCGACGGCCGCCATATTCGGGCGCTCGAACCGTACTGGCAGCAAACATGACGGCACTATAAATTCATCTCGAGTACTGAGCAGACCAGCAAGGACCAGAAACGATTTTACATTGTCAGGAACATATTTCCTTCTCCTCAGGTCATGGGTCAGGTCAAGAGCCATTGGAACAAACACTGGTTTTAGTCAAAATCGGCGCTCAAATTAAGTTACTCGAGCATACGTTTTGGAATTGTAAAAAGGGGTCACCCGAATTCGGAATGTATCACGACACTAAGCAGCGCTACGCACCGCCCAGCGCCGTTCCACCCTACACCGTGAGTCGTCGGCCGAACTCGTCACTGGGAGCCAAAAGCGCCGGCATCGCCGTTTCGCTCGCCTGCCACACGGTCGTTACGTGCAACCCGGAACACACTGTGTTGCGCTCACCGCAGAGTAGTCCCGGCACCCCGCAGTAGGAAGGGAAAACACCGTCATCACACATGGCCGTATATTAAACATTTTTCGCCTCGACGTTTCAATCGGTAATCGGTAAGGTTCAAAACACAGTGAAACAATCAATAATTGAGTGGCACACCGAGTGGAAAAGAATGAAACCGCAAGTTTCAAACGTATCTCTCAAAATCAATCGGCCAGTGCGAACATTTGCGTTTTTTACACCCAGGATGCACAGGGAAGCCCTCCATCCTTAAAAGCCCAAGCCCACAATTTATCCCCGGTCCCAGCACCTACCCCCAGGAGGCCACGGTGCGGAGTGCCCTGAAAGCCAGGCCTTCGCGACCCACATCGCGCGCACAAGGGGATGGGTCGTTCACCCCTTTGGCGCATGCGCCTAACCCGGCAGCAGCATCCTAGGCACCTGATGCAGCGTCCACCGCCGCCCAGCGGCCGAGCGCGACTCCACCGCTGGGGCGCAACCTTTTTTACGGTTACGGTTTTACGGCTTTTTTACGGTTTTACGGTTTACCACCGACGGCCGAGGCGACCGCCGCCTGGCGACGGGTGTTTGAATCAGGCATCCCTGGTGCCAGTCATGCGCAAAAAGTGGCGATCGCGCCCACCTACGTAGTTCACACAATGCCGACCGCAGAGCGACCCCGCGCCGTGGCGGGCGAAATATTTTACAGAATCACCATTGCGAATGTTTTGCCACGCACACAAACCATCAGAAAAATACTGATACAGGTCATCTAAGGTCATGCAAGGTCTATTGTTGTATAGACCGTCTCAGTACGCGTTCCGGCCTGGCACATTGCCAGGGTTTTCACCAAGGCAGCCAAATGTCAAATTTTTTTATATGCCACAGGCACATGACGGAATTGACAAGAAAAGGCAGCAATTTTAGGCAATTTATCTCATATTTAATCCACATGAAAACATACAATGTTTGTTTTTGCCAGATATATATGATCACTATTACGTATTCATGCGAAATCGCCAGTATCTAGCATAGACCGCTTGGCTCAGGGGGGGAACATGGCCCCCATGGCCCCCTTGGCTACGTCCCTGGTTCCGCCGGCAGCCGCCGGGGCGCTGCTGTCGCGACTACGTGGCAGTCAAGACTGGCAGCGGGCAGAGGCGGTGCTAGTACGTGACACGCTGTTACTGCGGTCCGTGGTACGTGGGTCGTGCAAATTTTCCGTGGAAAACCACGGAAAATTTGCATGTACGTCAACGTAGCCCAAAGGAAAAACATTTTTGTATTCGTTTACAGTGCTTCACCACGTGGAACTGATCTTTTCAAACCACGCATTTTTGCCATGCGAAAGATAGTAGTTTCCCGACTGTCAACCTTGTCATGAATCAAAACTTTGTTTAAACCAAACCAACCCTATGTTTTGACCCTCACCAGTTCAAAAGTGGCCCTGTATTTTGCCCCAGATGGCATCATTGACTTTAAGGTGCGGTTTTCGGGTCACATATGTACCAACAACATTCTTACAGAAGGGGAGCCAAGTCCGTTGGAGGACGTCGTAAATGCACAGCTCGGAAGACGAACATGGGCTAGCTAACAATGTGCTGCTACATATGCATCTGATAACCACATGCAGCATGAAAGAAGGGGTATCGCACGGTGACATCATTGAGCATGTTGTAATTTCTCCTAATTTTAAGGACCGGACCCAGTAACTGTGTCCGACTTTATCGAGATTTAATTTACCAAGTCATGCAATGCTTTAGCCATAAAATCAATTTCCGCAAAACTCGGAGGGACGATCCCAGTCTGGCTAAGCTTATGACACAAGTCACTACGTTGCTGCATTGTTTAACCGGCTGTGTTCCTTGTGATGTTAGGAACATGGGAATGATTCACAAGTACACTTTTAGATGTTCTGGTGCCATTCCTATGGTACGTGTGGGTTAATACAGTCTTCCTTTGCTCTAAGTTACGAATTCTGTTACCTGTGTAGTGTGCAGCGACGACACCCGAACAGGAGCTGAGGATTTCCGAACAGGGCTGTCACCGACACTTCCCCCTCAGTATGTAACAAGAAGCGCGCTATTTTTCATACGGTAGATTTGCTTTTATAGGCGCGTATCTAGACGAGACTGTGCTCTTATAAGTGTTCCTAGCTTCACAATCGCTAGCGTCTGCAGTTATATGTGAATGGTTACGAGGGTGGAGGCGGTTTCGTGAGATACAGAACCCCTTGGAATAAAGACATTGTGAGATGTGAAGGCATACAAAATACTTGCTACTCGCAAGTACAAGATGCATACCGCATCAAGACCAATGAACTTACATATGAAGCATTAAAACAACTGCATGGAAAATCAGTAATGATAAGGATAAGACAATGAGCGAACGCGCGGTAATTGCAAGGAAAAGGCTGTAGACATGTAGACTCCGCGCGATGACCAGCTTAGCTATACAACATTAGAACATTCGCGGGAAAAATCAGCAATGGTTAGGATAAGGAACTGTCCAAACTGATCACATTTCTTTCATGTCCCATGCCATTTGCTTATGCCTAATGCCACACATCATTGGTTTCTAGCCCACGTTTATCTTCGGACCTAGAGATGACACAGTTATCCCACAAAATGCCGTACGGCGGAATATCGAGTGCACAGAATTGAAAACTCATTGTCAGAAACAAAGCATTAAACAGGGTAACTGTCGGCAGGCATGAATATCAAACGGGGAAACTTGGAACGAAGATGTTCAATATGGATAAATATCTAACAGCGATACTTACCGAAACGGGAAAAATATTGCGGGGCGAAATATTGGATGAACGAATAATCGCGAGGTTATACTTTATATCATCGTGATAGGGAAGGGTATCACACATGGGCTGGCACAGAATGGCCAACTTTTGCATTACAAACCGCGGAGTGGGGCAGTATATAACAGCTTGATATCTCAGAGGATGAAGAGACATGAACCTGATGGCGAGATGGTCAGGACGACTTCTGTCTGTTAAAATCACGGACGGAATTCAAGCTCTTCCCAAGCGGACTGTCGTTGGCAGACACGGTAATAAGCGCGGGCCGTTGCCGGAGATCGGCGGTATGTTCAAAGACTGTTCTACCCGAGACGCTGGAAAAACGTTTTCTAGTGCACTGTCATGCGTTAATATGAGGTGAAAGATCCTTGGCAACAGGCGTCACAGTTCGTCTTCAAAAGACTACTGGTAAAAGAAGATGGGCACCCGAACCCCCTACCCTATATCACGTAAAAAGCCGACATTTTTGCATTCACACCATCAGGTCCAGTGGCGCAACCAGGGCACCTGTCTAGTCGACTGAGTTCAGTGATCCCCTGAGACAACCTAAATATTCATTTCAATTTTAGCTAAATAGCGAAGACACCTGGAAGGACACGTGTAAACCATGGAAAGATTTCACGACGGTCCTGCTGAGATGTCCCCGTACAGTTTTTGGGAAAAATCAGTGCCCGTGCGCTACTAGGTGTCCGTATTGCGCTATCATTCACTTAAATATTCATCCGATGCACTAGTGATCCCATCCCGACATTCTGTCATTCAGTCATCAATCATGTGGTATATGGCAGATTGGTGTTTATACTGCTTCGATATTTATGTTGAACATTTTACATTTGATGTTTTCTCATTCCATGCTTTGTTCGACGAAATAATTGCTTTTCCACCTCAATCCCCACACCGGTATCCGGCATTGCGCATTTCCCCGTTCGAAATCTCCGCCCACCGTTATTCGTATTATTCGATGTTTGGGTTCCTTGACTGTAATCGAAGAAGTCATCCCAACGTATTTGATTTCGCTTCCAAGAAAGTGGCTGATTTTGGGGTGCTATGACTTGAAAATCGCGACAAGAGGTGCTATAGGCCATGTGGGATGAAATATCAGGTCATTTTGCATTTCAGTGTGCTCTAAGCTTATTTGGTTGTATGGCTGAAACGAGCTTATGCTTCATGAGAAGGCAGTTAGTTGCGAAAAACGGCCACATTCAAAGCAAAATGTAAGATTTAAGAAACTAAAGTCTTCAGAAGTAGACCACTTAGAACTATAGCAGTTCTGGTTTTCGGGATATGGCTGCCTACAAGATAATTATGCTTTCTTGGACCTTGTTTTTTGTTTCTTTACCGGCCTTTACCCCTCAGAGTTCGACTGCATTGTTTTCGGTTTTGGCTTTCGGTGTCATTGTGAAATAACAATGGTATTAGCATATGATATTTCCATACACTGCCACCTGTGATTTAATCGCACGAAAAACTGATGGACGATGGATTTTACGGTGACTATGCATTTGGAAAAAATCTTATGCGAGCACAGAAAACCCAGTATTTATTGAGCATTTCTGCAATGACTTCGCGATTAACAAAGCTACGTCTCTGCAGAAAACCTGTTTTAGACTTCATGACTTTGAACATTCCAACTGCCTCTCCCTCCCCAATTACCTGGTTTTACCTTGACGTGGTGCTGGTGACTCCACTGTGGGGACTGTGTCCGCACTTAAAATGTTAGACGAGGCTCTGGACAAAGCTGCTTTGGCAGGTGCTTGGGATAATGATTGCGTTCCCCTGTGATAGTTCGTAAGAGCTTTGTTACTGAGCTTCGAGTTATAATTCAATGTTGTTCCAGGAAACTGTTTTTCAACTGTTTACAAATAAACGTTATAATAATGCTCAATTCGTGTTGTAAACGCAAACAAAATAAGAGACAGAAGCTTGCATCATTCACTATTATGCAGATGGATGCCCTAGGGCAAAGACCTGAAAAATGTCAATGGGTACAGACCTGAATAAAAAACCCACGCATTTTAGAGAACACGAACGTACACCAGCGCCAAAACATGGAAAAAAGTTTGTTTAACGAAAAACTGGTCAACAGCAAAAAGAACGAAATTCAGTTATTATTGGGAAGGGGAGAAAGTAATCCAAATGAGGTCGGCCATTGATCCGACAGAGCTTGCCCCTCAGCCGAAAACGCAGTCCGCCGTCCCTGATTCTGGCAAAGCCCGCTGGAAGGAGCAAGCCACGAATTGACCATTTTCATCACGCTGCAGGACAGATTCTGTTTCAAAAGAGTGCCCTTCGACATCACGACAGCCAGCGAAATCTTCCAGAGGAAGATGGAGGAGCTGCTTGCTGGACAGGAGGGTGTGGAGGTCATCATCGATGACATCCTGGTGCATGGCACGACCATGGAGACCCAAGACCGTGGAGGAACAAGACTCCAGGCTGAAGAAGGCGCTCCAAGCTACCACGGCAGCAGGACTCAGGCTCAACCACCAGGAGTGCCTGTAGCGACAGCGGGAGCTGGTCGACTTCGGACACCGAGTGGGAGCCGACGGCATCAAGGCACACACCGATAAGGTATTGGCCATTCAACGTTTATCCGCCCCATCGGGTCTAGAAGAGCTGCGTCGTGTAATCGGCATGCTGAACTACCTGGGCAGATTCATGCCGAACTTGTCCAGTGTGATGAAGCCGATGACAGAACCCGACAGACGCGAATGTCAAACAAACGCCACTTGGTCTGTATGGTCATGACGATGATGATTTTAAACGGCACAGAAGTCGCCAAGGGCAGGTCAGGTCAGGTCAGGTCAAAGACGATATCAGGCAAATGTGTCTGTCGTTCGAAATCGAACACCATGGTACCGTGATTTTTCGAACGAAAGACGCATTTTGGCCTGGTATCGTTTTTGACCTGACCTGACGACCCGCGCCTGGCTTCCATATCATTGACTAAAACATCAGCATGATTATAGCGATCAAATGGCGTTTTCTTGACATCCGCACCTAATGTTATCATATTCGACCTCGGTTAATCTGATACGACCTAAGATAGCCTACATGGATCTTTTTCCGAATTTTGCCGTTTGTGACCAAACATTCGCAATGGCGACAAAACATGCGCTTGAAGTAAATTTTCTTGAGTGCCAGTTTGGAGACCAATCAATGCTGGGTTTCAGTAGCTGTTGAACCGACCTGGCATGACCTGAGGAGGAGGAAATACCTTTTTGACACTAGAAGAGAACGTTTCTTTTCCTTTTAGGACTGCTCAGTACTCAAGATGAATTTGTAGAACCGTCATATTTGCTTAAACTGACCACGGATTTGGGATGTCATAACATGACCTTGTTTGACCTTCTGACCCGACATTATTAACTCAGTCAATAAGAACGCATTCATTCTCCATGAAAGTTGACCAGCTTTCGAGTGGTGTCACTGTCATCTTCGTAGCTCTCTTAGTTCTTGAAATCCCGGTTATCGAAAACCTTCAAAT
Source organism: Capitulum mitella (assembly GCA_030062745.1). Classification (NCBI taxonomy): domain Eukaryota; kingdom Metazoa; phylum Arthropoda; class Thecostraca; order Pollicipedomorpha; family Pollicipedidae; genus Capitulum; species Capitulum mitella. Next base: position 20,763,361 of record CP099850.1, on the reverse strand, counting down.
ATGGAAAAGTTGCACTCTTAAAATGAGTTTTTGTAGCAAAAACGATATTTCTTTTATTTGTTATACATGAAGCAAAAATATGAGCCTTCTTTTCTGGCTTAAAAAAATTACACATTTTCACGGGTATCCAGGTTACCGAAGATCACGTGGCCTGAAGTCATACCGTAACGCTTCTGTTATTTGTCATAGGTAAAAGGTCTGACCAGCCAGGATTTCTTTGAGCCTTTGCGAGTTCAAAAATGTCCTGATATTTAGATTTCAAGTAATATTTCACGTAGTCGTCGGCCAAAGAACAAATCCTTGTAGCACAACCTCGCCAAAATGCCAGAGGATATAGCTCCGGAACTGTTGACTTGATCGAATTACGATTTGTATGGGTGGATGCAGGGCGTAAAAACCTCTATACACCAATTACGGTCCCGATCCGAGACATGAGGGTGCCACCCTCTGGTCGGTTTGTCGAGGAATGCCCCTAACGTTAAACTCCCAAAAATTGAGGGCGGGCACGCCTCCATCCCCTGCCCCTCCCGTTCCTTTGCCCACGGATCGGTCCAATGAGCTCGGGTCATAGGATCACCCGCAGCCAGATTATTTGTTTTTTCTTTGTTGCTTTTGGCGTGGACTGATATGAGCTGACGCCACCCAGTTCTAATAAGAAAAGGAACTCGCTTATGGCGAGTTGATTGGTCAAGGTTTGGCGACTACCGGCCCCATGAACTAGGAGCATGGGATCACGTGCAACAGAATGACATTTTTGTTGCCTATGGAAGTGACTGACCTCATCTGAGGTCGTCCAGTTCTGGAAAGAGAAGGAAATCGCATATTGCGCGTCGATTGTTGAAGGTCTGGTTTTGTTCAGTCCCATTTGATAGGATTTGATCAGGCTCGGAGCATGGAATCGCCTATGGCTGGGACAAGGCAGCACTGGAGTGTTCGGTGGCCTTTTGTAGATCTCTGACCTGACTGTGGGTCTCGAGGTTCTAGAAAGATGTGGCATTTATTGATCCACGTCGACTGGTAAAAGTTTGAATGGAATCGGTCGAACAGGTTCGGAGGATGGGTTTGCCTAATATTATCACCAGCGGGGCCCTCGGCGTCCCAGTACCCCTCCGAAATGTCTGCAGGGAGCCAACCCCCCACTTAGGCCATAAAAATAATCATATAAAAACCTAAATGTCGCCAAAATGCTTTCAGAATGGCAGACAAGAGAAGACAAAAGATAAAATATATTGATCACAGCCTATGGGGGGACCCCTATCGGCCTATAGGGGGCCCCTCCTGGTCTGTAGGGCCTCCTGCCAACCTGTAGGCTCCTGCCGGCCTGCAGGTGGTCCCCTGGCGGCCTGTAGCGGCCCCTTCCAGCCTGTAGGGCCCCTGATGGCCTAGAGAGTCCCCTGCTGGCTTGCAAAGGCCTCCTGACAGCCTATGGGGCCCCTGCTGGCCCGTTGAGGACCCCTGACGGCCTGTAAGGGCCCCTGCCGGCCTGCAGGAGTCGTCTGCCAGCCTTTAGGGGCTCCTTTCCGCCCTTTTGGGTCCCCTGCCGGCCTGCAGGGACGACCTGCCAATCTATAGGGTCCTTGCCAGCCTTCAAAGTGCCCCTGCTGGCCTATGGAGGGAACCCTACTGTCCTATGGGGCCCCTGTCGGCCTGTAGGGGCCTCTGCCGGTCGATAAGAGCCCCTGCCGCCCTGTGGGCCCGTAACAAAGTTCACAGGATGGCTTTCAAGTCCCCGTGTTCGGAAAACCTTGAAATTTCACCGTTTGCTATATCTTTCTACATCGTAGAGGTTTTCCTTCAAAAGCCTTTGGTCTTGGAAGACTGTCTTAGGCTACCTTGCCTTCCTAAGGGCCTACATGCCTTCAACTCTAGTTCCCAGAGTCGCACCGAAGGGAATCAGACATACGTCCGAGAACGCATTAACGCCTCAAGGTACATCAGTCGTGCCGCAGTGCCGCTAGGTGAATCATGTCCGTAATGTTAAACGATAGTTCCTTTTTCCAATCTCAAAAGAGCTTGCACCCAAGGGAACCCCAAAAAAGCTCTTGCATCCGCCTTACATCAGCCAGCCCTGATAGGAAAATGCAGGGTCTTAAACATCTTGTAATGCAGAGACCGCGCAATGAAGACAGCAGATGATACTGTAACTCGTTGTTTTGGTTTGCCGTAACATTTCTGGGTGCTCATACCATTCATCTGGAAAATAAGGCACTTTTAAACCATGCAAGCAATTGAAAGCATAACATTTGCAAGTTTTGGAACATGACCTACTGGCGTAGTCAGGAATGAAGCAGAATGGCAAGAAATTAATAGCGCAGACTGACAGAACAGCAATATTTCCAGGAAAGCAAGGGCATAACACTCCCAAATATTAACAACAATGGAAGGCAACGGCATTGCTATGAATAAAACACACAATGTCAAATTTACCAGTAAGTATGGGAATGTAGCTTACCATTATGTAGGCCATCTATGATATCCCTGTGTTCTTACTATTCCCCTAGTTACCACGTCAAGAACCTAATTTTCCCATGAAATGTAGCAACAACAAACAACAACCTCAAGTTCCCAGAACGTGGTGGCCGATATTACGTACCCTTTCGGCCGCTCCATGCTTGAGATTGGCACAAGTAGAGTACAGAGTTAAAGTGAAATCGTAACTATTTTCTGGTTCAAAAAAAGATCATACTTGTTTCATTCATAACGACGAATAGCGTAGTTCCATGTACTTAACTTTCGTAATGCATATTTCTTATTTTTGCGTACGAAAACTAATCCCTGCGCATGCATTCAGCCAATGTACGTTCCTTGCGCGGTGACTGTCGCAAATGCGTCAGTCATACCTGAGCAGGGAAAATTTTTAACTTGGTTTTAAACACCGTAATATTCCTGAAGAATGTGTCTTTTTTTCTTTCTGTCCCAATGTCCGCAGTCACAATGTGTTTGGGCCGCAGCAAAACGCATTTTTAGCTGTCCCAGATATGCTTTTCCTTCCGTGTCTAGTACCTGCCACATGTTTTTTTAACCATGACTGAAGTGGGCAGACTGTAGTCAGTAGAGTTTCACCCACATAACTCTCCTCAGTCACATGAGATCTTATACACTGCGCCCTTCCTTTCATGGGCCGAAACTGGATCCTTAAAGTTCATTAAATGGATTTTCAATTTCGTGATGCGTGTTCTACCCTAATCTTGTGCCTATTTAGCAGCCACGTAATGGGCGTCACTGGCCCACCGAACATACGGCATGGAGAAGTACGTAAAATCGCTATGTGCGGATACCGGCGCCTGCCGTTGCCTGCCTCTGATGCGTGCCAAGACATGAAATAAATCGCTGCGGATTGCTGTTCGTCTCGAACATCTCTAACAGGTGGTCTCGCTCCTCCTTTTCTTACCTCTTTGACACGCACTCTTGACCAGTGACGAGATGGGGTAATCAATCGCACACTTTCGCGAAGTGGGAACTAACGTCGAGCAACATGGTGTGAAGTTTGACTCCCATCATGCCGCAAGCAATCCAAGACGGGAATCGTTAGCTGCCTCGCTAACAGAGCTGGTCAAGCGTTCTTCCATCTCCATTTGCTTCTTACCTTGAAATCTGGATTTTACCCTCTTTGAGACAGCTCTGGGATTTTCATATTTATTAAGTTTGCGAGTATCTCCAATAAAAGGCTCAGGTGTAAATATCATAACTTCCATCAAAGATAATCGTCACGATATTACCTATACGCAACAGCCACAAGAAGTCAGCAACACAGCACGAATACTGATCATAATATGATCCGACACCATGTAGGACTTCAAGCCACGAGGGGAAAAATGGCATCATGCTTTCCGGCCTTGCGCGAAGACACTTCGCAAAAAGGTGTCTCTAAGCTCCGACAACACCTTTCTTTCTGGAGGTCACACACAGCCGTCACACATGTTGAGTGCGAGTGTGAGAAATCAGAATCTTCACGTCATGCTTCTGCGTCGGCAACGCTCCCAGTCATGCTTCCTGCGCTTTGCTTTTCCATGACCGAGACAGCATCAGTTATCAGACCAATGACTCGCACATTACCTCGGCTTCGGCTTCCATGGTCAGTGTTACGACGCAAGCACGAACAAGACAAAAACTCTAAGCTTAAGCAGATCCAGGGTGGCGGTGACGGAACAGCAAACTTCACGCGTCTACGTCGGCCTACGATCTTTTTCGCGATGTTGTCGTTTGTTATTTGGCAGCAGCGTGGTGCCATGACTTCCCGAGACCCGTGCCGTTTTTTCGGCTCCAACCCCGACAAGATTCAGGCCGAACCACTCAATCGGCCGCGTGCGCTTGATTCAGCGGGTCGCCCGCCTCCTGGCCCGTAGACACCGATGCTCTCTGCTTCTGTCGGGACCCTCTTCGCCACAGCAGGAAACCAGCAAGCATCGCCACAGCTACGGCCACCACCACCAGCGAGATCACCAGCGGCAGAACCCACGTGTTCGCGGCCTCCTCTTCCTCCAGCTCGTGCTGCATCACGCGCTCCGGCGCGTCTTCAAACGAGTTGCAGAGATCGCCCTGACAACACGCCCAGCACTCGCGAATGCTGAAGCGCGTCTTGTTGGTGCACGACGGGCTGCAGGTCTCGGCGCATCCGCGGTACAGCGAGAACGGCTCCGGCTCGCCATCGTCCCTCAGCCGGTGTTGTGTGGTCACCTGCGGCAGGCGCTGGATCAGTGGCAGGACAAACGCCGGAAACGGGCACGAGCCGCCTAATGAGTGTGCGGCGAGAACAGGGCAAGACCCGACAAGGACGCGTGCGTCGCAGACATACATACGTAGGAACTGAGACCAGGACAGTAAGGTGAGGCATACAAACAGTTCAATTTAGCCCTGTTTTTATGGGGGCCGCCGATCTGGACCCCCGTTGTCCTTTCCCCACGCCACACCAAACCTTTTGGCTACCGCGCTGAAACTCGGCGAATTTTCCAAGGCGTCCATTTCACATCTCACAATGAAATTTGAACGTTCCACAGGAAACCGGAACGGCTCAAGGTGGCGTTTCTGGGAGGCATGCCAGGCCATTCTGCGTGCGTTTCAAACGCGTACTCGCTGCTTCAAACGTGGCGCAGCCAACCAGAAACTCGGGGGGGGGGTCGTTCAGCGATGGGCCACCTTACTTCATGGGGGCACCCTGGACAGCAGGGGCCCTGCGAAGGCTGGCAGGGGCCCCACCAGCTGAAAGGGGCCCCAAAGGCCGGCAGGGGGTCCCTGCAGGCCGGTAGGATCCCTGCCTACCTGTAGATGGTCTATTATAGGCAGGCGCGGGACACCTGCATGCCAACAGGGAGGCCATCGACAGGCAGGCACGGGGCCCTATCGACCGGCAGGGGGCCCTTCATGCCGACCACGGCCCACAGGACAGCAGGGGTTCTCTCCAAAAGCCAGCAGGTGTCCTTCGAAGGCTGGGAGGGGCCACCTACAGGTCAGCAAGAGGGCTACTACTGGTCGATACGACCCTTTTATAGGCTTGAATCCGTATACTGTATCTTTTGTCTTCCTTGTTTACCGTTCTTTACGTATTATGGCGACAGCTTCGGTTTGAATAACAGGGTTTTTTGCCCTCGCTAGAGTGGGCCCAATCGAAAATTGGGGAAGTCCTGGGACCCCTTTCAACTCCTGGAGGGTTGAAATACCTGTGCTGAAATCCAATATTCCGCAATACCATGATTTCATTTAGTGTGAGTCAAGCTGACTTAGCTTCCACAAAGTAAAAGAAATATTTCGAGACTGCCAAGGGATCATGCAGAGAACATCATAGGAACAGGAATCTGAAAGTCTGCAGGAAACTCCTTTTCTATGTTCGATACCTAAATCTAACACTCCTCCAAACATTCCTTCCAAGCATGTCTTGAGTCTATGCAAGCGTACAACTGATATCAGAATCAAAACAAATGCCAGCAGCGTTGTATGTACGAGCACGGAAATAATCCATTTACCCCCTTTTGCTCTCCTGAGGTCCTGTTCACGTTTCCTGCTACTGCTGCGTGCATGAACGTTACTTCACATTACAAACCTTCCAGGAAGCCCTGTTTTGTAGAAATCAGTCCAGTGGGTCGCCAGATCTCGAGGGCGGGGGGAGAGAGGCAAGCGACTCTTCTTGGCTTTCAATCGAAATCCACCGCGTGAAAATGGGGTTAATGTTTATGGCGCCCCACATGCCATCTGAACGTTAACTTCACTCGCCATGAACAGTTCCTGACGACGAAGCCACCGACGCCCAATCCAGCAGCCGCGTGTCCTGACGTTGCCGGCATGACCCCGCGGCCCCACCTCCAGATGACCAGCAACCGACACACAAGCAAACCTTTCCAGATGGGGAACGCCGATCCAGAACCAACCCTTCGGCCCGGAAACAAGGCCTCAGAAATACCACCTCCCTGGAGGTGGTACTGGAGTGGTATTCCCCACCTGACGCTTCCAGGAGAACTTCAGGGCGTCGATGAAACGCTCCTTGGTGACTGCTGCCGTCGCGCCATCGGTGTGCTCGAACCAAAACGGCCCTATGATCCCTCTAATGTTGAGAACACATCAGGACGTCACCTTACTGCTGTGCAGCGGCTTGTCCAGGACGACTTGGGGGCAATATGCGACACAGATCGTGCAGTTCTGTTATCCTTCCCATCCAGGAGGAAACGTGCCACGTCGCTGAGCCAGACATTCCCAAGAAAGCTGGGGTCGGCTTCCACCTCGCTCTTGAGTCACTTGGCGGACGTCACCGCAGTTCAAAATCGCCTTCCAGGAAGCCCTGTAGGGCGTCAGTTCGAGGTCATTAGCGAGGATCCTCCTCAGACAGATGTGGTTGGTGCCAGCCTTCCTGGACAATGCGCCTGACCGATTTTGGTGGAGGTTTGGTTGATGACGATGTCTCCACCTTTTGAAAGTTTTCCTGGCATCTGGCGGATCGCTTCCAAACACTTCTGTCCTTTTTTCGGAATAAGAATTGTTCTCTCAGCTTCGAACTGTTCGGATAACCTGAGACTGGCCTTGCTGTCCGGTTTTAATTTAGTCTTACAAACACTGCGATACCAATGTGTATGTATCTCTGGTGTCCTTGGGATGCTTCAACGGCGCAGACCATCCGGCCTGGACCCATGGCAACGCACGCTGTCGCCTTGGCTGCAGTGGGTGCGCGACAAGATAAATATCTTGTAAACAGATACCGCATACCATACGAGTTTGGTCCATGGTTGAATAGAATGGGTGGAATAGGCGGCACTTCGCAACGACTGTCCGTGGGCTGTGATGCACTTAAAACCAGTCCAGGATAACAGCTGTGAGAACGTGGCAATGCCGATGTCACTGGATTCCGATGCCACAACCGGCGGAAAACGGTACATGAAACGAGCGTCTCCCACGCTCAAAACACTCGTGAGCTATTCGTTACAAACAATAACCAACATTTACAACGAAAGCCGCCCCCAGCGCACGCGGCCACATCTAACGGCTGCTAGAAACTGTTCACGCCAAACGAAAGCCTGATTCCGCAAGTCAACAACACTGTCCGCGACGGACTCACAACAGCGCCGCTTTCCTCCCGCTCCATCGTCGCCACGAGCGGTACCGGGTCTCACCGTCACCAATCATTCCCCGTGCACAAATGCGGCCCCTCCGCTGCCGAACCCGCTGTCGTGCGCCTCACCTCACAGTACGGCTGCGACGACCGGCACTCGGCCGTCAGCTGCGGGTCCTTCGCGGCCGCCGTGCCGTTCCTGCACAGCTTGACGCTCTCCTCCACGCAGGACAGGCAGCGTAACGCCGACGACAGGTCGACCCAACTGGCAACTGCGACACAGCCGAACCAAGGTACGTCCAGCTGGAGATGTCCAAGGCACCCCGGAGAAACCCAGGACCACCTCGGCGTGGACGGTGGGCGCAGGAGTGAGAGGGCTGATGACTGTGGGGAGGTCCAGATGAGGAGAGGGACAACCATGGTGATCACCTGCCGCAGTGGTAATCCTCCAGCAGCGGGGTGACAACAGTTCAATCAGTAAAGCGACGGTGCCACTCGTCTCTGAGACCCATGAAATGTATATCCGCTGGCGTCCATAATAACGTTGAAGGCAAACTCTCGGTACCACTGGAATCAAAGTTACTGCATTTCCAGGATATTTTCATGGTTGCTGTTCCTGGTTACTTACGGATGATACACACCACACTGACATTTCAACATTCACATGAAATGTATTTCGGTTTTAACATCCGTTTTTCTTCGTGCCAGTGCCAGCGTCTTTGAAGTTGGTAGGACTAGAGCCGTTTTCAGCCAGTTTATATGCAGGCAACATGCAACATCATGCGGTTAGGATGACAAGTTCCTATGTTGGTACGCACGCCGTTCTGCCTTGCCCTTGGTCGTACATCCAGAGACGGCGCAACGGATTTTTTATCCTATCGTACTAGCAGGGGCGCACCCCGGGCAATTAGCTCTTGAAACAAGAACCCCCACTCAAAACTGTTTTCCCTAAAGCTGGGCCACTTCATTTTCCGATTTACAACCTTATAATACGAAACTTGATGTTTACCTGGGCGAAATGGCGGTAAAATTGGCAGTCCCCTTGCAGCACATTTCGCACTTTACATTACAAAACAAACCGCCACAAAAGCAAATTTTGTCATAATATATCCCAAAATAAATTTTGTCGGCAAAACGAAGCGATACGATTCCGCTATATTATGCGCCGGATTCAAGATATCTATCGAAGTCGGGCTGATATTGTCTCGTACCAACGAGTGCCGTTCAAATGATTAAGCTTCCAAAATCGTTCCATTTGCAAAATACTTCACAACTCCATTCCACGCCACGAGTTACGATTACTTTACGGTACCAGGTATACGCATCACCCCGCAATCAATGGGGGTACTGTTACCCCATGTGGGGTACTGTGGGGCACTGGTACACCCATGAACCCCACAGTGGCGCCGCCCACGCCTACATCTACGCCATTTGCTTTCCCGAAATGAAACTCTGAAAGTGTTGGAGGAAAATCATGCTCTTTGGACAATCCTGGATCCATTTACCCTGACTATGCATAACACTTTCACGTCTACTACAACTGCTGTTGAAAACACACTAAAAGTTACATTGTGGAAAAACTGCGCAGTTCAAAAAAGTAAAATTTTAACGCCTTTCAAGCAGAACGAATAGACAAACTGCCCCACGTGTGCCATTTCTGCAAAACTTTTGTGAAAAACATAAGGACCCAATAGCATTTTCAACATGCATTTTCTGGTTACAAGGCAAGCGTAACGCGCGCTACCGAACGTAGAGGCTCAACCGCTGACAGCCTGCCCCCCCCCCCCAGAAAAATACCGGATGCGCCGCTGTCTTCTCATTCCCATTTAGTTGTACCCTCCATGCTGAGATACCTCCTGGTTGTTCTTATGAATATTGGTAGGTCGTCTGATTTATTCGGTAAACTAGGCATGCATTAACCAGCGCCCGACTAACCGCCCTATGCACGCCGGACTGAGAAGGAGAGGGGGCTGGCCGCCCCTCCCCCTCCAACTCACAAACAGTTGGCTGCGCGATAAAAAACAAGCGCACCGTTAGAAAGCCTGTGACAAGCAGACATCGAAACTGGCCTCATTTTTGGTTTCGGACAATATGTACGCCATTTACGCCTTAAATATATTTTCTCACAATCGACTGCATGGAACTGAGAAACGGCCTGGATATCACGGGCTATGGTTCATAAAGTCTAGGTAATGGCACCAAGGAACAGGTAAAAGTCCACAGATGCCGATACACGTCTTATTTCTCTGATTTGTCCAATATATACGCGAAAACGTTGAACGAAAGAGCCTTTCCGAGTAATATTTCTTCTCCCTAAGTATTTCTCGCCATGGTTTCTCGTGCTTTTATCTCGAAAAAAACAGTAGTTATCAGTCTACACAACTGGTGGAGTACCATTCGCGAGAGTCTGTTTATTTCCAAAGCAAGCAATTTTCTGAAACTTTTGTTAATTTAATGGTAATATTCGCAGCTGCGCGAGCTAGTTCTGTCATTCTACGTCCGCCTTCAGCCGTTTAGCGCCGATTTTGACCAAAATACATTTTGTTAACAGTTATTTGTGACCTGGACTAAGGTCAATGATTGGAGATCACTAATGCTTTGCCCACTAGGTAACTGGATGTCTGCATCACTCCACACTAGAAACGGTACAAAAAAATCCCGTCAATTTCTCCAAAAGACATGTTTGTTTGACTGGATTCTCAACACTAAGCTTGACAATGAACAATCACTGAAAATGGGCTTGACCTTCGGTCAATGATCCGGGAATTTTACGTAATGTCTGGGATAGCGATTTGTTGCATCTATCAAGGTATCTATCATCTATCTAATCCTGAAAAAGTTCACTGTGATATCATGCCTTCCGAAAAAGTTGCAGGGCGCTTAACTTTTTTGGACATAGATCCTCTTGACCTGACCTAGCCCGGACACCTGACAAAAAGTGGTGTCAAAACTCTGAAAGGGGATGTACACATGATCACGTAAAAGGTTCACGTAGATTCGCGGCGCTGCGTTCTTTCGTCTTCCCCTAGTCTTGGAAAACCCCCGAGAGTGGCGGTCAACCGTCTCCCCTCACAAGTCGGGGGCGGTTTAAATTGAAAACTGATTTGAGAACAGATTCTCAACAGTTCTGTGAATCTACTCGATTCTGATTCTTGATCCAAAAGGCCATTCTGATTCTGGTACACAGCACGAGTCAGAATCCATTCTGGTTCGCTTCTGAATCGCTTCCAATTCTGCTGGGATCAAATCATTTGAAGTCGCCGGAATGAAACCACGCAGAAACTCGGAGCAGATACGACTAAGATGAACGCCAGCGACAGATTCCCCAGTATCGCAAAAGCCTAATCCTCCTAGCTGGTTAGCAGCCATAAACCATTGACCAACATATAACGGCGATGTTTACCATGCATTCAGACATACTCACGGACAAGCGCAGTGCTGCACAGCATTTTGACGTTCCGCATTTCAACAAGAATCATCCTTGCAGTCTGCAGTTGCTCTCTGAAAGAAAAAGCAGAAAAACTGGATAACAAGCACGGTCATCATCATCACCTATATTAATACGCGTCACCTATATTAATACGCGGTTGAAATTTTTAGGTACATAATGCTCGGCTCTCACGCGATGTGCACACAAGCCAATTGCACCAGTAGAAACTGCGCAATCGGGAGCGTGGCGTAGGCCATGTCGCGTTTTTTTGGAGGTTTCCAGGTTCTTTCAAATTGGACAAACAAAAAACTACGGTTTCGCCAGGGCCGTATCGCCGGCCACATCGCCCGCAGGCGGCCGTGCGGCCAAACCGCCAACGAGTCACGGACAAATTTGGTGTCGATCGAAGCGCATTGCAAAACTGATATCAACCACATAACCCAGTTATGTGGTTTTGCTCAAAAATGCCGAAAAATGCCTGGAAATGCCCGAAAATTGCCGAAAACGTTTCGGCCAATCGTGCTGTCACGTGACCGTAGGTGTCAGCTGACTATCGCCTCGGCGGTGGCATGGCGTCCCCTATTTAGCGCGGTGGAAAGTGGCTCCGAAAGACAAGTGATTTTTCGCCGTCAGTGTCGCGTGCAATGGCGTCCGAGGTGCTTTGATAATGTTCCCCGTTCAATTGTGCGTGGACTTCGGGTGTTTTTCTTGCTGAAAAGTGCAGTGACCATTTCAAAAGTCGACTGACAGAAGGTGGTGTCGGGCTGTCCGAGGGCGGTTTTGCCACACGGGAAATGGTCGGCTACAAGAGGACGTATTAAACTCCGAGTGCCAGATGGTGAGCCGAAACCACTTTGAACAGACACAGGAGCACGCACGCTGTCTTCTGGTATGCTTTTTAGGTTTAAGAAGTCCTGGCTAACACAATAAAGTCGATTTTGGCGATGGCACGTAACAGAGGCATGAGCGTAACCAAGGTGTGGAAATTCCAATGCTCATGACGTCATTGGAAACCTACGCGTGCCGTAGGACCGCTCTTCGATGCAATTCCGTTTGACATAATTCATTGCATATCACTGCGTTGTTTTGTTTCCGTTTGTGGCCCTGCCTATCGCAATGAGTGAGTAAATGAATAACAAAACTGCAGTAGTTTTGCGCAACATGCTACCAAATGATATGGCAGCCCTGTGACATCAGGTATCCATGAAGGATTCCTTTCGAGCCTTGTAACTTTGCTATTTATGGACCGATTTTCAAAATTCTTTTGTTAATTAAAAACCAAAGGCGTACTCAACATTGCCGCGGGGACGCGGCATGACCGCGCTAGTCGCAATCACTAATGCCAGGCAAGCAATCCATACCAGCACGTGCCTCGGTTCCGACCCGAAGCTAGCTTGCGGCGATTTTGTGCGTGACGGCGCTATGACGAGGAAAATGGCTACTGGTTTCAGATCAAGCCGCTCTCCCAGTTTGGCGACTTTTATAAAGCCAATGGAGTTTAATGCGATATTTCGATTTTTACACTTGTCTCAGATCCACTGTCTCGGATGAATTAAACCTGACCGCAGCGTCCTCTGGTTACCGCTTGTTTGTATTTCAGCACTGCTATGATACAATATGTGAACTAAACAGAACATCTCTTGGGAAATTCCCTTCCCAGAACGCTGAATAGGTTAGTTCCAGGCATTGTGACGTGCATCTCCTGTTGCCGGATGGTCGTGCAACACTGCAATATTTTCCAATATGAGGACTGCGAGGTCTTCTGGTGAATTTGGAGCTCACCAGCACGCTTACGGCGTCCGTTCGGCACTCCGACCGATCGTTGCTGAGATATTGGCCCTTGCAACATCGTGCAACATTCCGCAACATTGTGCAACAAAGGCCCAATCGATGTGGGAGGTCGCCGGACCGTATTTCAGACCTCCGCCAGATACGCTTTCGGATCCTCCCAACAGTGACGCGCCCGCCAGACGCAGCCGTGGCCGTCCCCACTTCCGTCTCGAAGGAGTTGTCGCCTGCCGCGACTTGGGGGTGTCGCATACCGTCGGCTGCAGATGGCTAGCGTCTGCTGTAATCACCAGAATTTGTAATTGGAGACGTGCAAGTGTCGTTTGATCATATAAGCAATTCATGCTCATGGAAAGGATTTATCCAATCACAGAGGTCAGCGAGCAAATCTGGGCTGCTGAGTGGACTGACAAATGAATCCCTCTGTTCTCCACAGACGTCCGGTCACTTGGGTTTTTCCAATCAGTAACGGGTAAATGAGCCTTGCAACGGTGTGCGTGTAATATTCAGGCGGTTGGGTTCCTCCCACCGCTGAGTGAAAAAATAATTTACTTCCGAGGCCATTGCCACTTCCAGTTCCTGCTAAGCACCGATCCACTACTTCTAGGTCCTATCCCCCCCCCCAATTGTCTCGACATTACGAGCATCACTGTCCGTCCTTCGTCCTCTAATACACATGGTCGGCCGGAGCGCCGAACGGACGCCGCCAGCGTGCTAGCCAGGTTCAAATCCACCAGAAGACAATGCAATGTTGCACGACCACCCGGCAACAACAATGGCACGTCACAGCATAAACAATTGGCGCGACAGAAGCCATAACGTACTCTGTTGAGCATGTAGTTGATGGATATGTAATATTTAGGCTAGTTTCAGGCATAAACAACTGGCGTGACACCAGCCATAATGTCCCCTGTTCCGCATGTAGTTCATGGATATGTAATATGTCTCCGGCGCCCCCTACCCCACGCCCAAACAAAGTGAGGTTCCCACAGCCTTCCTGTTCGTTCGCTTCCTGTGGGCATATCAATGTCCTGATACTGGAAGAGGTATTCCCATCCCACAGCCGAACCTGAAGTTCGTCAAAACTTGCTGTTCAAAAATGGGAGTTTGCTGAGATTACCATATGGTTTAGCTACAACAGTCTACACATAAGTCAGACATCAATCAATGCTGAAAGTAGTGTCCCTTACTGGTTATCAAGGGCATGGCGCAGAAATGGGAACGGGAGGCAGCCCCCATTTGCCAATATTTCCTATATTAGTCAAATGATGATGCGGACGAAAAATCTCCCAAACACCTTCCGTTTCTTCACTTTTTTCTTCAAACGTTCCTACGTCTGGAACATAGCATTGAGCTGCAGCGCCCCAGGACATTGAGCACCAGTGGACAATGGGATGGAGAATGCACTGTATTAATCCTCCGTAGAGGCAGTCCTTAAAAGACGTAACAGATTTTTCGATGTTTATATTTTTAACTACCCTAACCTTCAGTCTAATTTTAACACTTTGTGTCGCTTCGTCACGGTCAGCCAGCCCCGCCCCCAAAATTACGTAACGCCCAGCCAATCCCTCCCCCCATCACTGCTTGTCTGTCCTTGAATACCGAATGGCGCATCACTATATGTCACCATACACTCGATTGAATATCTTGTCATGCAGACATTTCAAGAATTTCCTTTTCTCAGGCGACGAGGCATGACGAGACGTGGCCCACAAACCATCATGTCATCATCCACTGCTCAGATGGTCAGGAAGCATCCAGCAAGGGCACACCATGCTGTGTAGCTCTCCTTTAGCACGGGAAAGCCATCGGTGATCATTTCTCGCAGCTTTTGGAGCACGCACCTTCACCAACAGGATGAGCGGTAACGGTACGAGACGGTTCCCTGTCCTCCATCACGGAGCTGACGGCTGGCACGACCACCAGCCTGAGGTGGTGGTTCAGCTCCCGCTGGTCTTCTTCGTTCTCTTCGGAGGGGCGATCCACTGGAGCTCCAGAGAGTGCGTCAGGGTGGCGTGATCGGAACCAGGCGATGTCAGGGGAATGGCGTGATCGGAACCAGGCGATGTCCGGGAAATGGCGTGATCGGAACCAAGCGATGTCAGGGGAATGGCGTGATCGGAACCAGGCGATGTCAGACAGACACGCCAGCCAACAAACCGCTCCCCTCATTCTCCTCTCGCCATGCGAAAAATTCCCGATGGGACGCGCCCGAAAACAGACACGGTCCTGGTTGCTGACGATGCTGTCGATGCTGTCGACGGCAGCTCTCTCCCGACTGGACGCACCTCCTGTTCAATGGCTGCAGGGGTGAGTTGAAGGAGTCCTTATGTAAGCCGCACCTGTTGGCGCTCCAGTGCCATGGTCTGCACTTGCTGGGTGAGCAGAGTGCTGAGTCGATCGGCCGCGGACTGCGTCACCGCCATGCTGCCATGTTACCACTGGTGTCACTTCAGTCAATCGCCACACTTGCAGTTGCGAATGCTGTCCGAGTTGGCGACGCCTGGGTCCTACTGACTACGCCATGTTCCGTTTATTAGCGGCCGTATAACAGTACAATGACTGGTCCAGCTGGCCTGACCCGGCCGCCAGGCATGCCAGGCCGTCCACCCACAGCATCCCGCAGGTACGATACAAAGAGGACATATAACAGGTGACAGTGAAACCGCATCCATTTTATAGTATATGCGCACTACATCGTTCCAAAGGTGTCCCTGTGACACAAAGGAGGCGCCTCTGTCGTTCAAATTTTTCAAGGTTCATAAATCAGATCAGTTATTCAGTGTCCAAAAATCAAAAAGTTCAAAATCCGGTCGTTCAAAAGGCGCCCCTATTACACGGAGTGCGCCCCTGTAATGAAGTATGGGCAATCATTATTCAAAATGTGTTCATGTGACACCAAGGAGGCAACTCTGAGATGGTGTATGGGTTCGCCGTCGTTCTTCTATGGATGTCTCCTCCATGTGACAACAATGGGCTAGAATGCGATAGAACAACAATGCGATGGTGTATGGTTGTCCTGTTGATCAAAAATGGTCCTGTGGTATCGAGCAGACGCCTCTGTGGTTGGGTATGGGTGTCTCACGATTGAAAAGGTGCCCCTGTGACACCAAGAATGCGCCCCTGTGATTTAGTATTGGCTCCCTGTCGTTCTAAAGGCGCCTCGTCAAAACCAAGCACGCGCCGGTGTCATGGAAGGTGGGTGGCTCGCTGTCCAAAAGGAGCTGCTGTGGTAGCAAGAAGACGCCTCTGTGGTGGACGCTCTTTCATTTAAAAGGCGCTCCGAGGCACAAAGGAGCCCCCGTGAAGGGCCGTGACACACTTATTCTAAAAATAACGTCCCAGAAAAACCGAAGCGTCACCACCATTTCAGCAATAGGCATTTAGCGAAAAACCTTCATTCACTGGTAAAAAAACGCTGATTGTGGACCCAATCTTGTTTCCCACACGTGAGGTCAATGCGAAGATGCTCCGGCAATTTCCTGTCAATGAATCCGAATCCCAATAAATGTCACCGTCATTTGGACGTGACCCAAACCACGGCGAGTGCGTATTTATGTGAATCCATTTGTCTTCTTTCGTGCTTAAACATACCATCTCTTCATTAGGAAAAATAAAAAAAAACACCTGCAGCCAAGCTTTAGTCATGTTTGGGGCCATGGTTCTTTTGCCACTCAGACCCATACCTATAGCCGATACGTTTACCCGCAGCTGAGGCGCGGGGCCGCGAAATTCGACCGCAACTCCACCTACATCTCAAAATATTTCACGCAATCAAACGTTGGCGACAGCGCGTAAAAAGCGGTTACCAAAACAGCACCTCCAAGCCAGATTCGGGTCCAGCCGAGCTCCGCCGTGAAAAGTTCCCTACTGGCGGTACAAAAGACGGCCATCGAGCGGCCGATGGCTGCGGCCAAGGCAGCAGCACGGTGCTGGCGGCCGTGGCTGCGAAGGCGGCAGACTGAACACAGAGCAGCGCGTCACACGACAGCCAGACCAGAGACATGGGGCCACTGGTGGACAGCAAACAAGCATTCAGCGAATGTCCCATGATGCCTTCAGTACAACGCTTTGGCAGTGTGTGGAAGGGTTAATGCTGAACCGATGACGCCAAATCTAAAGCCCTTAACCGCTGAAGGCAAGTGGGAGAACGAAAGTCATACATGGACGGATTTCGTCCATGGAGACAAGCGTGCCCTATCTTTATTGCGCGCACACGTCACATCGTGCGCCTTTGTTACCGGACAATGGCGTTTTCCTGTTCAAAGGTCGACCATGTAATATCGAGTAAGTTGCCATAATATAGTATACATGCAACATATCATGCCGATATATTACGGGCATCCCGCTTTCAAGCGCGTACCAGTGAAAGTGACATGACGCCACTGTCACATACTGCTGAAAGCTCAGTGTGATTTAAGCCTAATTACGAACAAGATTGGTGCCCTTTCGGCGCGATTTTGGCGCCTTCCCTGTGCAAGTCTCGCAATGCCCATAACATCGTTTTGGCGTCCATTCAAAGCCCTCCCCCCAGCAAAATTCCATATCCTTTCCTGGTGTGGCAGTTTCTACTTGGCGTGATAGCCTACTACTGGCAATCTCCCTTGTGCCAATACTTTTCCTTGCTCAGTAATTTTCCATTTACAAGTTCTGTTTGCCAACAAGTTCCTTGATCATTCGTCAGAGGGAGAGAACTTCCAATTTCAACACATATACTCTTGACGTCAAACACTTGCCAAAGACAGTGAAATCATTTCACTAAGCCAACAGGGTCATGGGATCCACCACATGATGGCCCAAATCAAGAGCACAGTCTACTGAGGCTACAAACGATTCGCCTTATATCTGGCTTACAAATGAAAATGGTGAAACAAGATGGTGCGATGATATCCAATCAATTACGAGGCGTTTCGAAGTCCGAATATTCCGGAAAGACAGGCTTTTACCAATGAACGGGGGTGATAAAACACAAAATTCTCACAACTGGCTGGTATAAAGCTGGTGCATGAGCTCAGAACTCTTCATTGGTGTATGTTATTTTTCATGTTAAAGAAGAAGAATCGTTGCATATGATGGATTCCCGACGCCAAATAGCACAGCAGAACAGTTAATCTACTCGAGGCGTTCCTGGGTCAATGACGACTCTGAGAACTAAAGGCGAAACATTTGACAGCTGACGAGTTCTTCAGAAATATTAATATATACGGAAATGTTATTTTAAAAAAAATAAAAAAATATTTTTAAGACCTCTCAAGTCTAGAGAAATTCAGAAATAATGAAATTTGAAGGCGTGCAGATACGGAAACTTTAAATGTATGAAGCGAACTTTGTTACTACTGGATGGTAATGATATCCTGAGCAGGGTTGGAAAAGTTGTTTTTTTGGTGTTGAAGAACACCAGAAAATGTATGGTCCCCAAACATTTTGTACCCCAAAAGTTAATCTTAAGCCTACATCAAAAAGTTATATTATTAGCATATTTATTATCGAACTGTGCAGGCAAATGCCTCTGTCCCCATTCAGTCTTTTTGCAACATTTTGTACTCTAAAACAAAATTTATACCCCAACACCAAGAACAAAAACCAAATTTCCAACCCTCACCCTGAGTCTTGCAAATTTGGTAGGTCACGTCACCAGACTCAAGAAATCGTCACTTCCATTACTTGGCAATGCTTTAGGTGAAAGCTGCATGTAAGTCCTGGGGCGGTCGCGGGTCGTATTTTCCAAACTGACATCACTTTTCGGATCCAAGCTCAGAGGTCAACGGTCAGGTCACCAATGCAGAATGCTGATAGTGTCACAGACCTCTGTTTGCCATTTTAAATGAATACTAGCTGTGAGTTGGACGACAGTAACATTCCTCATTCGGTGTCTGTGATGACGTCATCAAATGCGCACTATGAACTCTTGGCAGAGTCTCTCCATCGCATCTTACGATCAGCTAGTGGAATGTCTAGAACACAATTAGTAGTGCTCCTCCCACTTCCCGTAATCCCAGAAAGACGCATGTTCGCCATGTCATACTGGTATCAGAAGATGTGGAATGAAAATAAAAACAAGCCAAAATAATCATGGCTGAAGATCTCCACAAATTACTAAGCGGAGGTCCCACAGGATTTCACAATGTCCCTTTCCAGTCGATGCCAAAGGCCTAATTAAAATCTCTAAAAAAGCGAGGATGGGGTCGAGAACCTCTCAAACTCCGGATCTCCAGCCATGAATACGGCTGGAGATCCGGTTGTAATAAGACGAATTATTGCGAATAAGATGTTCTTAATGTGTCATCAACATCATCCTGGCTGCATAATTTGGCAATGTACAATCACGCGCCAATTCACCCTTGATATGCATCACCCACAATGGTGGTGCCAGCACAATGCGATAGCAAGAGCTAGTATAAACTCGTTCTTACTCTATATTTCGGGCATGTCAGTCCTTATGGCCAAAACGGTTGGAACTTGGATAATCCGGAGATATATGATTCTGTGGGTAATTTATTTGGTTTCAATCCATTTTAGACCTTACGCCCCCAAAACAATGTCATGCTTTAGCTTTAGATTAGCTTCACATGGTATCCTAAAAGTTACAAGGATGCAGGATACCACTATACCTGTAGGCTCAATCACACACTTAGGTCACCTGAGGTAAACTGAGATCAACAAAATGCATCCTCGTAAAATCGTCTATTGAGATCAACTGAGTAGATCTTGAGAAAATGAAGGAATGTTACAAATTTGAGAACTGACCTTGGATGACAGTTAACATAACCTAGGTTGCTAATGTTCTGAGGCATCAGCATTTATCATGTGGTCAAAGTCCTCCACAGATTTCCACATGGACCATTTATGACATATTCCATACCTGACCAGAGAACTCATTTCGCATCAACTAGCCTGACCTGAGCCATCTGTACTTCAAGGTAAGTGGTCCGCCTTGTAGATTAGCTCTCAACAAAGCTTTGTTGAGGTTGGATGAATAAATCTGTAGGAAAAAGACTGACAGACTGACTGCCTCTTTTACCACTCAGTTCCAGTTGACCTCTGACAGACCCAACCCAGGCTAGCTGTGCTTCAGTTGGACTACCTCTAGAACACAGACCAATTCCTCCCACATTCTGTAGCTGGATGTCCAGCAAAACCAATTCCACACGGGTCATTCCGCATCAAATCACTCAAGAACTGACCTGACTTCTTTCGATTTTGATGATTTTTGGGATGCTCACAGCATTTATCAAAACATGGCCAACCAGAAATTTTTAACCCTTGGTAACCTCTGAAGTCAAAGTTACAGGTCATGAGACGTCACGTTGGGTCAAGGTCAGCTGCCACGACCTTCGGTCACGGCCGGCGCGCGGGGAGCTGAGAGCCGCTACGAAAATAAATCGCATCTCACTGAGTGTCGTTCTTTTAAACGTTTTAACTTGCATCCTTTTGAATCCGACCTGCTTGCCACCGACCGGAGCGCCGTATTTTCCGCAGACTCTGTTACCGATGCTTGGGCACATTTTAAAGTCGACTTCAACCCTATTGTCCATCGACACGCTCCCATTAGGACCGTGACGTTACGCAATCCTCACCGAGCCTCCCACCTCTGACGCCACGCAGGAGACTGCTCGCGGACCATTCCGTGGCCCTACCGTTATGGGGTCATGGTTCTGACACAGTACCACATGGCGAACCGGCTGGCGTGCGCTGCGTTCGGGTCCGACAAGCGGCGCCACATCGGCCAGCGTGTTGCAGAGCAGGGGCGCGGGTCGGTTTGGCGCAACGCGAGGGACATCGTGGGAAGCGACAAATGTGCCGCGTAATTTCTCTCAGTGTCGCCAAAACATAAATGCGTTCTTTGTGAATGTCAGCCCCGCGTTGCAGCCAAACTAGCCGATCAAGGCCTGCCTTCAGTGCTCCCCGCTCGAGTACCGACAGTGGGTGTTTGCGCGCTCCATCTCAGCTCCATCAGTGTCCAGACCCTTCACAAACTCATCTTTTCCATGCGCATTTCATCGGCCCGCGGATCTGAGGATCTTTGCGTTTTGGTTTTGAAGTTTTCCTTCATCTCCATAGGTCATATCCTACTCCACCTTGCAAACTCCTGCATCGTTTCCAGCGTCAATCCTGAAGCCTGAAATCATTTCCTGGTCCATCCCATTCACAAGTCCGGCGATCCTACAGTTCCTTCAACCTACCGACGTATATCCTTGCTCCCAGTCATCGTCAAAATAGTATAGCGGAAGGTGCAACGCCAGCTCTACTACTACCTATCCTCAAACAACTTCCTCTCCCCATCCCAGCACGGCTTCCGGACCCTCTGCCGTTCTACGGGGCCCTGCCAGCCTGCAAGGGCCCCCTGCCGGTCGGAAAAAGGTTCTCCTGCTTGCCTGTAGCTGGCCCCCTCTCGGCATGAAGGGGCCTCTTCTGACATTCATGGGCCCTTGTCCGCCGCCTGTAAGGCCCCTGCCGGCCTGTGGAGGGGCTCGTTTGCGGCCTGTGGAGAGGCCCCTGGCGTGTATAGGAGCCCCCTTACGGCCTGCAGAGGGGCACCCTGACAGCTGTGGAGGCCCGCGGTAAAAAAACTGTTTTTGGCGCGATCACCGACAATAAGAGAAGAGCCCACTCATTGTAACTCATGACGCTTAGGAACGGCAAGCGTCCAATGTCGTAAAATTTTCCCTGGCTGTTTTTATTCTGAGGGCGCATTCATAGGATACTCACCATCGGTCATGCAGCCCCCACAATTCTGGGTCGGCTTTACCCCTTCTGTGAACCTTTTGTGAAACCTTATTCTTAAGTATTTTTGTCCAGGGGGCCCACACGAAGTGAGGTGGCCCGCCGCTGGGCGAGGGCCCTCCGTAGTTTTAGGCTGGCTGCGTCTCTGCCCTCGAGTGTGTTAGACGGGCTTTTGGCACGGAAAAAATCCCCTGAGACTGCCAGTGAGGCCCCTGAAGCGCCAACAACGGCCCCTGATACGACTTGAGAGACTTAAAACTGCTAGATGTACCCGATGTAACAGAGGAAGACCCCTGATACAGCCCTGGAGACTACCGGGGACGTTCAGAGACCTCAGAGATCTTAAACCCTAAACACCCAGCCAGGCATGACACTGCCCAGGGGCCCTAAAACCCCGAAAAGGTCCTTTGTAGCTGCCAGAGGCCCCTTGAGACGGCAATATGTTCCTCAGACACCAATAATGTTCCACCAAAAAGCTAGAAAAATGTTTCAAGAAACTACGACGGGGCAGAGGGGCAACTGAAACGACATTTCAAGTAGAAGGAGGGACGCAGCCGCCTAAAATCCCACTGTTGTCATATTTCGGCCACTTTGTAGGGGAACAAAACGCAACATTTTTTTTTCAAATAAGGCGATGTGCTTGGATTCTGTCGCTTACCTTATACGACGAAAAACGCAGAATTGTATCAGATATTCCAACCAGGACACCGGAAAATTAACGTTTTTTTATCTGAAGGGCACAAAAATTGGGGCCAAGGCCAGGAGGGCAGCCCGCACTGACCATTCCCCCTCCCCCTCCTGGCGAAATCCTGGACCCGCCCTTGCCCCTTGCAGACATTCATGTCCGTCCTTGTTCGGTCCCAGTCCACCTCCCTGTTTCGTTTCATTGCCATTGTTAACCTTTTTCAAGTTTTGAAAATGCTGCGTTTTAGTTAATCTTTCCGTGACGTCATATTTCACGAGGCCTTCTGAAATGTCGATCATTGAGGACAGATGTCTGTCTGTCTCGTAAAGATGCTCCGTGCTTCGAGATCGTGCTAGTTGTGTAAACGGTGGGTAAGTCGATCGCTTCAGGCGATTATTTTGGCGAAGTTATAATGTTTACAAGGCAAAAAACGACTTGGAGCGGGCTACTTTTTCATTGCGCATCTTTTGGTGCCAATATGGCTCGGGAAGTACGCGGATTTCTGGAGATATACGAAGTGAGAAGCCTGCGCCTAGAATACCACCATTTCTATACCTACGGCCTACCATGACCTTTTTGTGGGACGTGCCAAGTCTGATTGCACCCTTTATATGCTTAGGAACCTTTGTTTGCCAACCTTTTCTCACACGAACCCTTAACTCACAAATCTTGGTCCCGTTATCATTCTTGGACCGCTCGAGATAATGCATGGTCACCCCATTTTCTTCCTTACCCAACAATGGTGCGAGTTCAAAGCACTAGCGAACAGACCGTTTCGCGTTTGCACCAGTCGCCGTCGGAGGCGCTACTGTCGCGGCTGCGCAGTGATTTGAATTATTTTGATATGTGTTGACCTCAGGCCGACCGTTATGAACACGTCTGCGTAAACTAAAATCAGATATGGGAGATCTGACCAACGCAACCAAATGTTTGAGGTGTAGGAGCAAAAGCCAGCAATCTCAAGAAAAAATGCCCTGCATCTGAAATTCTAACACACCGCAAAACATTTCCCCCCCCCACACAACCCCTCTTTTCTCTAAGTTGAAGCCCCCCCCCCCTCCCCCCAAAATCCCTCCCCTCCGCCGCCCCTTTCCCCCCCAGTTTCTGTCCACCCCCACTTACGA
Organism: Capitulum mitella; assembly: GCA_030062745.1. Classification (NCBI taxonomy): domain Eukaryota; kingdom Metazoa; phylum Arthropoda; class Thecostraca; order Pollicipedomorpha; family Pollicipedidae; genus Capitulum; species Capitulum mitella. The sequence goes on along the minus strand of CP099850.1, from coordinate 20,740,076 downwards.
TTTTCTTCGTTCTTTACCTTATTTTGCTGGTCTTCGACCAGCGTCACGGCGCGGTTGTCGCACCACACGCCCTGTCCAATCGTTATCCGAGCTGTGACGTCACCCGGCATGGGTAAATCCCTTTCACCGAATCCACAATTACCACGATCTGGAAGCACGGAGCATCTTTATGAGACAGATCAACGTCAGTTACCAAGAATCGACGGTTCAGGCATGGATTATACTACTGGATTGGCAACTCGCCGCAGAATCGCGACAGCGGCGACACTGGCACCATCTATTGACAGGAATGTTGTGATCGAGGAGCCGAGCAACGCTGCAAACGCTTTCGGGCAATGGGCATGTGGTGGACACGTGTCGCGCCGGCTCGGGAAAGATAATTCTGGCATCGCGCCGCGGTTTGATAGCCGCTTGCTACTGTGAGGCGCCTTCTCGCATGTTAATGTAAGTTCTAAACCACCTGTACGGCGTGAGGTGCATAGGGTACTTCGTGAAACAGAGAAATGGATATCCCTTGCCCTGCACCGTTGTGATGGGTGTCGGACGACGGACTGACGCCTGACTGTTCATGGATTCCAGAACTGTCTGGACCATCAACCCCTTTCCCAGCCTCCTCATCCCAGTCATCCCAAACAGGTGGAAATAACCAAGGCTAATCTGGCCCCTCTGATCACCTGGTGAACAACTGTTACAACATGTGCATCATTACAAGGTCTGCTATATTTGTGTTTTTATGCTCACGAGTTAGGAGACAAAGCCCCTTGGGCTCAAGTGTCCAAAGGGGTTTTGTCAAGTTGTATGTCTTATCATGTGTTCTTCAGTCATGCTATATGTGAGGCTAGGAAATATAGGCCTTACCCATGTTCTTGATACATAGTAATGCACTAAAAGTATTTATTACAGGTGCATGTAAGGCTTCAGTACGTGCTTACATCCACTGATTGGCCTTGGTCATGAATCCATTCAAGAAGGACAGTAGTGCCTGGTGTGGGGCAATTAACTGCAAGAACTCAAAGCGGTCTGCACCAGACTTGACTTTTCTATTGACTTTTGACTTGACTTTGACTTGACTTGATTTGACTTTTCTTGACTTGCTATGGAACAGTGTCAAAGACATCCTTAAATTCCTCTGTACACGGCGACTCAATCAGGATTCACTGGAAAATTTCTTTGGCACCATTCGTCAGGTCAATGGCCAAAACGACCATCCCGACCCGACTCAGTTCCGTCAAGCCTACCGGAAAAGCAGCATGAACAGCGTGCTGCGGTCACCTGACGACGCAAACTGTGAACCAGATGCAGACAGACTGTTGGCCGTCGCCACGTGTGCCGCATCTCGATGTCACCGCCCAATGCCTGAAACCGTCGTGCAGTTTGCACGTGATGTCACTTCAGTCAGTCCCATTATGGCACACGACGTCACCGAGAACGTAGTGACGTATGTCGCTGGTTGGCTGGCCCATAAGGAGGGCCAGAACCACTCCTGTGAGCAGTGCACCAGTGCCCTCCTCAGCCCGGACAGGGTTGTCCGGCGCAGCAGAGAGACTCTGTTGGGACTGAAGAGTTACACCGGCCTCGCCTCTGCTGACGTCGGCAGCTTTAAGGCTGCTTCTGAGCCACTGTTCCGAGCTGTGGCGGCGGCTTACGAGGTCACTCAAACACAGGCGCTGAGTGCATTAAAGAACCATGGCATCGGACAAAAGCTTATGCTGTATCGAAGATACTCCCCATTATCAGGAGGTGGATGCTGAGCTATGCGAAACTGGCCGTTTGCGGGGGATAATGGCCCGATTCATCCGCATGCAGCTCCACATTCTGTGCGTGCGCACCACCGCCATGAACGGCAGAAGCACCAACCGGATCAGCCAGAAACGCCTGAAGGTGTCGTCGCGCCCCACACGGCAGTAAATTAGGTGGAAAGTGTTCCCCAGCAGGAGTCAGCCGGTCGGGTGGCAGTCCACCCGGTCGAGTTCATGCGCTTTGCCGAGTCCGACCGTCCCAGTCTTGGCGGCTGAGTCCACCTGCCCGAGTCCGCTGGCTGAGTCCACTGGACCGAAACAAGATACCAGTTTGCTCTGCCCGATAGGCCGTGGCGTTCACTTTCCGCCTTCTGTCGGAGTCTCCTTCTGGTGGTTAAAAATGGAGACGCAGTCTGATGTGGCGGCCTTCTCGCGGTAGACTGTATTTTTACTAACAGCCACAGAAAGTTGTCTGGTAAGTACCTTAGTACCCGATATCTTGAACACCAGCTGAAAACGAGAAATTACGATGACATTAAGCGGCAGTTGTTACGAGAGCCCGAAGTATTCCTCGCTAACGATATTCTCGGCGCTAGATGGCGGTCGCGGCGCGCTGTCGCCGACAACAATAGAAAAATGGCGAAAAATGTTTCCAATCCAGTAGTAGGTAATCCATGGTTCAGGCTTCGTGAAATATGACGTCACCGAAAGATTAACTAAACGCAGCAGTCTCGACACTCAAAAAAGGTTAACACTGGCAGTGAAACGGAACAGGAAGGTGGACTGGGACAGAACAAGGACAGTCATGAGTGTCTGGAAGGGGCAAGGGCGGATCCAGGATTTCGACAGGGGGAAATGGGGGCTCCCCTCCCGGCCTTGGTCCCCATGTTTTGCCCTTCAGGTATGAAAAAATCTTGATCTGTTAGGGTCCTGGCCGAAATATCTGATATAATTTTGCGCTTTTTGTGGTCTAAAGTAAGCGACAGAATCCAAAAACGTCGCCTTATTCGAAAAAAATTGCGTTTTGTTCCCCTACAAAGTGGCCGAAATATGACAACAGCTGTGGGATTTTAGGCGGGTGCATCCCTCCTTCTACTTGAAATATCGTTTCTGTTGCCCAGGAGTCCCTCTGCCCCGTCGTAACTTACTGAGACATTTTTGTTAGCTTTTTGGTGGAATATTGGTCTCTGGGGAACATACTGCCGTCTCAGGGGCCTCTGGCAGTTCCAAAACACCTTTTGGTGGTTTTAGGGCCCCAGCGCAGTGTCATGGCCCCCTGAACGTCCCTGGTAGCCTCCATGGCTGCATCAGAGGTCTCCCTCTGTTACATCGGGTATATCGAGCAGTTTTAAGTCTTTCAAGCCGTATCAGGGGTCTTTGTTGGAGCTTCAGGGACCTCGCTGGCAGTCTCAGGGGATCTTTGCGGTATCAGAAGCCCGTCTAACACGCTGGAGGGCAGAGAAGCAGCCAGCCTAAAATTTCGGAGGGTCCTTGTCCAGCGGCGGGCTACCTCACTTCATGTGGGCCCCCTGAACAAAAATATTTAAACGTAAGGTTTCACAATACGCTCGCAGAGGAATACAGCCGACCCAAAATTTTGGGAGTTGCACGGCCGATGGTGAGCCCGTATCTTCTGAATGCGGTGAATTAATATGCGTCCCCAGAATAAAACAGCCCGTGAGAATTTCACGACATTAGACGCTTGCCGTTCCTAAACGTCATGAGTTACAACCAGTTAGCTTTTCTCTGATTGTAGCTGATTGCGCCAAGATAGTTTTTTTTTATCGGCGCCTCCACAGCTCTCAGGGTGCTCCTCCGCAGGACGTCAGGGGGCTCCTCTACACGCCAGGGGCCTCTCCACAGGCCTTAAACGAATCCTTCTACAGGCCGGCAGGGGCCTACAGACGGCGGCAAGGGCCCAGGCATGCCAGAAAGGGCTCCTTCATGCCTACAGGGGACCAACTACAGGCAACCAGAAGGCCCTTTCCGACCGGCAGGGGCCCTTGCAAGCTGGCGTAGAAAGTAGAACTGCAGAGGGTCTCTCCACAGGCTAGCAGGGACTCGAAGGCTGGCAGGTGCTCACAGGCCGCTAGGGAACCTTACAGACCGGCAGGCGGTCCCTACAGGCCGGCAGGCGACCCGTGCAGGCGGACAGGGCCCCCTGTAGGTCAGCAGGGAGCCACTGCAGCCAGCAGAAGCCCTACAGACTGGCTGGGGCTCCATAGGCCCGCAGGGGGACCCTGCAGGCCGGCAGGGTGCCCCTACAGGCTGGCAGGGGACCTGCACAGGCTGACAGGGATACTACAGACCGACAGGGGGTCCCCTGCAGGTCAAAAGGGGTCCTTCTATGGGCTTGGACCTCTTTACACGGTCTCACGAACCCCTTGTCGTGCTGAGATCCCTCTTGCGTTCCCAGGGACTCGGGGCTCGTGTGGCATTCCAGGGGCCCCTCTGTCGTCATACAGACTCAGTCTTCATCTTGGCTGTCTCAGGGGCCCTGGAATCTGCAAGGGCCTTGTAAGCCCCTTGTAAGGGCCCCTTCTGGCGGTCTCAGGGGAAATCTGCCGTGTTGGGGCTCCGTTATGGTCTCAAGAACCCTTTGAGAGTTTCAGGGGTCCTTCCATGCATCTCAGGGGTTGTCTAACCCTCCCAGAGGCCCCCTGAATGCGTCAATTTTTTTTTACGTTTTTACCAAGAACTTTTCCACACACCCGTTAAACTCAAACTGGGCCCCTTCGGGACCCATTTGAGTCTGAGACGGACCCTTCCGGGGCCAGCCCGAGAGGCGCCCCTTCTCGGTTGGTTATTGGGGCTTAGGGGCGCACCAACTTCAAGGTCTTTTCTGGATGTTCTTTCGTTCTTGAGTTTTAAGAGCATAAAAATGGCAAATGCGGGTAATTAGAGTTATTGTGTGCATGGAGTTGGCCGGAAAGGCAAGCTAAAAAGCAGTAGTGTCTATTATTCGATACGAGCTGTTATCCTTCAGTGCTAGATCAACAATGCACAACTGGTCCCTAAACGCAGGAAGCTGCGGCTGCACGTGTAGAGCGTACAAGTCTAGAATGTCAGCCGGGGCTTCCCGTCACACGAGCAGTCCGTAGCAGACAAACGGCAGACTCAGTCATAAGAGTCATGTGCTGTCGAGATTGGTCTCATGGTTACTTCCACTTGAAGTCAGAGTTGACTCCGGAATGAGTCGACCTCCGGCTTGTGAAAGTGAAATAGGCTCCTTCGAAGATTTGCGTGGGGTTTAGTCGGAGTTGGGTCAACGGTATTGGTTACAAACATGGGCGAGTCAAATGAAAATGCGAGTAACAAAACAAATACCCCTATTCTGATGTCTCCTTTGGGTACGTTCAGCATATGGAACGCTTCACGTTTGCCTTCTCGTTATCCAAATGCATGTTCAATGAAGGTTATTGTAGAGAACAGAGTGGTTCATATACCTACCCGTTGCCACTGGAATCGACTCCATTTGAATCGTTTCGGAAACCAGGCGACATCGCCTTGAGTCGGAGCCGGGATCAAGTGAAAATTGGGTTAAGCTGCTCAGTCAGAGCAGGAATCAAACCAACGCGTTGTGCATCCGGAGCGGTCTGGCCCGAACTCACACCCTGACTTGGGCTCGAGGACTGGGGTCTCGGACTCCTGTAATGCAAAGGTGGACTAGTGTCTCGAACTTGGACTCAGGCGATGGATCCTGGACTCTGATCTCGGTCTCGGACTTGATTTTGATCTCAGCCCTGTATCTTGATCTCGAATTCACATCTCGGACTGGCGTTTATTTATGCTGTGACCTATACCTACGTTAAATTACTGACATCAAGACGGACAAAAAGTGTCCATGTACAATTACGTGTCTCCAACGCGTGAGGAAGACGATTAAGTATGGAATTTGCATTTTAAAGAAATACGGGGAACCCGATGCGTTTTTCATCATCACTGGAGTACTTTTATGTTTTTAGTGCCATTTATCATGGATTGTACATTTGTGTACATACAATGCATTGTTATTGTCGTCTGGGTCGAAATGATGCCTTTTTGTCAGAACTATCCGATAAACAGTATTTTGCAACAAGCGGGACCGCAGGCCAAGTGAGTTGGGCGAGCGGAGCCGCAGGTCGCAGGCCACATGCCAGCAATCGCTCGGAGTTTTGACCTCTGACGCGCTCGTGCTATAACCTGCCGGCCGGCTGCCATCGGGACCTGAAGGGAATTTCGAATGTGAAGTTCGTGATCAGAGTTCCCGATCAAATTCTAGCCACCGCCGAGGACAATGCAGACCTCAGAGTCGTGGAGTCCTTTTGCAATCGTAAATCTCATCCACCTCTTAATACACAAACTACGCTTTGGTTTGTCATTCAGGTTTATGGGAGAGGGCCTGATGATGCAGGGACTTTGTTCTCTTCCTCTCCACCTATGTGCAATGGCTGAGCTTGCTTGTGAAGGGTCAGATATACTAAACAGACCCTAGATTGCGTAAAATGGCACTGTTATAAACCTTTGGGTCTTTCTTCGTATGTGTTCGTTGACAGCTGACCCGCCTAATTACGGAGAGCCGGAATAAATAAAGGACCCTAGGTCGCGTCCATTTACTTTGGTGTAACTGATGTATTTTTGTATTTTCTTGGTTCATACTGTTGTCTTGAGTTCAGAGGCTTATTTTTGACTGGCGAGTGCTTTAGTGGTTTCAGTTTCGTTGCTTGATTCCCACCATTCCTGAAGATGGCTTGGTGCCGAAATGTCGAGTCCATGCTAATATGGACATGTTTTAAATCAAAGTTTTTTCCGTCATAAAGAAGGCTGTTCCGGGGCGGACCCATCGGCGCGGCCTGAGGGGTCAGGGGCGAAACGGAATTTCCTAGGTGTGGAAGGTAGGTCAACGAGCGGGAGAGGAAAGACTCCGGCCGTGGGTTTTCGGAGTTTCCAGCGACTGCAAACTCTGGTTGCACAGTAAAAGTTTTTTTTGGGGGGGGGGGGCAAATGCCAATTTGCCCCCCCCCCCTTATTCGCAGTTTGGGGCATGGCCGAGATTCCCTCCTGGATCCGCCACTGGTCTGTTATGGCGCTTTCCCATCACGTCTCGTTTGGTGTAATCACCTCAGCAGCTCACATCCTTAATGCATTGGCAAACGTCGAAGTGCGACGGAGAACAAACATGCATACATACGTAGTCACCACCTGGTCATGACAAGACCTCCTGTCATACCACGACTCTTAGCCAGTCAAGATGTCCAGGTTGACAGATCTTCATTCAGTCATGACAGGAGTCTTCCGTCTTATCTGGGCTCTCCTTCATTTTATATCCTGAACTTATTGGGTACCCTCTCGGCCATAACAAAGGCCTCCCTCTGGTCATGACAGGGACATTCACTGGTCAGCGTAGGGGCCGCACGGCTTACCACAGTTCCCAGTTATGTACGATACACATTTCCCATGCTAGTGGGGTCTCCTCTCGATCCTGATGGGCTTCTTCTGTTGTACCGTGGCTTGCTACCATCGCGATTTGCTAAATGGCTGAGCCTTTCTCTCGATCGCGACAGGGACCGCCTCTTAATATTGAACGGGGCATGGATGTAACCACCGGGGGGTGAGCTGGGGACATGCCCCCTCCAATTTTGGCAAAATGGTTTTTCGCCCCTTCCAAATTTTGGTCCGAAAGCGAGCACTTTTTGCACTTTCCCGTTGAAAACAAGATTTTGGGTCAGTATTCCCGCAGATATTGATTTCCCCTCCCCAATATCGTGGACATCATCCTTGCACCCATGGAAAGGAGCTCTTGTCGTAACGCTGTTCGCCGCCATCTATTACGCATGAAATGCTGGAACTCCCTTTCATTCATAACAGACAATTCTTGCAGTCAGCGACAGTTAACTACAATTAGCCACTCAGCCTGGATGACTCAAGCGCGGGTGCAGGGGGGGGGCAGGGGGCGATGGCCCCCCTCCTGAGGCCTAAGAAGAGGCCCCATGAGAGGCCCCGAAGGGGCCCTCTCGTGCCGGCCCGGAAGGGGCTCCTTTCAAAATCAAACGAGGCCCCGAAGAAGCCCATGTGAGCCTTGCGGGGTTTGTAAAAACGTGACGGGTTCTTGGTGCAATCCGGGCGCCTCTGGGAGGGTTAGATGACCCCTGAGACGCGTAGAAGGGGCCAGAAAAAACGACCAGGGGGTCCTAGGAACCACAGGAGACAGACCGGGACCTCGGAAATGTTTGAAGGGGGCCCACCGCCACCGAGGTTATAGAAAATTACTCTTATAAGAACCGAAGCTATCGCTAAAATGTTGTAAGAACGGCAGACAAGAGAAGACAGAAGATGAAGTGTGTAGGCCCTATAGGCCTGAAGAGGCCCCTGTCAGCCTGTAGCGGGCCCCTGTCTGCCCATGGAGGCACCCTGCCGGCTTGTAGGGGTCCCCTGCCGGTCTGTAGGGGACCCCTTGCTGGCCTGTAGGGCCATTGCCAGCCTATGGAGGCCCATGCCAGCTTCTAGGGGTCTGGCCGGCCTGTAGGGGGATCCTGCCGGCCTGTAGAATCCCCTGCTGGCCTGAAAGGACCCCCTGCAGGCTAACAAGGGATCCCTAGGGTGCTGTCGGCCTGCAGGGGCCACCGCCGTCCGGTAGGGGTCCCTTGTCACCTGCCGGCCTGTAGGAGCCCCTACGGCCCTTGGGGCCCCTGGCAACCTTCGGAGGGCTCCTTCTGTCTAGGGGATCCACATGAGGTAAGGGTCCCACCTCTGGGCGAGGACCCCCCAATTTGTGCCTGGCTGCGCCCCTGGAAGGGTCCCTGAAGCCACGGCAGGGCAGATTGACTCTGATTCGGCCGGAATGGTCACAGGGCCCCTGAGACGGCCAAGATGAGGAATGAGTCCCTAGGACAGCATAGGGGACCATGGAGTGCCATAGCGGCCCTGATTGGGTTTCACGGACTTGTATGAAAAGATTAAGGCTCCTGATGCCATTAGAAGGCCTCCGTGAGGGTTTATGAGACCCTGGGACGGTAAGATGGCCCCTTTGATGGATGTAAAGGCCCCTGAAGCTCTTTAAGGGTCCCCGGGGCCGCAAGAGGGGCCCCAACACGACAGGGCCCATGAGACCGTGAAAAGTGCCAGAGAGGCCCATGAGACGGCAAGAAATTGGGGGGTACCTAGCACGACATAAGGAGACCCTGACCAGCCAGAGGGACCCCCTGAACAGGGATTCATCACTGACCTCAACCTCGAGAGGGGCTTGAATGGGCTAAACTGTTTTTTTTTTAACCTGAGGGGTTCTTGATGCAGTGAGGGAGACTCGGAAGGTCAGATGGGTCCTGAGACGGCAGGATAGGCCCCTACACGGCAGATGGCCTCTGAGACCGCTAAAGAGGTCGGAGAGCCCCTGCGAGGCAAGACGATAAGAGGACCTCTTAGGCGGTATGGGGTCTTTGAACGACCAAAACCTCGAGTGTGCTAGGCGGGCTCCTGGCATAGAAATGGTCCGCCTGAGACTGCTAGTGAGGCACCGACTGCCGGATATACCCCATGTAACAGAGGAAGACCCCTGATACTGCCATGGAAATTACCGGAGGTGTCCAGAGGGCCCAAGACACTGCATAGGGGCTTGGAAATCGCCAAAAGATCTTTCGTAATTGCCAGAGAGCCCATGAGAGGGCAATATGGTCCCCAGAGACGACAAGGGGAGCGCCTAGGAAAACAGGGGGTCCACTGAGACTGCTAGAGAGGGGCTTTTGGGGACCTTTGAGACCGCTCACTAGCAGTCTCAAGCAGGGGCTACTGAGATGACCAGTGAGGCCCAGGAAACTACGAAGCCTCGAGACGTCCAGACAGTTCCTGAAACGACCAAATGACCTAAAGCATTGCCAAAAGCGCCTCTGTCACGGCAGAGAGAGACTTACAGAGGGCCCTTGTTACTGCCTGAGGGACTTCCTAGACGGCAACATTCCCGAGAGACGACAGGAGGAAACCTGAGATGGTTGAAGTGTCCTTGAAGCTACCAGATGGGGCCTGCCCGAAGTGGCTGTAAAAGGAACTTGAGACCACTAAAGGGCCCTGACACGGCAGACGATCCAAAACCACCAACACGCTGGCAAAATAGCTACCAGAGGCTACGAGGGGGGCAGAGGGGTTCCTGGATAACGGAAACGACAGTTCAAGTAGAAGGAGGGATGCACCCGTCTAAAATCCCACCGCTGTTTTCATATTTCGGTCACTTTATAGGGGAACAAAGCGCAACACTTTTGCAAATAAGTTGACGTGCTTGGAATTTGCCGCTTACTTTATTCAACGAAAATAGCGAAATTAAATCAGATATTTCAGCCAGGACCCTAGCAGATTAACTTTTTTACATCATAAGAACCAAAAAATGGGACCAAGGCCGGGAGGGGAGCCCCCATTTCCCCCCCCCGTCCAAATCCTGGATCCACCCTTGCCCCTTCCAGATATTCATACCTATCCTTGTTTGGCCCCAGTCCACCTCTCTGTTCCGTTTCATTGCCAGTGTTAACCTATTTCGAGTTTCCAGACTACTGCGTTTAGTTAATCTTTCGCTGACGTCATATTTCACGAGGCCTTCTGAACCGTCGATCCTTGGTGGCGGACGTTGATCTGTCTCGTAAAGATGCTCCGTATGAGATCTTGCTAGTTGTGTAAACGGAGGGTAGGTCGATCGCTTCAGGCAATTATTTTGGCGAAGTTGTAATGGTTACAAGGCACAAAACGCCCTGGATCGGGCTATGTTTTCGTTGCGCATCTTTTGGTACCAATATGGCTTGCCCACTACGCGGATTTCTGGAGTTATGAGAAATGAGAAGCCTGCGCCTAGAACACCACCATTTCTATACCTACGGATACGTAACGGTCGGGCAGGCGATTCACATGGCGATCGGAGGACGCAATGGAAAGGCGCTGCGGCAATGGATCACGATGTGCGTTTCATGACGTCATCGAAAGAATTCAATGGGGAATGTTAACCCGTCCCCGACTGGGGGGCAGTTGACTGCCCCCCCTGAGGTTTTTCTGGGATTGCGAGAGAACCAACAAACACAGAGTCACGAAACTTTGTGTACCTTTTGCCCCATCAATTTTACGTCTCGTGTCAAAATTTTGACCTCAGGTCACGTCAGGTGCCTGACCTAGGTCAGGTCAAACCGACCTATGTCAAAAAAAGTTTAGCGCCCTTTAACTTTTTCGCAAAACAAGATATCTCAATAATACTTTCAGGGACTAGTGATCGTGATACATGCAACAAATCTGCTATCTCAGATTTTTTGGAATTTTCCGGGCCAATGACCTAAGGTCAAGCCCATTTTTAAGACATATCGCCGTTTTTTCGGAAATTGACGGAATATTCCGTAACATTTTTAGTGTGAAGTGAAGCAGACATCTAGTTACCGTCATTGGGCAAAGTACCAGTGACTTCCAGCCATTGACCTGAGGTCAGGTCACGAATAACTGTAGTGGGCCAAAATGTACCACCGTCAAAATCGACGGTGAATTACTCAGAATGGGTAGAAAATGGTAGAACTAGCTTGCACAGACGTAATTAATACCAGGAATCTCAGAACGTTTGAAAAAGTAGCATATTTTGCAAATAAACAGGCTCTCGCGAATAAAGCTCCGTCAATTTTGTAGATTGGCAACTAATCAATTTTTCCAAAATTTCAGAATGAGAAACCATCACAAGAATCACAAAGATCAGTAAAATGTCCATAGATTGTCTTTTTTCGCGAAAATAAAGGAACGCTAAAATTAGTTCTCGCCAATTTGGTACCGCATACGGCCGCGGCGCACACTGGCGGCTGACGGGAGAATTACGGTGTCTTTAACTCAACGTTTCGCCGTATATATTGAACAAATCTGAGGAAATTAGACGTGTATCGGCATCCGCGGACATTTACTTGTGCGCTGGTGCCTTTACCTATGCGTTATTAGTCACAGCCCTTGAGATTCAGGCCATTTGTCGGTCTCATGCAGTCGGCTATGAGAAAATATATATAGGGCGTAAATTGCTTACATATTATCTAAAACTAAAAATGAGACCAGTTTTGAGCTCTACTCGTCACAGGCTTTCCAACGGTATGCTTATTTTTGTCGTGCGACTAACCGTTCGTGAGTTAGAGGGGGGGCAGCCAGCTGCCCCCCCAGTCGCCGATGTTCGGGACGGACCGACGGTCGTGCGCGGATTAACATTCTGATGTGATGAAATCTTCAATCAGTGGACAAAGCCGGGTGTTAGGTTATAAATTGCAAACATACTAACTTTTACTTGGCTCCAAACTATAGACATGACCTGTGATTTTGCACAGAAGTAATATTTTTAGAGATTAGAGACATACAGAAATGTAAAACATAGATATAATTAGCAAGTTGCAATTATGTTTCCGCCCTCATACAACAAATTCCGTGACCTTCATGCCGTTCGTTTAAAGCAGTTGTGCATCACACAATACATGCATGACTGTGGCACTCCCTATCCTGCTTTTTTTTGTCTCAGCAAAGCATCGATTGCCGCAGTCGTAAACGTCCCAGCCTCTCGCACCGGTTGCTGCGTGGCAAGATTTCATTGTCGAACTCGACAGCAAATACGTTTGTTTTTAAGTGGTTTAGTTGGTACGAGTGGTTATCCAACCACAGACGTATTTAACTCATCCATTCCAGGATCCCAAGAACATGGCTTGCCAACAATGAAGCCTCATTGGCATTCTAACCCCATCGGTCTGCATGCGCACTTGGACTGCCGCCAAATACACGGTATTAGGTTCCAGTATTTGATATGCCCTTGGTGGACGTCAGTGCCTTTGGCAATTCATGAAGCTCATTAATTTACAGATGCATCAGTCCAGAAAAGAGCGAAGCATCATGCCAAGGGAGTCCTGCACCGACGTGCAGGAACAGATAATGCTGAGGCGTCCGACCCGACCCGACCTGTTCCGGCGGTCACGCTCCTAACCCTGACCAGAACAGGGAGCTGGAATGGTGCATCACCCTTCATGGTCATTTTTTTAACGCAAACCCTATGAAAGTTTTGATAACAAACTTGTTGCAAACTTAGCGCTTTTCAACATGGAGCAAAGTGGCAGGGTTGTTGTTGTTGTAGTGGGCGAGGTAAACAAGATGCAGCAACGTTTTCTCTCGTTCTTTTGTTTCCAAACGGAAAAAGAAGTACTTAAGGATAATACCGAAGAAATTTTCTTGAGGATTTTGTATTGCAGTTTTCTCCACTTACACTGTTTCTATGGCAAAAATGCTTGCCAAAAGAATGGTCTTTCAGCGGGGAAACAATGTTTACATTGCATGCCCTCGAAAATCGTTCCTATGTGGTTGCACCGCTTTACTACCGTTGACAGGGACGTATCCAAGGGGGGGCGGTGGGGCCATGGTCCCCCTGAGCCAAGGGGTCTGCACTAGATATGTAGCGATTTCGCAGGAGTACGGAATAGTGATCATATACATGTTACAAAAGCAAACGTTATATGTATTCCTGTGGGTTAAACATGAGGTCAGTTACATAAAATTGCTTTTGTCTATAAACTTCATCATATGCCAGTGGCATAAGACAACATTTGACATTTGCCCCCCCCCCCCCCCCCGAGGAAAATCCTGGCTAGGTGTCTGACCGCTGAAGCGTGATTCTCCTAGGTATGATCAGGGTCTAATGTCACGTCCGGTGCATTAATTTTGTCAACAGGAAACAAGAGCTGGCCAGGGGACAGGGGACAGCGGAACACCTTACGGCATGCGGGTACGCAAGCTCGCCTGGCGTTGGGCCGATGCGTTCCAGCTCGTATGACTGGCTACGATTACCTCCAGGACTGTTCACGACAAAATGTGAAAGGTGTACCTCAGGCATCCACGGACCCCTTTGTCAAACCCTGGCCAGGCGCGTTACAACGCGAAGGGTCTTAATCATCAGACGCCACCACCGGGTGATCATTTACTCTTTAACTGCCTGCCACACGAAGTTACCAGCAGCCGGGGTAGGGAATGAATGCTCGTTCACCGTACGACAGCCTCGGCACCCCGCTCGAAGGAGAAAAGATAACTGATCTCATGGATCCCATATATTCACAAATTACAACAAGTTGCAGCTAAAGAATTGTACAACCAACCTTTACATTGAATGCGATACGTTCGATTCCAACACACTCACAACCACAGTGCCTACATTTTCGCAAGGGAAATCCCAACTCCAAAATCTCGAGACGCTCTTTGGCCCGACACCCACATGACCTGCCCCAAAGAAGCCACGGTGCGGAGTACCCCGATGGCCGGGATTCTACCGCGGACACCGCCTGGCGGCCGCATTGCCGGGACACCGCCGTTGCCGCCCCCTGGTGGCACACTAGCCGAGACTTTCACCCTCTAGCGGCGGTAGCGGTGGCGTTCCAGCGCTCCCGGCCGTACGAAGCCGCTCACGGAACCGTGGCCGGATCAACTTTACAAAAAGACGGAAAAAGGAAAAGGAAAAAGACAAGTAGTTTTAGTGACGTTCAGATGACGATTTCCCGCATGCTGGGATGTTTACATTTGTTGAGTCAATTGAAGTGTGCTGTGATGACAAAATTCAGTTTCGAAGCTCAAACTTCGATGCACAACTTCGAATGATTTACAGCACCGGTTTTGACGTAATAGTGACGTTAATGAAACTCGCATATACATTTATCTGTGAACTTGAAGTGTTCACTTCCTGAAGGCTGGACAATAATTAAGAGCAAAATCATAACGAAAAACTGTTGGGTCTTGGTTCTTTTTATCATGTGGTCCTACGAACCTCATCAACTTCCATTTGCTGGAGAGGTTACATTAGAGGCTTTCCACGCTCGTGTAGTTTGGTGTGCGCCTTATAACGGGTGTGCAGTGGAAAATGAGGCAATATTTGAAGTTATACTGCGAGCACATTTATTACCGTATGCGCGGTAGACCCGACAAAATGTAGTAATGAATGTTGCAGTCAGCTTTTGCCTAGTGGATCCTCTGGTTGACCCACTGGATGGATGGATCCACCATCCCTACTTTGTCGGCAGCGCGCACGCGCCTGGGCACGCGCACCAGCATTTTGCTCGGCATTTCTGTCAGCGCAGCGGTCACCTGGCGTATCCTGAGCTTCAGGGCGAGGTGGGATAATGTATACCAGCTTCCTTGATACACCCTCTGTTTAATGCCCTAGACGCCTTTAACAGGACATAGCTCGGGCACACAGGGGAACTGTTGTCACGTGGCACTCTGGCCTTTTGCAGCAACTCGAAAGTCCCCTTTCTGTAATGAGCGCTAGCCAAGTCTGGCCAAAACAGCATATCCCTGTTGGGATAATTCTCATTCAAAAATGGGATGAGCACATTTCTTACGCACTTCGCGCGGTACACGGTACCATCAACATTACACATATTCGGCATAACTGGACATGTCACACCCCTTGGAGAGATGGCGAGCCACACGAGAAGTCTATGTGGGAACTCGCTTTCTGGCCTCAGTTGTACTTGTGCTGGCCAGTCTCCACCGGGTCCATCATACTATCCAAGGTTTCCTGGTACATGGCTTCCGTGGTAGGTTAAGTAAGTTTCGTCGTCCATGACGATGTCGCATTCTTCTCGACTTGACATGCATCCGCGCGACAGTTTCCGAATGCGGATCTTTTGGGTGACTTCTTGTTTTTGGGTGATCTGGCGTGCCTTCTTGCTTTTTTGATACCGAACCTTGTTTTCTGCTACGATTCTTCTCACGTACGCTCTCGAGATCCCAAACCTACCGGCCAAAACGCACTGTGACACCCCTCGTCTTCCAATCGCAGCTCGAATCAGCTGGCGCTGTCTTTTCGTGCTCATTTTGGTTGGTTGGTGGTGGTTGCCAGCATGAGAAGCATTCCCACGACTCTTGAGGGCTACTAGCGTTTTGTAAACGGTCGCTCGCGGGATTCCAAAGGGCTCGCAATGTCCCCAAATAAATTATCTGGGCCGTCCTCATGGGCTCTCATGGGCAAAACTCGCAACAATCTCAGGGGCATCTTGCTTTGACATTGGCTCCAAGGCTGCAAATGAACTGCAATTCCTCACAACTTTTTGTATAATTCCGAAGCCAACAATGGATAGAATGCATGTGCGCAATGTCAATAGTGAGACCTGTGATGTTCAAGAAATATATATTTACAGTGTCTGATTTCCTAGTGCCCACCCGTTATGATGTACGTCCTTCTGTTTTAACGCATTTAAACAGTTTGGTATATGTGCATTATTCAACACTAGTTAGGTTTGCACACATTTTCACGCCCACATTTACACTCGTATGCATTTATCGCGAGTACTTATTTGTTTACAACTGTTATGTAGGTATGCGTGGATTGGACAAATATATGTTTGGGCTTATATACGTTTGTGCAGCTTACGTAGGTGCATTCTTTCTCTGTGCGCTTGCTTGTGCGTGCATTGGCGCTCACGTACTTTGATGTTTACGAAAAATTACGTGCGTAGAGACAAGTTTCCCTCCGTTAAGGGATACTACAACAGTACCATATGGGCACCATGACATACCTCCTTTCCGCCGTATGGGTTACCATGAAGTGTACCAGGTTTCTGTCATGTATTCCATCGAAATAGGTATTTCCTTAGTTTTCATTTACTGACGCCAAACAGCGAGGCCAGCCGATGGGCTGCCATTTTTGAGGATGATCATTCAGCATTTGTATACTTGGAGCAAAATCATTGGACGATGTGCCTTTCTCGTCCTGTACATAGTACTGTCGTGTGTTGCTGTTCCTTCATAACGTGGCAGTATATGCCAAACGGTCTACAATAGACATATTGCGATTCCGCACGAATACGGGTGATCATATATATGTTGCAGAAACAAACAGTATATGGATTCCTGTAGGTTAAAAATGGGGCCAATTACGCAAAATTCTTGCTTTTTCCTAAAAGCTTCGTCATATGTTAGTGGCATAGGGGAAAATTTGACATTTTGCCCCCCTGAGGAAAATTTTGACTACGTGATTGATTGAGATACAAGCTAAAACCGCACATCGCGCGACCTCTTTGTTGGACAGAACCAAATCCACTCACACCATTTTATGTGTCTGCGGCCTCCAGTATCCTATAGCGTTCCTCCGACGCGGCGTTGCGTCTACGGAGCAACATAACGCCCTATGAACAACCCCACAATCAATGAAGGAATACCCAGTCATGCTCATGTGGAGGGCGAGTCTACAATTAGTTTCACGGCCACCGTCCGCGGCGTTACTGTCGCAGGTGACAAGCTGTTAGGATAAGTTGACGCCTGCCGGACCGTCGGAAGTCAGGCCGTGATAGTTACGAGGATGAGTCGTCCTTTCAGCGACCATAAGAAGGGAAATCGTAGATATAGAAGGGGAGATCGGATGCTGTCATTGGCCGGTGTGGTATGAGCGCCGCCATCTTTGTCGTTGGCATGTGGGTTGGTTTACCATTGCGGCCTATGGGAAAAACTCGTTTTTATTGCGAGTAGATAATTCAGTAGCAAATGGAAGGAGAATGTTCATGTGCGTGTAACCGCGTTCATTCAGTATTTTTCTGCGAGGAATCCGCTTGGCTCATATGGATCCAACCTATTTCGGAAATAAAAGCTGGTGGTGAATGAACTAGTACGATCATCGGTAATCCTTACCGATCGCACACCATGCGCAGAGTCGAGGGTAAGGTTAACGCGCGAGTGTAGTTTCCGATTTCGCCACCAGGGTGATATTCGTTCTTTTTCTCGCCGCTAGGGAGCGTACGTAAAAATACTGACATTCGCTAGGATGGTTCCGCTCAAGAATGCGCGAGTGTAGTTGCCGATTTCGCCACCAGGGTAATATTCATTAGGTTAGGTTAGGTTAGGTCTGAACGAATTCATCTGCTTTCCATCGTGGTTCGGCAATTCTGGAGAAAGTGGTCCTTTTTTCGTGATTGACCTCACCTGTGACGTCATCAGAGGGTCAAAAATAAAAGTGTGTAAGTCACAGAAACGAAACGTTCGGCGCTATCAACTGGCGTTCGAATCAGCCGAATCGAACTATTGGTTATCATACCATTGGTTCTTGAGCGGAACCATCCTAGCGAATGTCAGTATTTTTAAGTACTCTTCCTAGCGGCGAGAAAAAGAACGAATATCACCCTGGTGGCGAAATCGGAAACTACACTCGCGCGTTAACCTTACCCTCGACTCTGCGCGTGGTGTGCGATCGGTAAGGATTACCCGATCATCACCGGCATTGGCACCTTGACATATTAATACAGAATGCAACGTGTGGTGGAAAGTGACCATGTGGAGATCGGTGTGCTTTTTTGCTCCTCATCTAGCCTCTGATATATATGCATTTTACTGGAATAAAAAATGTGTTTGGGAGAGGCCTGTATTATAACCCACGTGGTTGCGGTATGGTGGAGTATGATATATTTAGGAAATGTAGCAAGATTATACAAAGAGTATACAGTAGGTAGGAACAAATACAGGATACCATTCTGGTAAGTAAATGCAAAATTATGTTTCAATGTGAAGGAGAATATAAAGCAAAACTGTATTAATTTTATTTCATGAAGGAGAGCTGGACGGCAATCCTTTAGAAGCGCGCGCCATAAACCAAGCACACTGGATGACACATATACGGCGCGCGTGGCAAAAGGAGACGTCAGCTGTTGCAAGAAACAACAACATTATGCACTGGAGCTCCAGGGTCGTGGATCACCTTCTATTCCCTAACCTAACCTAACCTAGCCTAACCTAACCTAACTTAACCTAACCTAACCTAACCTAACCTAACCTAACCTACTGTGTAAAACAAGAGCGAACAGTAGGTGATCTACGACCCTGGAGCTCCAGTGCATAATGTTGCTGTTTCTTGCAACAGCTGACGTCTCCTTTTGCCACGCGCGCCGTATATGTGTCATCCAGTGTGCTTGGTTTATGGCGTGCGCTTCTAAAGGATTGCCGAGCTGGACTTTCAAAAGTCAAGCAACATATAATAGGAGTGGTGCAGTTATTGGTTGACTGTAACTTCCAAATGCTTTGTATGTGCAGAATCAGTAATGGTTTTTTCAAAATATATGAATCTGCATTGATGTGCACTAATGTACTTTAAGAAAACTATGAGGCCAGTAGATCTGAAAAATGTGTTAGTTTTTTTTTGGGGGGGGTATTTATTTGAAGCTTTGGGTACTAAAACAATGAATGATTTCCACTATATGACAGAGAAGTGAAACAAGACTGGGCTGGGCACAGCTGCCCCATAACTTTGGAATTTTGCACTGACCTTGTGACAGCTAACTAGAATTATGGCTTGAAAAGCTTCTTTGCCCCTTCCAAATGTGGAGGAGTTCCTATACCTCTGATGTGTGAGCAATGTTTGAAATAAATAAATTTTGTGTGTGCAAATAAATAAAGGACCCTGAACCAGGTTTCAGCCATAAATGAGAGACAACAGTTGCATAAGTAATGTTTCCCATTAGGTTCTAATGACTGAAGGTCCCCTTTGTGCAATCTGTTGCACTCATCCATTTGGAGTATGCAGTTAACATGTTAACAAGTGTTTGTTAACATTTGTTTGTTTGTTAATGCAAGTGTTTGAAGTGAGGTTGTTAGTGTGGTGTCGTAAGTGTGGTTTGCGGATACGTTGGTGTAATGAGTTTTGAAAGGTTCCACGAGTCGCCAGGTTCTGTGATATGCTGGTTGTTTATTGTCAGCTGTGGAAAGGTACCTGGCGGAGGGCGTTTTAAGTGAAAGGGTTTCATGGGGGTCCAAATGGTGCATGTGGGTGTAAATCGGTTGAATGTGGATGGATGGATGGGTGTTCTTGCCAAGATGATCTCCTCACTCCACGTATGGTCGAGCGACAGAGTGCTTTTGCTCGACGGTACTCCAGGAGATGTGCTTCGCACATCACCCTTTTGTACCGCTCTAGAGCTCTGCATTGTTTCGCGATCGCTTGCTGGCATTCCGGGGTCCACCAAGGCGCTGGTGTCTTGTTTGTTTTTCTTTTTAGATTTTGGGACGATGGCTTGTGCTGCTAAGCTGATGGCTCCTAAGACCTCATTTATGGTGTGGTCTGCTGAATTTACTGATGCGAGGTCCGCCATAGTCTAGTATTTTGGCTAGTCCGCCTTTTTCAAATTCCATGTGGGTGCGTGGAGTTTTGTGTGGTGGATTGCGCCGGAGCTGAGCTTAATGTGGATTGGGTAGTGGTCGCTCAGACCGGGGTCGTCCTCTACGGACCATTCAAAAAGGTGACTGATTCGCGATGTGCAGCACGAAATGTCGATAGCGCTGTCTACGGCCCCTGGTCTAGGGTTGTGTCTGGTGGCGGCCCCGGTGTTCAGTAGTGTGAGATTTTGGCTCTCAATAAATGTGTGTATGACGTGTCTTCTGTTGTTTATTTTGTGACTCCCCCAGCTGGGGTGGTGTGCATTTATGTCGCACTGGATGAGCACTGGGTGTGGAAGTTGTGAGATGAGACTGATGACGTCGTGTGGTGTGGGATGTGGGTCTGAGGGTGGAATGTATATTAAAATAATGGTGGTTTGCACGTGGCTGATTTTTAGCTGCACAGCCACGCAATTGATCTGGCTGTTTACGTTAATTCTGCTGTGGGGGATGCTGTTGGCAATGAGAATGGCAGCACCCCCTTTTCTGGTTGGCCCGTTGACATTATCAACGTGCCATGTGAAATTTCGGATGCGGGTCTAATAGGAATCTGAATCCCACAGGCGAGTGTTCTGGAAGGCGGCCAGGGCTAGGTTTTTGCGATGTATTAATTCAGATTTAAATTCGGTAAAGCGGGATGGAATGCCGCCCACATTCCATTGGAGGATGTATGTCATGTTTTAAGACTTAGGGACTGGGGTGGGACGGATGCGACGTGTCGCTGGGTGTCAGACACTGAATCCGCAAGGTTGAGGGCTTTGCGGACCCGGCGTTGGGTCGTGGCTGGCGGTGGAACACGCCGGATCAGTGAGGTGGTGCTGGTTTTGGAGCGGGTGAGTGGTCCGGCTTGGGGCTCAGTCTGGCAGGCCACACTGACTGGGTGGCCTGTCACTGAGTCCCGGTGGATGCCGTGGAGGCGGGAGCGGAGGTCTGAGAGGATTTGGATTGGGGCTTTGTTGGGACTCGGTGGGGGAGGGGTTGGGACCATGTGGGGGAGGTGAGGGAACTGGATGGAGGAGAGGAGTCGGGGACCTGGTGTTGGGCGAGCTGGTCGGCGGGTTGCAGTCGCCGGGAAAGGGTATGGCCACTCGGGGCGGCCGGTGGGGGGGGGGGACTGGAGCGACCGTGGGTGAGGAGGGTGGGGGAGCAGGTCTGGCTTCTCGCCGGGGGTGGGTCGCCAGGCCCAAGGGGGGCCGAGGGGAGGGTGTGGAGGGTGAGGGAGCAGGCCTGACTTTGCGCCGGGAGCGCGTCGCCAGGCCCAAGGGGGCCGAGGGGAGGGTAGTACTGGAGAGACCGGGGGTGGGGGGAGCAGGCCTGGCTTTGCTCCGGGAGCGCATTGCCAGGCCTGGGGGAAGCCGGGAGAGGGGCTGAAGAGAAGGCCGACGTCAGAGGGAGTGGGGAGGGTGGAGGAGGAGGTCAGTTTTGCGCAGCTCTTCGCGCAGCATTCAAACCACCCCACACTAATTGCCTTTTTATGGAGCATGAGATCGTTTAGCCACACAGTCAAATAAACTTGGAAATCATGCAAATGCAAAATGACCAGATATTTTACCCCACATGGCCTATAGCACCTCTTGGTACGATTTTGAAGCCATGATGCCCTAAAATTAGCCGCTTTCTTGGAAGCGGAATCAAATACGATGACTTATTCGATTACAGCTAACGAACACAAAACATCGAATAAGATGAATAATGGCGGGCGGAAATTTCGAAAGCGTACGATATGTCGGATATTAATGTACGGATTAAGATGGAAAAACAGGTATTTCGTCGAACAAAGCATGGAATGAGGAAACATCAAATGTAAAATGTTCAACATAAATATCGAAGCAGTGTAAGCACCAACCTGCCGAATACCAAAAGTTGACTGAATGAAATAATGTTGGGGTAGGGATCAATAATGCATCGGACAAATATCCTAGTGACACATTTGGGGGAAGGTCAGGTTGTCGGGCCCTCGGCTCGCCACCCCCAATTATGTACAGAAATCGACGCCCCTGGTTCACACAGTGTTGTGGTGTAAACCTGTAACTGGCCAAAAAAAAACACTTCTAGCTATCTTTATCAAAGTCGAAAATAAAGTGGATGAAATCCGGTGGGAAAAGATTGGTGAGGTGGAGGGGGCAAAACTGGGTGTATGGGGCTTACCGGGCTGACTTTTGCCACACCATCTTTCAACACAGTTCTTCACCCATGTTACCGATGTGGAGATCATACATGCTAAACCTGTCTATTTTACCACCTTACCGCCACCTCTACCTGTCTTCAGTGGAAGCACACCGACTCATAAACATTATATACTCCCCACGATTCTACGGCGCGTTCTGTGCCTCTGCGCGACTCGATGTATCGTTTTCCAGGCAGTGCGTAGTGCCTTCATGCTGTCACCTCCCGGTTCCCGTATATGGCAACTTTTTCCGAAAATTACCCTCTTGTATGTGAAGGGGTTGACAGCAGGGAAAGCCCTTCAGGATTACAAACCAAACTCTGTGCCGTCGTCTTTGACGCGGACCGCGCATTGTAATCGCTGAAGGTAAACTCCCAAGGAGTGTCAAAAAGGCCCATTCCGACCCACTCGGCGACCTCAAGATTATCAGTGACTCAAATAGGGCTGCGGCGGACATCCAGTCGGCCGGCAGCTCAGAGGGGCAGCGACTCCGGCGTGCCAGCCGCTCCGGGCCGGATATTGTAACCGAGGACGTGGATATTTGTCACGCAAAATACCACATTCTTGGTGGTCCTGTTCATTTGTTTCTTTAGTTAATATTTCGTTTTGCCCATACCCTCAATTTGTTTCCTGGTTCATTATTTCTTAGTTCGGCCGCAAAAAACTGTCATTCGTTTGTTGCTTCTCGGAGGGATTTCGCGGCTTATGAGTTGCGAACAAAGCATTTTCCTATTCCTTCAACATGAGGGAATTTCATGTGTGTCAAGACAGCCCACGCTCAGCCCACGGTCAGCCCAAACTCGAGACCCCTTTAAAACGCCCAAAACGTGTCAGTAGGTAGATGTTGACTAATTGAGCTCATTGATATCATCAGACGTCATCTATTACTTTGCACTCCAGAGCACAAAACACAAAGCACCACGAAAATGCCGCGGAGACAAATGCACTTTAAACCCAAACAAATAGGTACTCAAAATGTTCGTCTCGGGCTGCTGAATCTACAAATACAGCCTGCATTACATTTCAGCAATAACATTTTGAGTTATTGCGAAAGATGATGGTTTTTACCCTATGCTTTATTTCCCATTGGATTTAACATAGGACCCTATGGAACTGATTTTGGCGGACCCCTTCGATTTCGCCCATTTTTCCTGCACTGGTACCCAGAACCGCAATACATATGGAACCATCACCGGAACTCAATCGCACTGATATTTACACGGTCACATTGGGCTCAAAAAAGTATACGTCAAAAATACATTTTTTAATGTTATTCCAAACAGGAACAAGCAGCTATTCAAAATGTTCGTCTTGTACCGCTGGGTCCAAAATTAGTGCATGCAAAACTTTCGGTTCGTAACTAAACGAAACCGTTGTTCTACCCTATGCTTTTTCCCATTGGATTTAACATGCGACCCTATGGAACTGATTTTGGCGGACCCCTTCGATTTCGCCATTTTTTTCTGTGCTGGTACCTCGAACTACAATACACATGAAACCATCCCCAGAACTTCATCTCATTGATGTTCACACTGTCAAACTGGGATAAAAAAATATGCGTCAAAAACGCATTTTTAATGTTATCCCAAACCGGCACAAACAAATACTCAGAATGTTCGTCTTGTGCTGCTGAGTCCAGAAATAGCGCATCGGGAACATTTCGTTGGTAACGTTTTGAGTTATAGCGAAAGGAAACCGTTCTTTCTACCCTATGCTTTATTTCCCATTGGATTTAACATAGGACCCTATGGAACTGAGTCCGCCGGACTCCTTCGATTTTGCCCATTTCTTCTGCACTGGTACCCAGAACTGCAATCCACATGAAACCATCACCAGGATTCCATTGCACTGATGTTCACTCAAATTGTCAAATTGGGATGAGATGACAGATGACATGGAGGATGTGAAGGAGCAGTGGAAACCCAGAAAAATGAACGGAGAAGGTCCACATACCTCCAGAAAGGTTTTCCTTCTTCATGTACTGCCTCAGTCCACTCTGCAAGGAGCCAGATCACGCCAGCCGAAACTCCAGCCGAGACTCCAGCCAGGAATGCAGCCAAGACTCCATCCGAGACTTCAGCTGAGTCTCTGTCCGAGATTCCAGCTGAGACTCCGGCTGAGACTCCGCGCAAGATCCCGGCTGAGACTTCAATCAAGACTCCGGCCGAGACTCCAGTGGAGATAAGGAAACAGAGCATCACTCCAACTGGCCACAGCTCCACAAGACAACACTCGTTATTGTCGTACTGCCGGCACGTTATTGTCGTGGTCGTGACAATAACGTACCGGTAACGCCGCTGTGCTCAGCTTGAACTTGCTGCGCTGATGAAGCAGAATCAAGCCAGGACTTTCTGGAGAATCGCCGTCTTATGAGTTTCTTTCCAGCTGTGCGCGCGGCCCCGGTGCCGCAGCCCCATAATGGGCGACATCGCCACCGTCTGCTTTGCTTCGGCAACCCGCTGCTGAACATGGTGCCGAATGTGAACGGTAGCGAACTGCCGATTAAGTGCGGCCTGTGGACCAACGACCAGACTGAGACCAACCAGCAGCAGAAGCCGCTGTTCGAGGTGTTCGGCAACGGCCAAGTGTCGTTCTGTCCGGGCGGCTCGGTGGAGAACACCACTCGCCGGTACTGCCGGGTTCTGGGGAAGCTCGGACGGGTGGCCTTCATCGGCGCTGTTGGCGTCGACAAGTTCCGTCAGAGGCTGGAGAAGCTGTTCAGCGCTGACGGAGTCGGCACCAGATACGTAGTGCACTTGGGCCAGCCCACAGGGCGCTTTAAGAACCTTGTGTGTGGTGCCGACCGCTCTTTAGTAAACGGCATCGACGGTACCAATTTCTGATGAATTGCAGTGTCCTGAAATTACTTTTGGCTAGAGTGGAGGTGGAGGTCAGTGTTCCTCTGGGAGGTAAAAAATGAATATCTGAACTCTGTTGTGATGTACATCAAAAGAATCCCATCAAAAGTTTGACTATTCTCCCTCTTGCTGATACCCTATTGTTATTTTTGTTGTTTTTACTGAAGAGTACTGGGACGACCGGCATCACATCTTCCCCATTGCCTGTTACTCATGGTTATGCATGAGTAGCAGGCAGTGTTGCTGTGCTGCAGGTTCAGTGGCCATCACTGTGTTAGGTACTGCTCCTGACTCCAGACGAACCCTGACACGGAGATCCTGCTGCCATAAATGTATCACCGGCTAAGGAAGACTAAGTGCAGAATGCGAACGTGTTGATCATTAACGTCTTCCAAACTAGTACTCCACAGCACGCAGTCTTCGGTGGCACAAATCAAGATGCATATAATTACCGCATGCATCTCACAGCTAAAGAACTCATGCTGCGGTTGGACAGTTGAAACACAGTAGCGGCATGTGCCAAACGACGCAGCAGTCATCACGCACGTAGACCTTGATCACATGACAGTGGACTTAGACTAATGCGAACCTCGAATGTAGGCGAAAAAAACTTAACTAATGAGGACCCCGAGTGCAGGCGAATGGATGGGGATGATAGGCCAGCGGCACGCAGTACATAATGTCTGACGACACACAGTACGTCAAGGTTGAACACACCACGCGCTTTTCGGCGGTACAAGTCAAGACTCACATGATTACCGGGACTAAATTTACGCCTCACAACGAAGGGCCTCATGCCGCGGTTCGAAAGTTGAAACAGTAGCTGTATGTGCCGAATGACGCGAGTCAACGCAAACGTTTAGCCAGATAGCGGTGTACTGCGAATGTACAAACTTAGAAATTCTACGCATTTATTCCATCCAACTTAAAAGTTTTATGTTGGAATGAAGGTGAATGGATGACAGGCGAGGAGCACACAATAAATAATAGTAGGCGACACACAGCAAGCCAGTCTGCAGTAGAGCACACACTGGACGTTCGGCAGCACACAACATGCGTAAGATTGTACTTCCCTAGTCAGCCAACATGAATCTGAACTTTCTACCAAGCTTATTGAGTCGCTGCACCGTCAGGGACTGTCCTTCAGGGACTGTCTTTTCTAGGCTGGGATGGAGGGGCGTCAACCATCGGTCTGCCACCGCGGAGGACGGGAAAAACTGGAGGGGTACGGCGTTCTCGATAATGAATACCTCTTTCTAGGCGCGGCCCTTCTCGTTTCTCTTCCTCTCGTCGAACTTACCCGCGAACCGACCCTCGCTAACCGTCTTCATGGCCTTCTCCATCCTTTCTGCCTATCTGACTGGGATCGCGACAGTATCAGACATGTCTCAGCCAGCTCCACTACATCTGCTATGCCCGTGTGGAGCCCCGCTCGAATGTTTTGAAAGGTCTGCAGGACCTGTTCGTGACACCATGTACGCACCCCTGCATCATCCGCTGGTAGCCACATCGAACCGTACTGGTCTGCCTTGGTGCAGACACGTTCCATGAAAGTTCTGAACTGGCTGGCCAGGCTGTCGCCATCTCCGCACGGTGCGCCAGGAAGCCGGAGAGCACCCTGGGTTACGACACTGACTAGCTCTATGTCGAAGCATCTAAGCCTAAGCCATGCAAAACTGCTTTCTTACGTTATCCCTTTAGTTCAGCTTTCGGGTCTTTCTTTTTGCAAAATATTTCATTCCTTTGTAGCAATCAAGGTCCTGTGCCGTTATGACGAAGCCAAAAATACTTCGTTTACATTTATGGACTTTTCCAATATTGTAAGCTTTTTGAAACATGTCATTTGGTACTGTAGGAAGTCGAGGATTTTTTCCTTTTTTGATTATCATGCGGAAACCATATTCAATTGTCTCAGTTCAGGCTGAATGCAAAGTGGGTTTTGGGTGGGCCATTATTATTTGACTCCTTCCGACGATTCGTCAAGTTTTTTTTCGTCCCTGCCAAATTGGTAGCAAGATATGGCAAATCCGCACTGCTTCTCTTGTAACGCATAAATGCCGAGGAAATCACGAGGCTTTTGTGTATCGGACGTCAGCAATGCTTTGGAGCGTCAAAGGTTGACGTGGAGGTACATAAATACTGTCAAAAGTCTTTTTGCATGCGTTTGAACAGAATCTGAGGTGAGGTCATTATGGTCGTGAGAGAGGTAAAAAATAATATTGCTGAGTTTGTATTTCCACTCAAAATTAAGAATTTCAGGTCACTGATGACCTGAGCGCGCCTTCGTGCCGCACAGCCTGCCTGTACTCAGTAGAGACACTTGTGTATACTTTGATGGTGTTTTGTGACGGGTGACCCGGAGAACGGTCAACAGCAAGATTTTGACCGAGCGCTTATTTCGAGGGAAAATAATCGTAGTAGTGGTTGCATGGCGTTTCAAATGCAATACTGATAAGTATTACTTACGATTTCACCCGGAAAAACCTGCAACACACATTATTCCCCCCGAAACAGATGCGTCGTCACTGGTATGCTAACCGCCAGGCGCTCGCGCAGGGATTTTTGACGTTTCTGCGTTAAATAGTTTGTTTACGTGAGATCTCGACGCTGATTGGTGGTCGGTCGGACTCAAGGTGTAATCAAGAATAATAAAAAAGTTTGTGGAAATAACTAATGCGATATAAATTATCTTTAAAATAAACAAGTTAACCGTTGTAAAAAAATAAAAATAATGATAATAACAACAACAATAATAATAATAATAATAATAATAAAGTAAAAATATTACAAAAATGGCAGTGTAGCTGCAATTTGAAAAATACAAAAAATAAAAAGCATTGAAATCAAATATCTGAAAAAGAAATCACGGAACAAAACTGGAAAATATTAGAAAGTGAAATAAAACAATAAATAAAAATGTACCCTAGCCTAACATAGTAACCAAACCTAACCTAACCTAACCTAACCTAACCTAACCTAACCTAACCTAGCCTAGCCTGGCCTAACCTAACCTAACCCAACCTAACCTAACCTAAACTAACCTTATCTAACCTAGCCCAGCACAAGAAATCACGGAACAAAACTGGAAAATATTAGGAACTGAAATAAAACAATAAATAAAAATTTACCCTAGCCTAACATGGTAACCTAACCTAACCTAATCTAACCTAACCTAACCTAGCCTAGCCTAACCTAACCTAACCTAACCTAACCTAACCTTATCTAACCTAGCCCAGCACAACCCAACCTAGCAACCTAATCTATTATTACATTGTAATGTAATAATACTGATATCAGATATCCCAACAATTATCTTATACAATAATATAACATCGTAATAATTCAGCAGCTCCTCCAAGTTCAGTTTGTGGCAACAGAATAGAATTTTCATATATATGACGTCATTAATCGCTTGAAGATGCATGCAGGGTCGACACATCCTTGATGTCAATAACCTTAACCTTGGCGGCACTACATTTTCCGCGGCGGAATAATGTTGTTCTCCGCCAGTCGGCTGCAGCACGGTATTACTGTGTGGTACATTATCGTTACGATTTTGTTGTTATTTTTTTAGAAAATCAAGTAGTGGAAAGTACGGTTAGAAACAGGATGATACATTCTTTACATTGGTGGCAATTATACAAAGGATTGTTTGCGATTTCGTCGGGCAGAAACTTACCTTTAGCCCGGAGAACCTTAGAGGTGGATAAGTTCTGCTGGTTCTGTTCGTTCTGGTTCGTTGGTGCTGCTGAACGCTGTCGGCAGCTTATCGGTGGCCGTGCTGCCGATCTGGCCGTCCCTGATCGCCGACAGGAATAAAATTTTCTGTTGTTAACACATTTTCTGTCATGGCTGGGGCGGGTTTGGAAAGAGTTGAGAAAGTGCGGTTTTCACCTATTTTCTTTCTTCGGTTTTACCGTGTGAATTTCAGTGCGCTTGAGTTCTGGTTATGGTTTCATGTGTATTGCAATTTTGGACACCAGTACACAAAAAATTAGCGAAATCGAAGGGGTCCGCCGAAATCAGTTCCATAGGGCCCCATGTTAAATCCAATGGGAAATAAAGCGCAGGGTAGAAAAACGGTTTCGTTTCGTAATAAATCAAAAAGTTACGAACAGAAAGTTTTGCACACACTAATTTTGGACTCAGCGGCACAAGACAAATATTTTGAGTAGCTGTTTGTCCCAATTTGGAACAACGTTAAAAAATGTGTTTTTGAAGTGTATTTTTTGGAGCCCGATTTGACCGTGTGAATAACAATGCGATGGTGTTCTGGTGATGGTTTCATGTGTATTGTAGTTCTAGGTACCAGTGCAAAAGAAATTGGCGAAATCGAAGGGGTCAGCCGAAATCACTTCGATGGGGTCCCATGTTAAATCCAATGGGAAATAAAGCATAGTTTAGAAAAACGGTTTCGTTTCTCAATAAATCAAAAAGTTATTAACCAAAAGTTTTGCATGCGCTATTTCTGGACTCAGCGGCACAAGACGAACATTTTGAGTACCTGTTAGTCTCGGTTTGGAAAAAAATTAAGAAATGTGTGTTTGACGTATATTTTTTGTAGCCCGATTTGACCGTGTGGATATCAGTGCGATGGAGTTCTGATGATGGTTTCATGTGTATTACGGTTCTGGGTACCAGTGCAGAAGAAATGGGTGAAATCGAGGGGGTCGGCCGAAATCAATTTCATAGGGTCCTATGTTAAATCCAATGGGAAATCAAGCATAGGGTGGAAAAATGGCTTCCTTTTGCTATAACTGAAAACGTTATCACCCAAATGCTACCAATGCGCCTTTTTGGACTCAGCGGCACAGGACGAACATTTTGAATACCTGTTTGTGCCAGTTTGGAGTAACATTAAAAAATGTGTTTCTGGCGTATAGTTTTTTGGATCCAATTTGACCGTGTGAATATCGATGCGATGGAGTTCTGGTAATGGTTTCATGTGTATTACGGTTCTAGGTACCAGTACAGAAAAAAATTGGCGAAATCGAAGGGGTCCGCCGAAATCAGTTCCAAAGGGTCCCATGTTAAATCCAATGGGAAATATAGCACAGGGTAAAAAAACGGTTGTCTTCCGCAATAACTCAAAATGTTATTACTGATGTAAAGAGTAGGTTGTATTTTTAGACTCAGCGGCCGAAGGCAAACATTTTGAGTACGTATTTGTTTGGGTTTAAAGCACATTTGTCTCCGCGGCATTTTTGTGGTGTTTTGTGTTTTGTGCTCTGGAGCGCAAAGTAATAAATGCGATGGACGTCCATCGCATCTATTACTTTGATGTCTATTACTTTGGTGTCATCAAACATTTA
The DNA here is from genome assembly GCA_030062745.1 of Capitulum mitella. Lineage (NCBI taxonomy): Eukaryota > Metazoa > Arthropoda > Thecostraca > Pollicipedomorpha > Pollicipedidae > Capitulum > Capitulum mitella. The sequence continues at coordinate 20,709,868 of CP099850.1, read as the reverse complement.
ATCTTTGGTGTCATGAAACAAACAAACATACATCTATTACTTTGGTGTCAATGAGCTCAGTCAGTCAACGTCTGTCTACTGACGCGTTTTGGGCGATTTTAAAGCGGTCTCGAGTTTGGGCTAACCGTGGGCTGAGCTGGGCTGTATCGACAAACATGGAAATTTCTGCCTAGTCTTTCAGGTTGTCTGACGCGGCACATATCCATTGAAAACCTTTGCCCATGCGTGCAGTTTGCAGCAAAGTTATTTTTCTACCAGACAGACAGAATTTATCTTTGATTTGAATTCTGCATCCCAGTGGGCATTAGCAAAATGCATCGCCACACGTAGCATCGTGTCCCAAAAACGTTGCTTCACCAGATGCCACTTGTCTGCTTATGTTATGTCAGGTGACCTCAGGCGCGTCTACGGAATATTATGTGCAGTGCAAGGCGTCCAGTTCCGTATTCTGAGTCCAACATCAGATGTTCGCCAGTTCGCCACGACGCCAGTTCAGTTTTAGAGTCCCTAGACTATACATATAACACTGCTAGCAACTATCATTACCTGCCCCCAGGCACGTTTTGCGACTGGTCTTAGGCGTCACCTCGCGGACAAGAGTCGGATGTCCCTAAGGTATCTGAATGAGATGTGTTCCGGTGTTGTACCCTTCGTTTTGCCCTCACCTTTCATCTGCACTGTTTCGATCTTGATGTTGCGATACTTCGTTCTGTGTCTCGCTCCTCCACTGACATCTTCATTACTGACGCAGGGTCGTTTTAGCCTCACGTTTTCACGTGGATCCCAAGGAAACATCTGACGATGGTGACGATGCGGTGTCTTGACCTTCTCTTCGCATTGACGTGCATCGCCATTGTGCGTAGTAATTGGGGACCAGGGAACCACCATCCATGCATGGACCCTTTTGCGTCCTTCACCCTTCCTCCTTCCGCCTCCACCCCCGCATGGTGGCGGCTGGCAGCTGGCGACGTTGAGAAACTCACATTTAGGCCCTGTTCGAGGTCCTGCTTGCGGCTGCTTACGCAACCCCGTAGCCTGAAATCCACCGATGAAATTCAAACGCTGAGACGAGAGATGGCGCGCAAGCTCAAAGCCTTTTGCTTGCGGCTGCTTGCGCTGCTTGCAGCTGAAACAGGTAAACCCACCGCAAGCAACCGCAAGCCAGACAGGGCAGACGGCATAACTCTGTTTAGAGTCGTGGGTTGTTATCATTTGCGTATGTGAAATACTCGATGTGATGTAACATGTTGCAAATTAATATTGTAAACTAAAGATGTGAAGTAAAACATTGTGTTGTAAATTCTATGTGCTTGCGATTGCTTGCCACCCTCCCCGAACAGCCTTTGTGTCTGGCTGCAAGCACGCGGCTTGCACAACCACGCAAGGAGGTCCTCGAACAGGACCTTGGCGGGAGGTTAGGGCATTGGGCCCAGTCGGGCCCTCGGTTCGCCCTCCCCCCCATAATTTACTTAAAACGATACCCCTCTGGCCCCAGTGACGCAGTCATAACTGGATGCATCATGAGAGCAACTGCGCTGGGCAATGCTGGCCGTCTCAGTAAATATACCATGAGTTGGAGCTGAAATGTGGCCTTCTCAAAGCATTTGTGGAAGCACGAAGACAGCGACGGCGGAAAGGGGGGGGGGGGGCAGGAGGGGCGGCCGCCCCCCCAGCCGTCAGGCCGGGGGGGCAAAACTATGTTTTTGCCCCCCAGAAATTTCGGTCACTGCACCAAGCAAAATCGTGAAAAATCAGCCTTACCCTGGTAAAAAAGAAAAAATCGATGTACGAACCGAAAGAAAACGTACTCCGAATATGCAAGAAGGCTTTGTGCTATGAAGATGCCTGTGGTCTGAATGAGCTTTTAGAGGCCCCTGCTAGCTTGTAGGGGAATTCACGACTTGTTTCAAGAGGGCCCCCTGTAAACCCATAAAGGACCCCTGCCAGCCTCTGAAGGGACCTCCTTTTGGTCTGGAAATAGGGTCCCGCCCCTGCCTCCAGAGGTCGACATGGGTCCTTAACAGACAGATAGAATGCCCTCTACAGATAGGCAGTGGCCCCCTGGCCAACAGGTGTCCCTAAACGATCGTTCCGGAGCCCCTGCTTTCCTGTACAGATGCCCCTGCCGACCTGTAACAGGCACCCGCCAGATCGCCAGGAACGTCTTTACAGGTGAGCATGGGCCCGTTTACACTTCAGCGAGGTACCTTTACAAACCGACAGTAATTTTAACCTCATGGGGTCCCACTCATTACGAGGGCCAGGCGCGGATCCAAAGGGGGAGCAATTAGGGTGGCCGTCCCCTCCTCCCTGAGGACTGAGAAGGGGCCCCTGTCAGACTTAAAAGGAGGCCCGAAGGGGCCCCGTATGAGCTTCACGGGGTCTCTATAAAAACCTGACATGCTCTTGATGCAGTCAGAGAAGCCTCCTGGAAAGCCAGATGACCTCTGAGACACATAGAGGGTCCTGAAGCTCCCAAAGGGCCTCTGAGACCACAACAGGGTCCCAGTACGGCAGACTGTTCCCGAGACTGCCAGATGGCTCATAGGGCCCCTGAGACGGCCAAGATGAGGACTGAGTCCCTAGGGGTCCCTGCAAGTGAAAAGCTGAAGGTTCTTGATGTAGTCAGAGGGCCTCCGGGAAGGTTAATGAGACCCTGACACGGCAAGATGACCCCTAAGATAGAAAGAAGGGTCCTTGAAACTCTTCGAGGGCCCCTGGGACTACAAGGGGCCCCAACACGGCAAAGGGTCCATGAGACCGCTAATATTGCCAGAGAGGCACCTGAGACGGAAAGAACTTTAGATGGCGCCTGGCACGACATAAAGAGACCCTGGCCAGCCAGAGGGGCCCACTGAACGGGGATTCGTCGGTAACCTACTCAGTCTCGGGAGGAGCCACAAATGGGCTACATTGGCCTTTTTGAAACCTTTCGAGTTCTTGTTGCTGTCAGTGGTCCTCAGGAAGGTCAGTTGGTTTCTGGGACGGCAAGATGGGCCTGTACACCGCAGATGACCCCTGAGAACGCCAAAAAGGTCGCAGGACCCCTGTGAGACAATGACGATAAGAGTGCCTCTGAGACGCTATTTGGGTTTTATGGGGGCGCTGGGCGGACAGAGGCTCCCCGAATGTAATAAGTGGGCTCCTGGCACAGGCAAAATCCCCCTGAGAGTGCCAGCGAGGCCCATGAAGCGCCAACAAAACGGCTAGGGTTGTCACGGCTAGAGGGGTCCTAAAAGACTACCAGATATACCTCATGTAACAGAGGAAGACCCCTGATACAGCCATGGGGACCACCGGACACGTTCAGAAGGCCTATGACACTACAAAGGGGCCCTGAAATTGCCAAAATGTGTTTTGTAACTGCCAGAGGGCCCCTGAAATGGCAAAAATGTTTCCCAGAGACGATAAGAGGGGTATCCAGGACCGCAGGGGGTCCACTGAGACTGCTAGAGAGGGACCTTTGAGACTGCTAACTAAAAGTCTCTAGCAATAGGGGCCACTGAGACCACCAGAGGAGGTCCTGAAACTTTTAGAACTTGAGACGTCCAGACTGCTCGTGAAACGGCCAAAGGACTTACACGATTGCAAGAGGCCCCCTGTCACAGCAGAGAGGCTTACACAGGGCCCTTTTTAGTGCCTGAGGGGCTCCTTAGACGGCAAAAACGTCTCAGGGACAACAGGAAGGAATCCGAGATGGTGTAAGCGTCCCTGAAACTACTAGATGGAAAACTGCCAAAAAAAGGGCCTGAGATGTCCCGCGGGACACTTCAAACTGTAAAAGGAACCTGAGACTACCAGAGGATCCTGGCACAGCAGACTCCCCAAGACCACCAAAAGTGCCCCTGTAATTGCAAGAGGGAACCTAAACTAAGCTGACCTAAACTGAACTAAACTAGACTAAACTAACCTAAACTAAAAAAATCCAGAAGCTACAGGATTGGGGGGGAACTGACGGGCTCCTGAACCAGATACAGACACGACATTTTAAATGAAGGGAGGGACGGAGCCGCCTAAAATCTCACCGTTTTTGTCATATTTTGGGCACTGTGTTCGGAAATAAAACGCGGAATTTTCTCAAATAAGATGACGCGTTTGAATTTTTGGTCATCTGATATCGTAAAAAGCAGAATTACATCATTCTCCATATCTGGAGGGCAAAAAATGGGGGCCTGCGCTGACCATTTGTCTCCACCCCCCTCCCCCGCCTTAGCGAAATCCTGGATCCGCCCTTGGCGAGGGCTCTCATTGGTTTCGAGGGTCCCCTTGATCCGATTTGTCCTCCCCCCTGGGCGGAATCCTGGCAACGCCCCTGATCCATTATGTGAGAGATTTGGCACTGGCATTGTTACGTAATGTGCGTGTGGGGGACAGGCAAAGTTGCTTTGGCAAGTGCTTGAGATAATGATTTCGTTCTGGTATGAGTCTGTAAGAGCTTTGTTACAAAGCGTCGAGTTATAATTTAATGTTGTGGGAGGAAACTGCCTTTCAACCGTTTACAAATGTATTTCATAGTAATGTTGAATTCGTGATGTAAACGCAAACATAATAACAAGCAGAAGTTTGCATCATTCGCCATTTTGAAGATGGATGCCCAAAGTCAAAGACCTGAAAAATGGCAATGGGTACAGACCTGAACAGAAAAATCAACGCTTGCTGGAGAATACAAGTATGCACCAGCGCCAAAACCTGGAAAAAAGGTTTGCTTATTTAAGTTTATTAACTTATTTAGTTGTTTTTTTTTCGGGATGGGGGAAGAAGGTAACCCAAATGAGGTCGGCTGTTGATCCGACAGACCTTGCCCCCCCCCCCCCGCCGAAAATGCAATCCGCCGTCCCTGCACGAAGAAGTGAGGAAGGGATTCGGGTGTGTCCAGCTTGTGTCGGTCACCTACGCACCTATTTGTTCCGGGAAAATAGCGCCAGGGTGAGTTAATCAAATGGCGTGCCAGCTTTGGTTATCACCTCACCAATGTCGTCCAGGTTCACAACGGCCCCTGTGGTGCCGGAGAAGGATCACAGAGACGGATTGCTGGGCGGGCCGGCCAACGACTCCACGCTGTCCACGGAGGCCCCGCCGCACATGATTAGCAGCTTCCTGTGGGACACGTCGTCGTCCACAAATTCATCGATCAGGGCCATGCAGCGCTCTAAGTCATTCTCACAGTTATCTAGGAATGGCGCGGGGAGGGTGGAGCTTCGTGCAGATGTAAACCATTGGAACGCAGAATGACATTTCAGGTGCCATTCGTGTGATTCACCGGCGCAGCCAAATTTGGCTGCGCCGGTGAATCACACGACAGCCTAAGGAGGTGCTTCCCGTAGGCTCGCATATTTTGCGAAAACTATTGCGTATCGTTTTCCCAGGGGAGGGTTTTCGTATGATTTCAGGTCACACTGAGCTCACCCCTTTAAGGAAGGCCTGGCTGCGTCCCCGGTGTGATTGTCCATTAATGGGTAAGGAACAACGCAGAAATATAAGTATGTGAACCGGCACCTTAACCCTTATTCCCGTGAGGACTAGACGGTATGGTCGATTCCCGGCAAGGGGGGGGGGATTCGGCTCCCTCCTGAGATGTCGAGAACTACACATCCGATTTCATCGCAACAACCGGCAATCGATTTGCCATGACGTGAGCTGAACTTTTATAAAAAGAAATTTCCAAAATTTTGAAGGCAGTGGATACAGGGGAAAATGTCAAAATTCGGGATATTTTTGGACTTCTTATAACTCCTTTGTTTATGGACCGATTTCGATGAAACTGGCATGAATCGAGAGATTATGAATAAGACTTTTACCACTGGTACATACATCTGAAATTTGAGAAAATTCATAGGCGTTTTCAAGGTTTCAAAAATAGTAGGGTTAGTTTTTCAACAACTGAATGAACAAAAAAAGCAAAAAACGCTTTTTTGGTTTCTGCTAGTCATGTTATGCTAAAGAAGTAAAAATCGTATTACAATGTTTGTATAATGTTAGCATAGGCGGTGCCAGAGACATGAAAAAGGGAAACTGTCATGGTCACACGTTCTTCAGATCAACTTGTGACCTTTGGCATTAAGTGACCTCCAGTGAACTTGGAGTCGATTGGAATGGTCTCGTGTGCATTTAATATGATCTGTAAACGTTTTCAGTCATTTGAATTCACTCTATTTCAAAAATTTTATTTTACGGCTATTGCCATAAAATGAACGCGCACTGACATTTTAGGTCATAGCTCCGTGACCCAACCTGATATCAAGCTGAAACTTGGTACACAAGTATAGGGCACCTTTCTGCGTCATATATACTCCGGGTTTGGCATTTGAAAAAAAAACGTCGCCGAAATCATTGCAATAAAACCAAATTTTGACTTTTGACCTGGACCTGACCTTGTGAAGTGACCTCAGATAGAATTATATCTGCACATTGCCCAACTATTAAGCTATACATTCATATAAAGTTTTAAGTTCTATCTTAAAAAGGCTGTTTTTGGAGACATTTTCCTTTTACCCTCAACATGGCCAAAAATAGCCTGAGGTGCCTCCCAAAAACGTTGCCTGACTCCTCCCCTGAGCAAAATAGAGTTCTGAAATTTTGTCACGGCACGTAGAAAGAATAGCTAGAAAAAGCCATTGAGGTTTCGTGAAGCTGCGTTAAAGAGCCTGGAATTGGCAAGCAAAAACCCGAGGGTGGGGGCGAATTCAGCCCTCATGCCGGGAATAGGGTTAACGAACTGCAGTCAGTAGACTTGTGAGTAGAACTGCATTGTGAGAGCACCTAAGGCTTTTCCCAAAGCGGTCGGCTAGACCATCCACATCAGATTTGAACAGGCAGGAACTCAGGTTGGATGCTGGTGACCTCCGGGCCCTCTTCCTCCCGAAGTCCCGAGACCGCCGCAGGGTTCAACAGCCCAGTCATCCACACTAGCTGCCAGTTGTGCCCGCCAGTGGGGGTCTGCCCAGGCACGTTGCCAGGATTTTCCCGGGGAGGGGGGGGCAAAGGTCAAATTTTGTCATATTCCACAGGGATATGACGAAATTTGCAAGAAAAGGCAGCAATTTTAGGCAATTTATCTCATATTTCATGCACAGGAAAACATATAACGTTTGTTTTTGCAACATATATATGATCACTACTCCGTATTCATGCGAAATCCATATATCTAACTGCAGATCTAGTGTAAACCGCTTCTAGCGTAGACCGCTTGGTTCAGGGGGACCATGGCCCCATGTCCCCTCCCCCCGCTACGTCCCTGGGTCTGCCACGTCTCGCTCAGCCGGTGCCGGGGTCACTAAGGTCAAAATAAACGACAGGCGGGACGGAGCCTGCCCCGGGAGGGCGGTCACGATGGGAGCCGGTGGGCGGCGGGGCGTAGCGAGGGCAGAGAGGACGGAAAGTAACGGGACGATGAACGTCTCGGTGTCGGGTCCGGGACAGAAGTGGCTCCCTGTGGACTCGTTAGGACTCATGCAGCGTCCTAAAAGCTGCCTGTTATACGTGCCCTGAGTCATCGCACATTGAACAGCTTTGTTGACGATGGTGCACTCGAGAATCTCTAATTTACACTAGTGTAATGGTCCCATCGTTCTATCAGTTTGACCTCAGGTGTTCTTTTGCTGCACTACGTGAGCAAGTGCGGCCTTCTAGTGATTGATTATACATTTGGAGTCACGTGCAAGCCAGCATGTCTATAAGGCCTATAAGACCTGCCAAAACTGGATATGAAGGCGTCGTTTGCACGTCACATGAAGACGTCGTCTACACGTCATATGGTGATCGCTGGCCGACGTACGTCGCCGACTGGCTTCGCGACGGTGTGACACCGTGCCCACGACATAAAATATAACGTGACGAAAATACGACTTCCTAACGACGTCATCACGACGTAGTTTGTTCACTGGGTCAACGTGGACTCGTTAAGAATCGTGCAGCGTCTTTTAAGCTGTCGGCTATACGTGTCCCTCATTCACATGTTGAACAGCTCCGTTGACGATTGCGCATTTCAGCAATTCATACCAGGGTAATGGTTTCATCGTTCCATCAAGCTGACCTCAGGTGTTCTTTTGCTACTCTACGTAAATAAGAACGGCCTTCTGTTACTGCTTATACCTTTGGAGCCACGTACAAAACCTACCAATTTTTTGCCGAAACTGAACATCAAGATGTCGCTTGCACGTCATACGAAGACGTCGTTTGCACGTCATATGATAGTCATTTGCGGACCTGCGCCGCCGGCTGCCTTCACGTCGAGTCAGCGTGCCTACGACATAAAATACAACCTGACGATAATATGGCGTTTGAACGACGTCGTCACGGCGTATTGTGTTTGCTGGATTCCTAGCGGTCCATAATGCTTTGATTGCATGTTTCTGGTGAAACACTGTTTTATATCGTTATGCTGGGCTTTTGGTTTTGGGACCAGCACCTCCCACCGATACGCAGGATTCGAGAAGGAACGCATAGCCACCCCCCGGAGTCAAGTGGTTTACAGTCTATGTTAATGGTGTCAAAACCTGGGCCCGGCAGGCCGGCCAAATGCTCGGTTTGGGCCCAGCCAAACCCAAACCGGGCCGCTTGTGGGAAATTTGCCCGTAATCGTTTCCGCATTGACGCTCGTCAAAAACTGACAGGCCGGGCCTCGTCGTGAATGGTTGGTTCCCGGTCTCGGAAATTCTGCCAGATTCACATCTATATATTGGATAATATGCAAAGAATACGTGGTGCGGTGGAGTCGCATATGAAAAACTGGCATTCTCTCTGAGAAAAATTATCGTGGTTCTTTTGTATGCAAATAAAGTATAGGTATGTCAATAGTGGTCTGCATTTTGGTACTTCACAAAATCAGTTACAAAAAACGAACAAGAGACAATTAGTGTGAGCGTCCACCTATTATTTCCAGCTTCTAACTTTCTAGCAAGACTATTAGAAGTCTGAAATCAAACTTAACTGGAAACAGGACATGATGTGTTCAAATTTAGCAGTAATAATATGGGGATGACAGTGGTTTAGGCAATATCAAATTGGATTGCGCTTGATGACGCAAGTGACAAGACTTAATTTCTTTATATAAATCTACATATAAATCTTATATAAATATAAGTTTATAATTTAAATAATTAAAGTTGTGAGGCGTGTGTTCTGTTATCGCAGATTCCATCATGCTTTTTTCTCTTAAAAAGTGGAAAGTTGTAGTGTTAATGCCACATGGCTATTACCGCATTGTCTGCCAAAGATAGCTAATATGCCAATATGTACAATGCCGGTACAATGCCAATGCCGGTATGTACAATGCCGGTACAATGCCAATGCCAATGCAGGAACGTTGCCAAGGGGAGCATGGGGGCCATGATCCTCTAAGCCAAGTGTGTGAGTGTAACTTCAAGTGTGCTCTGTTTTACGGGGTCGGTCACCTGCAGGACTGCAGCAGTGTGCTTTGTTCTTTCCATGCCGGTGTTCCGCGGTCCAGGTCTGGACAACAAAATATAGACCAAGAACCTGAGTCCAACTTGGACGTAAATATCAACCAGAGTCAGCTCGCTGCACATCAGACAGGTTTCAAGCAAAATCCCGCTGCCACTGTGAACGACAAAACGGTACGAATCAACACACACAGCGCTCTTTGACCACGTGCAACAGTGACCCATGAGCTGACCCTGTGGGGACATGCAGTTAAGCAGATAACAAAAAACTGTGTTGTGTAATTGCACTCTCGAAGTACGTTTTCCGTCCTCCCCACGCCCCAAAAAAACCACGCGTGTTCCGTTAACGAGCAGTAACGGTGTACCAGCACCTTCCAAGACATCGTTACGGAACCACGAGTATACATTTGGCGGATCACAGACTTGTCCTACATTCGGTCTACGGCTTCAGTCTGGCCCCCTCTCCCAGGGCCTGGACTCTCCCCCTAGGAGCCACCACGGCAGCGGCCGCCTGCCGCCGGCTCGATGGACTAGCTGGAACAGCTGACCCTGAGCTCGCCGGCCCAGTCGGGCGGCGGCCCGGCGTACCCGGCCTCCTCGGCCTGCTGGTCCTCGGAGAAGGGCCGCTCCAGGGCGCGCTGCAGCTGGCGCAGCTCGGCCAGCTCGCCCCGCTCGGCCGCCTCGGCCGCCCGGTGCGCCAGCCAGTTGCGTAGCACGTAGCGCGGGTTGGCGGCGTGCATTGCCGCCCTGCGCTGCTCCTCGGCGACCCCCTGCGCGGCCAGCTCGCGGTCGTATGCGGCCACCCACGCGTCGAAGCCGTCGGTGGCCAGGAGCGGACGCAGCGCCCACAGGCCGTCGGCGGCGCCGGCCGCCAGCTGCGCCAGCGAGGCGTCGCCCAGCTGGCGGAACGTCATGCTGAAGTCGGCGCCGGCGGCCGCCATCAGCTCCAGCAGCCGGTCGGCGAGCGCGGCGGCGTCGGCCGACGGCCGCAGGCCCAGCTTGGCGGCGAACAGGTCGCGCCGGCGCCGCTCGTGCGCCTCGCCATACGCCTCGAGCACGGCCCGGATCTCGCCGTGGTCCGCCTCGGGGATGAGCGGCATCAGCGCCTCCCACAGGCGGCAGACGTTCCACTGGCCGACGCGCGCCTGGTGGGCGAACCGGTACACGCCGCCCTGGTCGGATGAGTTCGCCACAAACTGCGGCTCGTATCGGTCCAGGAAGCCGAACGGGCCGTAGTCGATCGTCAGGCCCAGCACGCTCATGTTGTCCGTGTTCATGACGCCGTGCGTGAAGCCCACGCTCTCCCAGGCGGCGACGGTGCGCGCGGTCCGCACGGCCGCCTCCAGCGCCAGGCGGCGGTAGCGCGCGCCGCCGGCCAGCGCCGCCGCCTCCGGGAAGTGCCGCTCCGCCAGGAAGTCGGCCAGCAGCCGGAGCGGCGCCAGCTCGCCGTCGGCGGCCAGGATCTGCAGCGAGCCGAACCGGAACCAGGAGGGCGCCAGCCGCAGCAGGACGGCGCAGCGCTCGCGCCGCGGCCGGCCGTCGTAGAACGGGTCCCGCAGCACTGTCTGCTCGCTGATGACCAGCGTGCCGGCCCGTGACGTGGGCACGCCTGCGGGCGATAGACGGCTGTGCAGCCACACGCAGCGGACAGCAGGCGCGTGCTGTCGGTCACCAGGGTACCAACACGCCATATTTGGTCCCATAGGCAACAGAATGTCTAGAGTTTGTTGTTTGGTAAATATCGTAATACAGTATTGGACAAGATGTTACCAGGAATGCTACATTTTTATCAATTTTTGGACCTGATGGAATAGCCAAGCTGTAGTCTGGAATCCACAAAACAAATTCCCAATGAGCATCATTGTACAACTCTATACTGACAGGTTTGCAATGCATGCTCCTGTGAATATTCTCTGCATCCTATCACTTTGTTCTAGTGCTATTATGTGAAGGTCAAGAGCAGAAACAGAGCAATGGATCATAACACAATGGACTGATTATTGGGGGCAGGTCCTGTGGAGGTGGAAAGAACAATTTGAGCTGCAATGTCAGCTGGGCATTGTGGCCATGCATTTTTTGATGGCAGCATTACCTACTTATCATGGCAAGAAAATGGTGTGATCTCACCTGAATCAGTTATGGTTGCAGACTTTGGCCATTTATATCTGCTCAGAGTTTTATACATTTCTAAAAATACAAAATGAAAACATGTTCAATGCTACCTTTCAGACCAACAAAACCTGTCTGTGAACAGCCAACCAATGTAGAAAATTTGCAAATACCAGTGAGAGATACAATATAAAAAAGCCTACCTAGGTGATGCATTGCTTCCGAGCAGAGGAATTCGCGAACAGATGAACGGACAACAGCCCTGCCATCAGCAAATCTTGAATATGGTGATGTTCCTGAACCTTTCAGCTGGAGCTCCCATCTCTCACCATTTCTGCAGCAAAAGGGCATGGTAAGAACAACATATAGATCAAGGACTACAGCCTGCACTGGGGCAGCACATATACCAGTATGCAGTCATAAGTCCTGGTCATATGCAAAGCTACATCAAGAACTGATTATACCACAAAGGGCCAAATCCTGGTAGTCAACATGCTGAGAGAGAGCTGGGACCATGTACAATGTTATATGCTTTATGCAGGATTTTGGCTCAGTTTGCAAAAGAAACTCAAGAGGGCATTGGAAAAGAAAATCATAAAGTTCCCAGTCACTGTCAATTACTGCTCATATGTCCATCTATGACTGCACAACTGACCATTTCTTCCTGCACATAGTTCAACAAAAATTTATGCCAACACTAAACAAATTGCTAAAAATTGACAGAACCCATCTAATCCAAAAGTGGCTCCTGAAACTATGAGAATGTAAACTCACCTGTTTGTATATTCTCCAATGAGGTGGGCTCTTCCATCTCCCAGTTGCCCTGCCCAGCTACCAAACTGATGACCACCATATCTGTGGGCTAAGGGTGTGGATCCAGGTACAACTGTGTTTCCAGAAACAATTTCAATGAACTCCTTTTTCTCCAATATTGATGACTCCAGTTCTAATATGTTATCAAAGACATCTTTTGAAAAACATGCAAGTGTTGTTGTATGCTTCAGTGGGGTAGGTAATGTTTCTGAAAATATTGCACCTTTTACATTAGGCCTGATGAAATTCTGCTTAACTGGATCCAAAGGAAACTTTAAGTATGTCTTCTGGGCCCATTTCAGGACATTCATTGTCTTCAAAACAACCTGCCCTTTAATCCATTGGCTTCTCCTGGGAATGATGCATGCCTGTAAAAACACAATATGTGAATGCAACAGCAGACTTTTGGGCATTTAAAATGAATCCCTTAGCCTGCCATAAAACATGCCAAAGAAAAGAATTTTATTTAGAAAAATACAGCTTTCTGAACAACATTAAAAACCAGATGATTATCAATGGCAATACTTGGACATGGTGGCAGGCCTGTTACAGGACTACATCACTCATGCAAGTTCTATTTATAAAAAAACACATGTTATAGGAGTAACAGTGAATATCAAAAAACCACATGTATCCTTGTGATTAACAAAAAAAATAGAGAAAATCATTGTCAGTGTATCAATTCCATGCATCTCATGTGACATATTTATTGCCTGTTTGCAGTACAAATGGGATCATTTACAATATAGTGAATCATATATTTCAAATGCACCTTTTGACAACTACAGATGAAGACATCAGTCCCACATGTAGCAGCATGAATGAAGGTGTGAAGGAGTGGGAAAGAAGGGAAGAACATATTGGCAAACAAAAGAGGTTGGAATACCAATGATGAGATAGAGCACATCAGCTTTATGCTTCAAGAAAATATTTTGGCATCCACAGAAAACCATTCAACTTTAACAAACAACAACTTCACTCCATCTCAACATACTGCCATGCCATTTAAATTCTCATGGTATTCTATTTTTGTTATTTTTATTTCTATTCATGGCATGCATTAAGAATTTGGTCCTATAACAACCAATAAATCATTTCACATAGTATGATTATAGCCTTCAATCACATGAACATCTCAGTGCACAAAAGCAATGCAGATGCTAGCACCATCTCTCCCTCTCCCTCTCCTCTACCCCACACATACACACACACTACATATATATATATATATCATGTACATAAAACATGTTGTACTGGAAGACCTTTGGTTGCAAATACAAAAAAAACATCAATAAAAAAGCTCTAAACTTCATTAGCATGCAAGATATTTTACTGACAATTCCTTTCTGGCAAAAATGATCCAATACAAGGTTACAAACTGTACTGCACAAAATAGTGAACACTTTTTGGTTTGCACTGGACAAATGTTGTGTAGTTTATACCATCCCCAGGCCATGCCATCACTTGCTGTGAGTTAGAAAGCACAGCCTCTTGGACCCAAGCCTTAGCGCCTTCAGTAGCTCAAATTACGCAGCCTTGAGTCAAGTCTTGTGTTTGCCAGACGGGTTTACGACCTTGGTTAAACGCACGTCAATCGTATGTCACAAATGACACTAGGCTATTGTTTTAAGGCCTTGGTGTGCTATCATAGGGCCTTGGTGCTATCTAGGTGCGTAACAGGCGTCTCGTTCGTCATAGGAGCGTCATTAAGGCATCCATAATAACGGCTAGTCTTGCCCTCTATAGGCTGGCTTTTTATCAAATTTGATATGGCAGTCTTGACCACAATAACAGATTTTTTGAAAGACCAAAAAATTATATGCAAATAACGACGAGAAAATTTTGGTGCAAAAAAGGACACAACAAAGATTGGCGTTGCGTGACTTTCAGTCCTAATTAAAATACATTTAAGGAGCATTAGTGACATTTTCAAAAAGTTCCAACCCAAAGGTCGCAACCCGGGCACACGGACGACTCATTCACAGATCACTAACAACCTGAGACACACAAAACCCGACTCAAGACACGGACATTTGAGCCCAGGAGGCTGTGCGTCCTAATCCACAACAAACAAACAAACGACTCACTCGAGACAACTTATTGACACCTGACCAGAAACACACGTGACACGAGACTTCCGACACCAGAGCGCAAGAGGCTGTATGTTGTAACCCAGAAATAAGCTAACAAATGGGCGACTCACAGACAACTGATGCCCAACGAGACACAAGACCTGCCTGAAAATAAGGATGCTTGAGCCCAGAGGTTGTATGTCCTATCTCACAACAAACAAGCAAACTGGCCATTCACAGACAAGTTAGTAGACACATATGACATAGGAAAGGTTGGGTGCCTGAACCCAAAGGCTGTACCCTAACTCAAAACAAATGCAAAGATGACTCAGATGACTGGCAGCCAACTGGAGACCACTTGTTGAATGGCTGAGCCTATAGCCAGGCCACATGGTAACCTGCTTCCAATGAATATTACCTAGTTCTTTGCAGAATCAGACTTGGCTTAAGCTGAGGTAGAGTGAAAAGGTTCATGGTCACAGACTTTCAATTTTATTTTGCTTCCATAATGTTTAAATTTGGTTTTTATGATGAGGACAAGAATGACACTCAGGGTAGGTACCTTGGCTTTCAGGTGAACCTTCATTGGCATGTTGTGTCAATTGGACATTTGGGCAGAAAGTATTAATATATGTTATAAAGTGGTACATCTTTGGATTGAGGCTATCATTTTCTTACCATCATAGCATTACCAGGTAAACATGCAACCAGCTTAAATTTAAGGAGCCCCACAATATACTACATCTGCACCTCATTGTTAGAATTCCTAGTCTGCATCTGTTAACTCCAAGTAGTTGGCCTATGTCTAATTTCTGTCTGTGGACCTTTCAAATGGTGAAGACTGCAGGGATAAGGAAGTCAGCAGTCCACCTAACTGGCTGCCTGTGCAGGAGCACTCAGTCCTTGGATTGACAAAGTCACCATCACCACATGAGGTATGTGTTCCCTGTCTTCTTGGCTGAAGGCCTCATGAAGTACTAAGGTGATGCTGGAGAACAGCACCTCACTGGGGCAGTTGGCTTTGCTCCAGAGCACTTCTAACAAAATTGCATCATTGATGACTTACAAGCACTTTTTTACACAGAGGCAAGTCATTGCTCCAGAGTTCAATTTTCATCAGTCATTGATGACTTGCACAGCAATAGGTAGTTGCTAGATGCTGAGATAACATTGTGTTTACACAGGGGCATGTCATTTTCACTGGCTTCCTTCATTATTGTCACTGACACTGAGACCAGTTGACCATCTTTGAGTAGTGGTCATGTGACTTGTGAAGTATGTCTGCAGATGTACACTGCATGCCTAATTCTGAGGAAATTCTTCATGGTGCCTAGATATGGCACAGGGTGGCTAGATATGGCACTAGATATGGTATAGAAAATATAGGGACACCTTTGGAAATAATTTTTAGAGTGGAGGTATTACTTTCTGGTATGACAAACACCAATTGCTCTAAATTCAACACTTTGGATTCAACATTACAATATGTTGTGTTTATCTGGCCCCCATTCATGCCATTTTGTGACTGTGATGACTTGGCAAGTATCATGTTTTTAACTTTAGTCCCTATTTGCCAGTACAAATACCACACTTTCTCAAATTCGTTCCTCAGAAATACTGTTTCACTTCATCCATCAGTGTGAAACATACTAGGTGGTGAATCAATGTGAGGCAAATGCAGCAAGCCCTTTCCTTTGGTAATAAAGGTAGCTGAGTTTTCTCCTGGTCTCCGACCGGAATCGTCAAACAACATATAATCACTGGTCGTGCTTCTTCTCGGCAGAGCGAAGTAACCACTCTGGACATCTGTGGACATCACATGAAGCTCCTGAACGGCGACCAGGTGCTACTCCGTCTGGAGAGGGAGGGCGCCGCCGGCAGTCTCGCTCGGGTCTCAGAGGGTCACACTGACCTTATTCCGGACGTCTATGAAGGTAATGGCCGCCCCTTCATGATCGGAGCGTCGCCTCTAGCGGGAGAGTACGCAGGTTTCCGCCACCGCGGCCTGTTTGCGTGACCAGCACGGCATCTCATGATGGCCGAATCATGTTTTTTACAGGTATCATTTTTCCTGATGTTTTCCCATGCTGCACCTAGGGCTAATGTCCATGTGTGGTAACTTTTGATATTCCAATCTGTGCACGTTGTTGCGTCTAGTAGATACTAGACGACTCAGACTAGTCTGGAGTCTGAAGCTGAACCGGTCGTTTCCGATCGGTGCAACCGACCGGAAACCGAACCGAACGCCTCTGGTCCAACGAAACAAACGTCTTCCAGCCCTCACCAGGCAGACTCAACCGCAGGATAACAAACTAGCCCCGCCGCGTTGTTCGACTGTGTGGCAGGTGGTATGAAGGTGTGGGAGTGCTGTCGGGACCTGGTGGCATACCTGGCCGAACACGTGCCGTTAGAGGGCCTGCACGTGACCGAGCTCGGCTGCGGCGCCGCCTTGCCTTCCGTCTTCTGCCTGCTGCGCGGCGCCGCCTCCGTCTCCGTCCAGGACTACGTGAGTCACGTCGGCCCGACGCGGTCAGAAAGCCCTCAAATGTGCATTTTTGACAGGTGAAGCGTGAATTGTTTGACAAAACTGAAGGGCTGAAAACTCCATTCTTACTGCTAGGAAAAACTAGTGTTTTTTTTGACTCTCAGAGGGAACAGATAATTGTGCGCTCCCAAATGTTCGATGGTTAAGATGAGATTTTGTGTGCTACCCTGTGCAAAGAATATGAGCAATTAAGACATAAAGATAATTTTTGTGTGATTCAGGCTTATGCACACATGCTCTGGGAAATTCAAAAATATTTGCAGGTCATTGTATATATGTAAATATAAATGCATTTACTGTACTGTAATTTTTGCGCTCTTTCTTGCGGTGCCATTCCAATGTTGTGCCCCGGAGCCGGCAGTGAGACTGTTTCTCCAGCCCTCTTGGCTTGTTTGGCCAGACCAACTGGCGCCTCCCGGACCATGGCCGCCCGGCCGGGCGTCTGCACGGCCCGCCGTCTGCCGCCAGAACCGCGAGGTGCTGGACCACCTGACCGTGCCGAACTTGCGGCTGAACGCGGCGCCGGCGCGGCTGGCCGACTGCCGCGCCTTACTCGGGCGACTGGGGCGCGCTGGCGGCCCGGCTGCGGCGCGAGCAGGCGCCGGCCGGCCGACCTGGTGCTCGCCGCCGAGACCATCTACTGCCGCCGCAGCTGGCCGCGTCTGCTGGACGCCGTCGACGCCGCGCTGGCGCCCCACGGCACCGTGTATCCTCTAACGAGCTGGATACCGAGTAACGTTGCGGGCACCGTGCGTCCTCTGACGAGCCAGATGCCAGATAATGTTCGGAGCACCGTGTATCTGAAGAGCTAGGTACCGATTAATGCTGGGAGCACCGTGTATCTTCTGACGAACCAGATGCCGGATAATGTTCAGAGAACCGTGTATCCTCTGACGAGCCAGATGCCGCATAATGCTCGAGGCGCCGTGTATCCTCTGACGAACTGGGTACCGAGTAATGCTCGGAACACCGTGTGTCTTCTGACGAGCCAGATGCCGGATAATGCTCGTGGCACCCTCTATCATCTGACAAGTTGGGTACGGAGGTACGGAGTAACGGTCGGAGTACGCGTATCCTTTGACGGGCTGGGTACCGCGTAACGTTCGGGGCAACGTGTATCCTGTGACGGGCTGGGTACCGCGTAACGTTCGGGGCAACGTGTATCCTGTGACGGGCTGGGTTTTGAGTAACGCCCAAGGCACCGTGAATCGTCTCGCGAAGTAGGCAGCAAGGAACGCCTGGGACACTGGCGTGACAGGCCCAGCCCCAGTCACGTTAGTGTATCTGGAGGGCTGCTCCCAACGAATCGGCCGTTCCGGCCAGCGGCATCTTAACAGGGGCACGGCTTGGTGGGGGTCGTCCGGCCAGAGAGCCGGCCTATACCTTCCGGCGCGGCGGCCCTTGTGTGGGCCGTCAGGAGCGCCGCTGACTCCGCCGACGACGTCCCTCACCGCGCGGTCTGGCCACGACTGGGTCAGGTTCGTCGTCTTCCGGCGCGTGGAACCTTGGGGTCAGCTCCGGCGTCTTCCGGTGCGGCGGACCCCGCTGGCCGCGCCTTCCGCAAAAAAAATGTTCCGGTGCTCATGTGTGTGGCCGGCCGGCACTTTACGAGCCAACCGGCAGACAGTTGTACAGTCGACGCCGGGGTGAGATCCCTCTCCCGTCGCCTGTGCGCTCGAGTAGTGTCGCTGGAAGCCTGCGTCTTTGTCGGCGTGCGAGACGTACAGGTGGCAACCGGTGACGCAACAAGGGCTCTGAAGAATCCCTTGGCGAAACACATCATCTTTAGGGGACCGAGTCACATTGGGCGCCCATGCACACTCAGAATTACGCAAAATAGCGGTGGGCCCTTGAGAACGGTGGCAAAATGCCCTCGAGGTGGCCCGGCGCGATGTGGCTTGATACCGGGGTGGTACGTGCCGGCCGATGAGGCAGCGCGGAGTCCCCCGACGGGGCAGACGCGGTGTACCCCCTGGGAACGTCTCATGATGACCTGTGACCGTTGACGGATGTGGTCTTTCGAAGAAAGGAATCCCCCGACGGGGCAGACGCGGTGTACCCCCTGGGAACGTCTCATGATGACCTGTGACCGTTGACGGATGTGGTCTTTCGAAGAAGGAATCCCCCGACGGGGCAGACGCGGTGTACCCCCTGGGAACGTCTCATGATGACCTGTGACCGTTGACGGATGTGGCTTTCGAAGAAGAACCCCGGTCCTGGGAACGTCTCATGATGACCTGTGACCGTTGACGGATGTGGTCTTTCGAAGAAGGAATCCCCCGACGGGGCAGACGCGGTGTACCCCCTGGGAACGTCTCATGATGACCTGTGACCGTTGAGGGATGTGGTCTTTCGAAGAAGGAATCCCCCGACGGGGCAGACGCGGTGTACCCCCTGGGAAAGTCTCATGATGATCTGTGACCGTTGACGGACATGGTCTTTCGAGGGTGTCTGCCAAGAAGGGTTCGGAGTATTTCGTCTCCTTTGACGCTTGTTGCAGTCTTGGATGAACAACTACAAAAAAGAAAACGGTTATGTGATGGCAGTTTTACTGAGTTGTTGACGATGAAGTTTTTTTCAAGTAAACGTGAATAAAATCGGTTTGGCTTTAAAAAAGGCCAAACGTTTCGGCATAACTTTACGTGCCCTCGTCAGTGGGCCCAGTGGTCGCTCTGACGAAGGACACTGACAGCGGTTCGCAAGAAATCAGTCGTGAGGGCGTCACGGCATGCTTGCGGACTGCTCGTGACCTGTTTCACTGAAGGTACCTTGACAGCCCGAAAACAGACTGGTGGCGGCCAAAACGTTTTACTTCGGCGTGGGCGGCGGCACCAGAGCGTTTGAGCAGGCTGTACTGGAGGACGGCAGGTTCCTCAGCGAGGTGGTCTTCTCCACGCAAAGTGGTGAGCTGGACGACACGGAACGATGGTATACGCCGGATTTGATCACAGAGGGCTGTAGAAAATCATTGCCAGCCACCGCTAGCCTGCTTAAACGCGACGGTTTGTATGGGGCGACGAACGAGTTGGATTCCTCTGATCATTGCCCTTCTGAGGTAAGATCAAGGTGCTGGAAAGCGGCGTTGGATTTTTTACCCTCGAATTTCGCAAAATTCAGGTATGCCCGTACCCACGCCGTGAAATAGCCTGCACGTGTATACCAGTGTATGATGATGCCGATGCTTAGGTCTTTCTAGATATCAGAACGTTACCTGATTATCTCATTTGACTGCCCCCGAACGGCGGTTATGCCGACTTTGGCTCGTGGAATTCAGGTTGTAGCGAGAAAAGTGTTGAGAAACTTTGCGAAAGCGGGCATGTTCATACCAGAAATTGGAACTCTGACACGAGGAATCGGAACATTTTTTTCTGTGTTTCCCGACATATCGCATCACATCGATTTACCATTAATCTTATACGTTTGATTATTTTTAACACTGTACGCATCACGACCATTCGAGGATGCATTCCTTACTCCGAAGTCAGGAAACATGGGCTCATTGACAGCGACGACAGTAACACATGGCTCGTTTACAGCCATACTGTTGATGGATGCGGTGTGCTTCTTACCTGGTGTTCCACTCGATAAAGATGACGCGTTTGTTTCCTCTGATCTGTAGCTCGTCCCCAAAGATCAAATGCTATCGAAAGCAAGAATGCAAGACATCGTCTGCGATGTCATATATCGGAGATGTTAACACAAAAGCTTGCAATATGACATGACCTAATCACCACAAGGCATTGAAACGAATTTTTTCGTGAAATTAGTAAGTATTAGTTTTTTTTTTTGATAAAATTAGCGTGGGGCAGCGTTCCGAATATGGCTGCTTGACAGTCCTGTCGCTCCGAACTGAGTCCCACTATCGGGACTTACAAAAATGACAATCTTGCTCGGTGGACCGATCCAGATGACACCGGTGGCATTTGATCGTGCCATCCAGTTCCGCGACACGGCCGCACGGTGACCGTTGCGTTGTCAGGCCAAATGCATGTGCCCGTTCTGGGATTCGAAACTGATGCCTAACTGCCACAGGATTTAAAACCGCGGTCCCTTACCCACATGGCCACGGCGACGATCTTGTTGTTTCTGCGCCTTAAACATGTGACAACAAAATTTGGAAGGGAAATATGGGTGATTGATCCACTAAGTGGCATTATTGCCCCATTACAACAGACATTCTTGGCTATGTCTGGCTGATGCACCCAAAACGCTCTTCATACACTGATATCACGTCACCGTTTTCCAGGTCTGCACCGGGAGATTTTACGGCTGAGGCGGTCCTGACCGGACCGAGCGACGTGGGGGTGGGGGGAGACTGCAGCCAAGGAGCCGCTGTCGGGAATTCCGAAGTTCGGCCGTCCGGGCCCGACCCGCAGCTCCAGGCGGCGGCCGCGCTCAGCGGAGCCGTGACGTCACTGGACGTCCCCGTGTCCGTCCCGTCTGCGAGCAGGCCGTGACGGGTCGGGCCGCGCCGATACACGGTCCCGATCGATATGCGGAGGGTGTGTTCCGTCTCGTGCTCCGGTGGTGACGGGGACGGCTTCGAACGCGAAGTTTGTCGCGATACTGACCACGGTTGTTCTTTTCGGGTGAATCGTGTGTAATGTTCGCGTGCAAATGGCCTTCACAGTAACACTTATATAAATGCGACTTGGGGTTGGAGTCCGACAGTGTCTGATGTTCGCGATATACAGTACAGTGGGTGATGTGGACGCGAATGGTCGTTATCGGCCGGCACCATCATGTAGCCACTGCCCACCGTTTAGCGTCCCAGTCCGAGGCTGCAGCGATCGGGCCAAGGTTCGACAACGCAACCGGCGGGCGAAAGTCCCCCCCGGCCCTCCTTCGTTGTGCAGTGCTACACAGAAGGAGCATAGGGCGATGAAAATGTGCAGTGTAATGAACATAGTGAAAACAGGAGGGCGTTCAGACGAAATACTCGTAGCGGCGATTGACTGATTATTGAGGCTTAATGCCGCGCTGACTTCATGGTCATTTGATACCTAATAGGACGTGGTCGGATTAGGGATGGTGGGGTAAGGGATGGCAACGTGTGTCTAGAGAAGAGAATGAAAGCTTTACTTCCCTACCTGCACATCATGGAACGTGAACAGTAGATCAGTGAACATCAGTTTTTTGTGAGTTTTGTACGGTACATCAAAGAAGACTCCACCACTTGCTCCGTTTGCGAAGGCCTGAGACGGCCGAAAGGTCCCGGTCCGAGTCCGATAAATCGTGGCATTTCGCCGTCCCCCGTGACAACCGGCGCGAGGGATTCCGAGGCGAAACGACTCTTGCAGTCAGCAGCGTCGATAAATAACCTAATAGCTAACCAAGACATAGTAATTGACGCCACTGACACTGAAATAAGGTCATACTGCAAGACTGCAGCAGCATTTTGGCGGATCACCATCCACAATCGTAATCTGGAGAAATTGGTGGAATGGAATGGAAAAAACCATGTCCAGTGGTTTGGTTATATAGGAATAGACGACACAAAGGGTAGAAACCAAAGCCTACCAACAGGTTTGCCTACATGATGCCAAACCTTTTTCAGGCATTTCATCTGCTCCCCATGTAACACTTACATGTAACCATCTTCTTAACCCGTCCCCGACTGGGGGGGCAGTTGACTGCCCCCCCTGAGGTTTTTCTGTGATTGCCGGAGAACGAACAAACACAGAGTCACGGAACTTTGTAATCCTTTTGCTCCATCAATTTTACATCTCGTGTCAAAATTTTCACCTTAGGTCGCGTCAGGTACCTGACCTAGGTCAGGTCAAACAGACCTATGTCCGAAAAAGTTTAGCGCCCTCTAACTTTTTCGCAAAACAAGATATCTCAATAATTTTTCCAGGGGTTAGTGATCATGATAGATGCAACAAGTCTGCTTTCTCAGATTTTTCGGAATTTTCCGGGTTATTGACCTAGGTCAAGCCCATTTTTAACACATATCACCATTTTTTTCGGAAATTGACGGAATACTCCGTAGCATTTTTAGGTGTGGAGTCAAGCAGACATCTAGTTACCGTCATTGGGCAACGTATCAATGACTTCCAGCCATTGACCTGAGGTCAGGTCACGAATAACTGTAGTGAGCCGAAATGTACCACCGTCAAAATCGACGATGAATTACTCAGAATGGGTAGAAAATGGCAGAACTAGCTTGCACAGACGTAATTAATACCAGGAACCTCAAAAAGTTTGAAAAAGTAGCATATTTTGCAAATAAACAGGCTCTCGCGAATAAAGCTCCGCCAACTTTGTAGACTGGTAACTAATCGATTTTTCCAAAATTTAAGCATGAGGAACCATCACAAGAACCACAAAGATCAATAAAATTGACACAGATCGTCTTTTTCGCGAAAATAAAGGAACGCAAAAATTAGTTCCCGTCAATCTGGTACCGCATACGGCAGCGGCGCACACTGACAGTTGGCGGGAGAATTACGGTATCTTTAACTCAACGTTTCGGCGTTGGGAAATTAGACATGTATCGGCATCCGCAGACCTTTACTTGTGCGCTGGTGCCTTTGCCTATGCGTTATTTGTCACAGCCCTTGAGATTCAGGCCATTTCTCGGTCTCATGCAGTCGGCTATGATAAAACATATATAAACTTGTAAATTGGCTTACATAATGTCTAAAACTAAAAATGAGACCAGTTTCGAGCTCTACTCGTCACAGGCTTTCCAACGGTATGCTTATTTTTCTCGTGCGGCCAACCGTTCGTGAGTTAGAAGGGGGACAGTCAACTGCCCCCCCCCCACAGTCGCCCATGTTCGAGAAGGACCGACGGTCGTGCGCGGGTTAACATAAGTACGCTACTGGCCACATTTATGGTAAACCCAAAGGTCATGTTAAATCATGACCACATGCCTTTCCATGACTGTTCTCTCTGCTCTATGTTTCAGCTCTCACTATCATCCTCACTGGAATGGGACTTGGTCCCCAAGGTGGCATAAGACCTTCTGAAGTTTGAAAATGTCATACAAGCTCAGGGCCAGAAACACATAATGGTCATTTCATCCATTGACAGGAACATCACCATTTGCCGAATCTCTGCGGAGGTACGGCTGGACATGACCTTGGCTAAAGCTGAAGCAGTGTTCGCAGCATTTAACTGAACAGTGTGTTACATACCTTCATGCGAACCTAAGCGATGGGCTTCACTACTCTAGCTAAAAAAATACCATTGCTGTTGAACCACTGCTGGTTTGTTTGCCAGGTGGGATTGGCATGTGCCTAGATCACAATGGAATGCAAGCTGGTTATCCTCTTTTACACCTGATTCAAGGTTGGCCAGATTAAAATCTGCATCAACTCTGCACCACTGCTGTAAGGAGCCACTTCTTTCCTTTCTGAGATGACACAATGACACATCCTGGTCAATAAAGGGTTCAACACAAAAAGGGTTTCATCAGCATTCCATCAAGATCCAGGCACATGTCTGGTTGGTGAGTTGCACAGCCAATGATTCTGAGGGATCAAGTCTTAGGACATGTGAAAGTAGGTATGTTACCAGAACCATGTTCAGATACTAAACTTGTCACTTACATAGCTACTTAACTGTTTCAAAACCACATTAGGGAGCACATTTTTAGACAGAAGTATATGGAAATATGATTTTACTGTTAAAAATTGTTAAAACCAATTAGAAACAGGCACAACATGATTGTTCCATGCATGCATGTTCAAAAAGAAACAATTTACTCCAGTGTAAAGCAGACTACTCTGGGAATGGACAACATTTTTTCCAGAAACATCAATATATCAGTAATTTTGTACACCCTCTTTCAAAACTAAGTTACAATTAAAAAAGCAATGTCAGACTAACTGGAAAATACATCACAGAATTGATGAAAACACCATAAAAGTGATATCCACATTCTTCCCAACAATGTCTTGCCATCCAAAAGGCAGACCATGACACATTGCCCCCACTTCCAGCAAAAGGACAGCCATGCAGGGACACTGGAACCAGGGGCAGGGGGACAGCTGCCCCCAACTTTGAGCAACATTTAACATTAACCCTATGGAATTGCATGGTGAGAAGTGAGGTAAAAATTGTACTTGCCCCCCATCCCTATTAAGGTTCCACTGCTGCTGGGGCAATGGCCCTAATGGCTCCCATGGATCCACCAATGTACAGAAGGCAAAACTGATTCAAAAATGAGATGTTTTGTGATGGTACACCAAGAGTCCTGCATACAACCTGTACCACAACAAACAGGTCACCAATCAAAAGC
This sequence comes from Capitulum mitella, assembly GCA_030062745.1. Lineage (NCBI taxonomy): Eukaryota > Metazoa > Arthropoda > Thecostraca > Pollicipedomorpha > Pollicipedidae > Capitulum > Capitulum mitella. The sequence goes on along the minus strand of CP099850.1, from coordinate 20,684,680 downwards.
TAGCATTATCAAAGTTTGAATCCACAACATTGAAAAGGTTGGAGCTGATCACTAAGCAAAAGTTTCTGGGGACAGTTGTTGTTCACAGCATGACTTAAAAGTCTGCAACCAATGATTGTGAGTTCAGCCTAACAGATTCTTAGAGTCAAGTATACAGCATGCCATGTAGTATCAGTCCAATCATAAATACATGTTCGTGTGTGCAAAGCGTCTTGGCGTCAGTTGTTTTTTGGTTAACTGGTAGGCACAGCCTCCTGGGTTCAGGCGTCCGGAGTCTCATATCAAATATTGTTTGTTTTTTTGCTTCTTTTTCGACCCGTCAATCAGGCGTTACCATGAGCGTCGTAGTCCGAAGCGGACAGGGCTTGTGTTAAGGCGTGTCTCGTCAAGCGTCAGTCGGTCGTCTGTATGTGAAGCCTGCCTTGTCAGGCGTCAGTCAGTAGTCTCGCCAATGATGCACCGCCTGCCGGGTCATGTCACGGAAGCGCTATTTTTGTCTTCGTTAAGCCATTTGTGGCATTTGGTACTGTTCGCCAAAACCACTAGCGACCCTTCTAGATTTGTTTTATTTTAAAGTGATACCAATTTTTTGGTAAAATTTACGTCTAATTTTCCATATTATGACGTACAAAATTATTTCAAAGTTATAGCTTTGTACAAGTGTCATTTTATTTATAGTTATACATTTTGACGTCAAAGCTCCCTTTGTTAAAACGGCCTGAAGTCAGAAGCATTTTTATTTCGTGACGACTAATCTGTCTACCTGTGCATTGCACGCATCTTTGTGACAAAGTCAACTGTCCCTTCCATCGACGTCATCGGGCTGCTAAGGGTCACTGGCACCATCTGCACGAACATGTTGCGCATGCGCACTGCGTGATCCCTTCCAGAAACAATCACTTTGCGCATGCGCATCTGAGCCGCCTCCGTACTTCGTTTTCAGCGCAGCTCCGCGACTCCGTCTTTCCGGTGTAGGGGTCGAACGTGTGCGGTCGGGCTACAAAATCGGGAATATCATGGAAGAGGCTGTCGCAATCAAGGTACGTTACCAATAAAAGTTTCAGATCTCCTTGTAATGCATTCGTCTGGAGAGTCACAGCCACGAACGTCAAGTACTTTTCAAGGAGGGTAGAGAAGTATTGCCCGGCCGGTCGGGCGAAATTTTCTAAGTGCCAACATGGCGTCTGCGGCTATGTCCAGCAATGGCGCCTGCGTCCCTGCGGCTTAGCAGGTCGCCGTACCTTGTGTGGTCGATTCTGGTTAGCTGTGCCCGTTCTTCATGGTGAAGGAATAGTACCCAGGTGGCATCAGCAGTGATTGTGCGGGGTTTTAAACACTGCTGTTAAATTTCAGGTCGAGAACGGTGGCGGAGACATGTCGCTCGTCGGGAACGGAGGTAAGACTGGTAGTTTAAAATGCCACAGGGATTGCACTGGTTTAATCACTTTAGATATTGTTATGTCAGTGGTGTTGCGAGGGTTGTCAAAGTCACAGAAGTCATTATGAAACGAGTTTCTTTGTTCGTGTTCGGGAATGCGGGATGGTTTTAGGAATTCCCAGAAAGCGTCAGCTGATTTGAAAAAGGAGCGCTTTCAGGCTCGATCACGAAGTGCCACAGGGCCGGCAAGTGGCTTTATGGTGGCATTTTAGCCTCTCAACCCTAGATGTTGATGATCTAATGGAAGATAAATGTTGCCGTAGGGGCAGAGACGTCCCGTCCCCCCATACGCCGCTGGTTCGAATTGAGCGCGTGTATGAGGTTTCTGAATTTCCTCTTGCGGACATTTTTTCCCATCGTAGCATATGGAATGACTTCAGTACCAGACGGGAGATTGTTCAGCAATGCCGGCGCGATATTCGATGCTGGTGCAATATTTGGGCTTCGCTGTGGTGGTTAAATTAGCCATGTATGTCGTCGGTTTCTTGTTTCCTTTCAACGCCACGTGGAAATTTGGACCCCTTCCCCGTCCTTATCGATCGCCAGTATGAAGAGAATGTTTCTTTGCCTCCCCCGCCCCCAACTGTGGAGTTCGTGCGCCCCAGGATGTTAGGTTACAAAATTGTTCTTACATAATGTAATTGCAGCGTCATTGTACCTTGAGCTGATTTGGGAGGGAGCATCAAGAAAGTTTACCTCGGAATTATGTGATCCCCATTGCTTAATTAGTTACATAGTTGTTTCGACATTTTCGAAAGACGCGCTCTTTATCATTTCTTGTGTACTAACATCGAAAGGTTATGGTTTGTTGTCACACTGAAGTGGTCGGGACGCATTTAATCACTTTCTAGCAAGCGTTCGGGAACCGGGACGACGGGGTGTCGTAATATTGAACTTGGCATAACCGCAGTACGTAAAGCATTTGAGCCTGTGCATGTGTGATTTACGTCGATGATGCGATTTTAAATGCTTCCTAAAATGTGCGCTGTAATGTAGCTCTTTTTTGTTGGCAGAGTGTGGTATCTTTTGTAATGGGGATTACCTTGCATCATTTGTCGGACTTTTCCTCGCGTTTGACTTCCCGGGCTTATCTCGTGGAGATCACAACAAATGGAGGAAGCATTATCACGTACAGTTGGACATCGATCGCCGTCCCCGGGGTCAGGCAAGCAAGATCGGAATAAATTAGCAGTATTTTGCAGTTTTGGGTGCTCGCACAGTTTAGAGCCATCTATAAATTTCGTAAGGGGCGTGGAACGTTCGTTACCGGCATTCGCAAATGATTAAACAATGCGCGCGAGCCTTAAAAATGTTTCGGAAGGAGGAGTGGACAAGTTAGAAAACTTGTAACGTAATATTGAGGCGTTGCGAATAATGCCTTTTCCCGTGAATATATTTTCCCACCGAATGTACTAAGTAATATCGGCACGGTCCCTGCAAACCCACAGAGTCCCAGGTTGATGTTGCGTGAATTTTGCGCAAGGCTAATGCGTTTTGTGTGGCGCTGTGGACGATTGGGACTTTCAGCGGAATTGTTTCGGGTTTTTCATTAAACGTTCTAATTCCCCCCTCTAGAAAAAAAAACAGTTAAGGCGGGAAGGTCTGAAATGGTTGTGCGCTGATGAACTTCCGCGTGTCTAGCCACGTAGGGCCGTGACACGGTGATAAGCGTAATGCGTGGTTTGATTGTGCCTGTTGCGTCACTGGCTCCGTGTACGGTGTTGGGGTCTGAGCTGTGGAATCCGAGCTGTTTTCCGAAAGTGCCGTCAAAACCGAAGTGTTGGTTACAGGGAGCGCTGGTGTTTCTATAGGTGTCGCCACTGTCAGTCAGCCAGCGCTGAATGCGTTGCGTTTGCGTAAGAGGTTGTCAGAAACCGTGATTCATTGCAAACGCAGAGAGCATCACTCCAACAGGCAATACATGTTGGACGTATATTACTGCAGAGATACGACACTAACCACCCCGCATCCTCTGCATTAAAAGACTAACTGCTCCAACATCATGGGCGTGCAATGATGAGTTTGGAAGACAGTATCATACATGAAGTGTCGGAAAAGTTTCTGCAGTTTTAAATGCTACTCTGAAACGTGCCTTGTCGTTCGTGTGGTTCGTTTTCTTCTTTTGTGATGGATTGTGGTATCCTCGAGTACCACAGTGGTACCGTCGAGCATTTGTAATTGCTTTCCGACTTCCAAGCAAGTCTGGTATTCATGCTGTGACGAGCAATTAAGAAGCATTCTAAAAACGTACTGTTCTTTTTAGACTACGGCAGCAGTTTCAACGGGGATGTCAAGAAAGAACACAAGTCCGAGCATCGGTCCAAGGAGCATAAGTCGAAGCACAAGAATAAGCACAAGGACAAGGACAAGGACCGTAGCCGGGAGCACAAGTCATCACAGTAAGTGCTGGAGACATCGGCCGTCACTGGCCGGAGTATCCGGTGGGACGTAGTGTGAGACGTCAAACTGGAAAAAGCAGACGTTTTAGGCATGTTGGGGCTGTGGACAGTTTTATTTTTAGTTTTATTTTTTATCGGTCAGGGATTACCATTGCAGAAATTTCTATTTGCCAAAGATTGGAGGGAACAATGCTTCGTCTTTTTGGGGAGCCTGTGTTCTAATTTTGATTTTTGGTAAAACTGAGAGGTAAGCATTTGGTGCCTCGAATATTCCAAACGTTCGTCGTTTTCCGTTTTTTTTTTGTCCTTGTGTGGAGAAAATTTACTCAGTCTGCAGTCCAGTGTGATCTATATATACAGTTATTCATTTGGTGATGTCAGTCCAAGGCTGTGTTCAAGTGGTAATGTGGTGAGGCAGAGCTTGTTGGCACAAATAGTCGGAGTCTCGATTGCTGTCAGGAACGTTAGTTCGATTGCTGTCAGGGGAGTTAACACTGTGCTGCAGTTTCACTGCACTGGCGAATTATCTGCCATTGGGGTGTGAGGTGCGTAAAGGGCATAGTGCGTGATGCATTCAGTGATTGTTGCGGGGTTATGCCGTAAACATCTGCGTTCTGGTGTATGACAGCATAAATCATGCTGTCATTCACCAAAGACTGATTGTTGCAGCAAGGATAAACACAGGAGCAAAGAACACAAGTCCCACAAGTCCAGTTCTAAGGACAAGGACCGGCACAGCAGCTCGAGTAGAAGAGACGGGGAGAAGGATCGGCACCGGGAAAAGGACAGGCATCGAGACAAGCACCGGGAAGACAAGGATAAATACAAAAAGGAACCATTCGGAGACGTGACATCAGAACCATATGTCGATACCATACGGGAAGTCTTTGGGGACAAGTCAGATCCAGAAGATGAGCCGATGGTCAGTACTGAGCACGCGTCCTTGTTTTCGCTTCCTGTGTTGTGACACGCTCGACCTCGGGCCTCCAGTGCCAGTGGCGCCGTTGGCTGTGTGGCCTGGCGCTCTCCGTCGTGCTTGAGCTCTCGAAGTGCACCTGTGGCCCGTCCAACAGGCGCCGGTCTGGGCCGACGGCGGTCGGCTCCGCCGCCGGTCCGTCCTGTCGGCGGCCGGGACTGAACCTGCTGCGCTTTTCAGACGAGGGAGTCGCCGCTGCCTTCGCCGCAGCGGCTGTCGGCCGACGAGTCACAGGACCCGACGGACGCCGACGAGCCGCGCCTGGTCATCAAGGAGGAGTCGGCCGTCGACAGCGACGACGACGTGCCGCTGGTGAGCGACTGCCGACGTCACGCCCGCTCGCGCGCCTCGGGTGTTCGCGAGTGGACGGCGTCGGCGCGCGGTCGTGGTTGCTAGCGCTGGGCCTGCCTTTTACCGTTCGTGGCCTGATACCGAGCGCATGCGTTCTGTCTGTTGTTAACGTAAGGTTACCGGGCGAGAATTTGACGCGGAGGTTTACCAGGGGAACGACTAGCATTTTCAGCCGGATGTAAGAAAGACTGATGTGGCGTCACCTGTCCTCACGACGCGCCACTCGTACAGTACATCTTACAGCTTGAAGCCTACGAAGGTTGAGACATGTTGTCAGTTACTTTGCGTTTCAGTACCGCAACACTGATCGAACACCGTACCATGATAATGTGGGCTGTGAATGGATTTTTCAGTTCTGTCATGGTTATGCAAATCCATGGGCAACCTCTGAGGATACCTGGTCAGTCGTGCAACATACGACTTTCAAGGGCTTTGTGGTCAAATGAGGAGCTCTGTTGATCAGACTTGTGCATGATTCTGACGGAATTCGTGTATTCCGTTTTGGTCGGAACCCATGCTGCTCGTAAGATTGTTGAATCAAAGTCGGAAATGAATCACGCGGTTGTCCACAATCAGAACGGAAGAAGTTTCTTCTAAGCGGAATCAGGCACAAGTCTGCTTGTGATCGGGTTAGCGGTTCGTGTTATAAGTCCAGTGGCTCTCGTGGTGATGTCTAGTCCTGATAGTGCAGGGACCCTGTGGCGAGTTTCAAGGGCCTGTGGTGAGGTACGGTGCTCATTTGGGCGGTTTACGGCCATGTGAGAGGTATAGGGGTCCTCTGGAAAGGCTCAGACTGTCCTGAACGGTTGAATATTAAACGATGTTGTTTTTAGGGGCCCTAAGGGCGACGTTCGTGGGCTCTAGGCTCAGTTGAGGGCCCGTCATGTGGTGTTTTGGGGCCCTCTGGTGAGGTTAAGGGGTTGCTGGAGAATAAGAGTAGTGGAATCGGAGTCCTCTACATTGGGTGGCCGCCCGAATTCGCGAACTGCGTCTCACGTGGCTCCGGCTCTTAGTCTGCCGTGTCGTCCCCCCTTCTCAAATTCCAGGAGGGTCGGACCTCACAAAGATAGCCAGGTTGGTTCCAGACCCCAGCGACCCCAGCGGTGGCGACGTCCATTCCCCGCAGCCAGTATCCAACCGATTTAGCTGCTGCCCACAGCCCTCGTTCTGCTCCCTCTACACTGCACATTGCGAATTGTGTCGGCCAACTCTGGGACGTTGGAGGGAATATTACGGTAAACAGAGCCTCATGTTCCCCGGCCTCTGATGCATGTTTGACAGAGTTGTTCCCAGTACATGGTCCCGCGACGGAAATCTGTTGTAAAAAACCAGTCCCTCTCCACCCTGCTACGCCCATCCCGATTGCGGGAGTGTACCGCGGGCACTTAGGTGAGGACGCATGACGTCAAATACGGGCTGAGCCGTCAGTGGCTAGTCGGCTGACGTTATCTGCTTGGATTTCCCCGTTTTCCGTCGCGTACTGTATTTTGCCAGACTCGCTCTGCCCGCCCAGACGGGTTTGCCGACCGCACTGCCGCTGCCACACCCGTCTGGCACTTGGCATCTCTCTGACACGGACACGTGTTGCAGGCGGCCCGCAAGGTGTCGAAGGTGAACACCGCAGAGAGCGACGAGGACTTGCCGCTCTCCGCGCGGAAGAAGCCTGTCAAGGCGAAGCGCAAAATGGAGTCGGATGACGAGTTCGACCAGAAACCGGTGCGTATTGATTACGGGCGGGCACGGGCACAGTAGGTTGTGGTGGAACTTTTGGTTCCTTAATGACATGGGAATACCAGGACCATTTTTGGATTTGTTCTGTGCGCTTTATGCTCGTTTTGACATGTTAGCATTCTGCACCAAAAAGGGAATATTTTGTTGACCATTGGCCGAGGATGTGCACACTATTTCCAAAACGATGCTGTAGCTTCCCAAATAATCATTTGAGTAAGAAGTTGTCAGGCTTGGCATTGCCACGTGCAATGCATTTTTAAATGTTGCCCAACAGTATCCTTTCAGCTGGTAATGCTGTCGTTCCTTCAATCCATTTTACAGTGTTTAATCGCCTTTCTTGTAAGAAAATGCATTGAAGGGGCAGTGCCATGAGAGTCAGCTGATGTGGTCGGATTTTAACTGCTGGGCAGGCGTGATCGTTTCATTCGCCACGGGATGCGTTGTACGTTACGGGAAAGGAAAACGTGTTTTTCCGACGTTAGCATGTTATGTTTAACCGTCGTTCTCTACGAATTCTACACAAGTGGCTGATGTTCTTTTCTATCCATGTGGTACTTTTTCTCTTGTTACAGTTAAAGAAAGTGAAAAAAGAATCTGTAAGGCGGAAAGTGGAAACAACCAGTCCGACAAAAAAGAAGAAAGAAGAGGAGGTACAGGAGGTGTGGAAATGGTGAGCTGTTGCGTGCGTTTGGTCCTGCGGAGGATAAGAGCTGCGTGTTGGCGCTGTCGCGTATCATGGGCATGTCATGATGGTTTCAATTTTATTCTCTAGCTGTGCGTCATAAAACCCAGTCCTTTTGATGATGTCTCAGTAATAAGACATGGCATTTGTATAGTATTTGTTCACGTTGGGTTGTATTTCCATCTATTCGGAGCCATGCTGTGTCGTCACCATACTTCCGAAGCCGCGACGTTTTGCGGCAAATTTCATGGCTGAGACCATTGTCTGTTTTGATCACCCTTGAGTCGGACTGCACCTCTGCATCACCAGTAAGCGGCTTCGCGTCATCCGTAGCCGAAGCTGCAGCGTTCTGAGAGCAGGGCAGAGGTTGCATGGCGCCGTTCCCGGCTGACCCGCGACTGTCTGCGTCCGCCAGGTGGGAGGAGAAGAAGACGGATGACGGCGTCAAGTGGCGCGAGCTGGAGCACAAGGGGCCCCTGCTGGCGCCCGAGTACGAGCCGCTGCCGTCACACGTCAAGTTCCTGTACGCCGGCCAGGAGATGAAGCTCTCGTTGGAGGCCGAGGAGGTGGCCACCTTCTACGCCAAGATGCTGGATCACGACTACACTTCTAAGGAGGTGTTCAACGTGAACTTCTTCAAGGACTGGCGGAAATACATGACTGAGAAGGAAAGGGAAAAGATTCAGTCGTTGAAGAAGTGCGATTTCACCAAAATGGCGGCATATTTTAAGGTGACGTGGTGTTGTTTACACAACGTGACTGTTGTGTCCATAATGTTTTCCTTTGGGGGGGAGGGGATATCCTGTTGTCATTCACAAGAGCTAACCAGTGAGCCTCTTTTGTGTTAACTAGTAAAATGATAAGACCGTGTGTCGACCTACCAGTGCGTTTCTGGTTGCGGCTCTGGGCCGTCGTGGAGACACCTGCCATTCTGTGGACCATAAAGATCATGCCTCGGCCAACAATTCGTTATCACTGTTATGTGGATGCCATTTGGTCGGTGAGATGGCCTTCACGCTACGCTGGTTGTGGTGTATACCGTGTACTCGCATACGGAGTGTCTCTCTCGGCCGTCTTGAAAGGCTCGACTTTGACGGCCGCATTCGGTTGCCGTCCTCAGGAAAAGACCGAGGAGCGCAAGGCTATGAGCAAGGAGGAGAAGAAGAAGGTGAAGGAGGCGAATGAGGCCATCACCAAAGAGTTCGGCTTCTGTATGCTGGACGGCCACAAGGAGAAGATCGGCAATTTCCGCGTGGAGCCGCCTGGTCTGTTCCGGGGTCGCGGAGAACATCCCAAACAGGTAGGTATTCTTTGTAGCTGGCCTGTTGGGCTGTGCCAGAGATAGCAGCAGGATGTGTTTTTGTATGACAACTTCCTGGACAATTGTAGGGATCCTTGTGGCCTGTGGCTGTGCTGGTAACTAGCATTGCTGTCTTAATGCACGTGTGTGGGAAATTTCCCAATCAGCCATTATTTTGGCCTCGGGCGCTGCCCCGAAGCTGACGTCTGGACACTGTGATGAGTCATCCCCTTTTGCTCTCATACACTCGCTGCTGAGACAATGCCTGCTGAATTGTGTCGCGCCATGCGGCCGACGCGGGCCGCCGGCTGGCTGCTCTTTCTGACCGCGGCCGCGCCGCGGCTGGCCGTCGCCAGGGCATGGTGAAGCGACGCATCACCTCCGAGGACATCATCATCAACTGCAGCAAGGGCTCCGCCGTGCCGAAGCCGCCGCCCGGCCACAAATGGAAGGAGGTGCGACACGACAACACGGTCACGTGGCTGGCGTCGTGGACGGAGAACATCCAGGGCCAAATCAAGTGAGTGCCAGGCGGGAGGACTCCGCTCGCTGCTGTGTGATCGTCCGGTGGATGAATCGGCGGCGGCTGTGGTGCTCTGCAAGATCGTGCACCTTGTTGAGTGTGGCTGTCATTTGGGGTAGCTGGAGATATGGGCATCAGGAACCTACTGCTCGAGTAGGTTTTTTTAGGCTCCTGTTATATATGTATATATATATAACAGTTATAATAGTAATAATAATGATAGTACTGCTGCCGCTGCCGCTGCTGACGATGACGATGACCATTCTTATTATTATTATTATTATTATTATTATTATTACGACTTTGATAATGTTAAGATATTTTGAGCTACATTAGGCTGCTGGGTGTTTGCTAAAAAAAGCATCCCAAATCCGTGAAAACGATCAGCCATCTTTGTTCGACACTATCCTCGCATTTCGCACGTGCCGTCGCCAAAAGAGCGTCGTTCGGCTAGTGAAGGACGGTTCATTATATAGGCGCTTCTTGTCTGGTGAGTTTTTCCTGGCCAGTTGTTCGGCCTTAGTTTTGTGAAACCCCGCAGAGTTGGTCGTCACGAGGTGGGACGCCTGCTGATTGGGCGGGGATGGAGGTGCGTGCGAACCACTGTTGGGAGCATCACTGCTGTAGTTCCCTGGCCGTACGTATGGTTATTTTCTGTCGCCTTTTGCCAGGTACGTCATGTTAAACGCCGCGTCACGCCTGAAGGGCGAGAAGGACTGGCAGAAGTACGAGACGGCCCGACGACTGAACAAGTCCGTGGACAAGATCAGGGAGTCCTACAAGGCCGACTTCAAAAGCAAGGAGATGCGGATACGGCAGCGGGCTGTTGCCATGTACTTCATTGATAAGGTTCGTGCACGAAGTACTTGCTTGACCCCCGCGCTGTCTTCCGCCTGGGCTCTCTTGAAGTGCCTGAGCTGTGAATACGATCGTGACACTGATGAGTCAATCCCTTTTGCTCTCATACCCGTGCTGCTGAGACGTTGCCTGCTGAACCGTGTCCGGCGTCGAGGCGGGCCGTCAGTGAGGTGGCTCGGTCCGATGTGTTCTCCGCGTGCCGCCAGCTGGCGCTCAGAGCGGGCAACGAGAAGGACGAGGACCAGGCGGACACCGTCGGCTGCTGCTCGCTGCGTGTGGAGCACATCCGGCTGGAGGAGGAGCTCAACGGCAAGCAGTTCGTGGTCGTGTTCGACTTCCTCGGCAAGGATTCGATCCGCTACTACAACGAGGTGGCCGTGGAGAAACGCGTGTTCAAGAACCTGCAGCTGTTCCAGGAGAACAAAGAGCCCGGGGACGATCTGTTCGACAGGCTGAGCGTGAGTTGACGGTCTCGGTTGTCCCGCTGCCGGCGCTCGGCGGTGTGTTTCTCTCGCGCAGGCGTTCCACTTTGCTGACGTGCGACGTAAGCAAGGTGCTAAAAATCGATGGCTTATCGATTGCTGACGAGTGTGACTGGGTAGCCTAGCCTCTGGCATGCAAAGTTGCGGCGAGAGTTTGAAGTGAAGATGGGATTTTCGGAACTGAGGCAGTCGGCCACTCATTTCGATGACTGGCGAGACGTATTAAAAAGTCAGGGCGAGTAGACACTTGCGCCGCCCATCACGAAAGGTGGTGATCCGAGGGTCATGTGTGACATCTTCAGTTTCTTGCTCTCTTAAACGATCCTGTGCACGACGCAAGGTTGTAACGTAAAGATGGCTCCTATCGATGAATTGCAAAAAGTGTGCGAAACAGGGTTGGAGATTCGTTTTTTTTTGTACGTGGTGTCGGAGTATAGTTTTTTTTTTGGAGTACAAAATTTTGAAGAGAGTGGAATACTGGCCTAAGTTGGCATTGTTTGTGTAATTATGACATCATACCCGCGTCTTACCGAATGGAGACAGTCATTTGCTTGCAAGATTACAAATCTGTCAGCATGGTTATAATGCAATCTATCCTGTACCACCATATATTTATGTTCGGTGTATATGGTGGTGCAGGATCAAGCTATTGGAGTATAAAATGTTTTAGGAACAAATATTGTTTGGTGTTCTTCAACACCGGAAAACAACATCTTTTCGAACCCAGGCGCGGAAACGCTTGGTACAAAACGCGGTTTATCTGAGAAGTTCTGTCCGGTGGCGTGTCGTTTTTATATGCAGGGATCCATCCCGCACAGCCCGGATACCCTGTTGTGTACGTAGGCCACAGACCGCCAGAATCCTTTGTTTGGGATTTCTACATGGTGATCTTTTAGAAGTACATGGCTATGTCCACTGGCTTGAGAGGTGGAGGAGGGACCCGGCCGGTCTGGTCGGCCTCTTCCGGCGGACTGTCGGTTCTGGTCGGGGTCATTGTGTGTCGGTTGCGGTCGGTTCTTGAGCAGTGCCGGAACACGGGGGGGGGGTGGTCAATGGTCGTCCATGGTCCCTAAGTCAAAGCGTAGGTCCAGTAGATCTGGAGAAGTGCATAAAGCGACGTCCCGAGACTAGTGTGGGTCAGCAACCGGTGGTCTGGACAATGGCGAAAAGCATTGCGCTCCAGTGCGTCATCGATAGGCACCATAGGGGAGTACAGGTCATTCTCACCTTGTGGGGTGTCATGGTCCAAAGGGCGGCTAGATTTGGTGGGCTGGGTCAGTTGGAGGTCAGAGTCCGTCTCATCGTCCTTTTTGCGCTTGACTTTCCCGTAGAGAGGAGAGGAAAGAGATGCGTTCAGATTAAGTTTGTTTAAAAGGCTAGTGACCTTAGAAACAACATCCTTCCCTGAAGTGGAAGGGAATCGGAAGTGCACGACGGTAATGACTGGGAAGAACGGGTGGCACACGAAGCCAATGATGATTGCGATGAGGTGTGATTGCGTGATCGGCTGCTGTACTGGTCAGCGCCCTCAGTTTGGTCTTGCTGTTACAGACGATGATCCTCAACAAGCACCTGAACGAGCAGATGGAGGGCCTGACGGCTAAGGTGTTCCGCACGTACAACGCCTCCCGCACCCTGCAGGACCAGCTGGACTCGCTGACCGAGCCGGACATGTCCGTCAACGAGAAGGTAACCTGCCCGATATGGATTGGTTCAGTTACGTGTTCGAAAACTGAAGAACAGGTGTGCATGTGGATGATTGTGGATGCATGTTTGTACGTCACTCTGCATGTCTTTTCGTCACTTTGTTTTGCGGTGCTCGGTAAACGAAGTAGATATATAAAACGAAATGTTCACGTCTCCATGTGGGCTGCTGAGGGCGGAGGCTGCTCTTCAAGCGTTCGAACATTTGTGTTTCCTTTTCAGATTCTGGCTTACAATCGTGCCAATCGGGCGGTGGCCATACTGTGTAATCATCAGCGCGCAGTGCCGAAAACGTTCGAGAAGTCCATGGAAAACCTCATGAACAAGATCGCCGAGAAAAAGGAGCAGCTGGCCGAAGCGGAGAAGCAGTTCAAGGTAAAACAATGCTACCACGTCACTGCGGCGAAAGATAATTGCTAACGGCTACGGGTCTTTTATTTGCCTGGCTTTTGGGCTGCTCGGCAACTTCTCAGCCGGTTGTTGCGCGGACAGCGAAATTGACTCGATGAACGTTGTCATACGTAGATTGTCAGTTCTGCTATGCGTTGGGATCACGAACATGTATGTCAGCACTGCTATGTGTTGGGATGACGAACATGTAAGACAGTGCAAAATAAGTACAGTTCTTTCGAACCGTTGTCCAAGATCAGGCAACCAGGAGTGCTCCCTCGCTGGGGTTGGAAATTTTGGTTTTTGTTGTTGTCGTCGGCAGTGTAATTTTTGTTTTGGAGTGCAAAATTTTGCAGAGTAATATTGCATGAAGTTGGCGTTCTTGTTGTCACTCAAATATAACATTGTGCCAGGTTCTTACTGAATGGAGACGGAGTCATCTGCTTTCAGGGTTTCAGATTTGTCGGCTTGTTCATAATGTAGCTTTTTGATGGAGGCACAAGATCAGACTTTTGGAATATAAACGTTTTTGGAGCACATATTTCCTGGTGTTCCTTAACACCAAAAAACAGCTCCTTGTTCCAACCTTGTCCCTCCTTCAGCCCAGCGACGAACAGAACGATACGTTAACACCAAAGAACATGAAAAGCAAGTGGCGGTTAGTACAGTCGTAGTAACAGAGCAAATTGGTATGCTTTGAAATTAATTGCTTTTCGTGGCGGAAATTAAAGTGGGCGAGAATTGTGATTGGTGACCGCGGAAGTTGTCTGTTCGCTAGCCTGTGTTTTGTGTTCCCCAGGCTGCTAAAAAAGCCGCCAAGAGCGGTGGTAGCGTGAAGGAAAGATCTGCCTCCGAAATGAAGAAGAAGGCGGTGGACCGGATACGCGAACAGCTGAATAAGCTCGAGCTGTCCGCGACCGACAAGGAGGAGAACAAGGAGATCGCGCTGGGCACCTCGAAGCTGAACTACCTGGACCCGCGAATTTCAGTGGCCTGGTAAGCCGCGCGCCTCTGTGCGCCATGTCCGCCGCGTTGTGTTGATTCACCCGCCGTTCTGTGGCGGCTGCCTGTCGGCTTGGTTTAGGTTTAGGTTTTACGGTATGCCAGTTACCCTGATGACTTAGGATGAGCTCTCATAACCGTTGTGATGACACCGATCCTGCTGAGTACGCATTGTGTCTTCGTCGTCGGCGGTCGCCGTCTGAGCGGTCCCTGAGACCGGCCTCCGCCCTGCTGCCTCAGGTGCAAAAAGTGGGATGTGCCCATCGAGAAGATCTACAACAAGACACAGCGCGACAAGTTCCGCTGGGCCATCGACATGGCCGGGCCGGAGTTCGTGTTCTGAGCGTGCGCCGCGCCCTGGACGGCGTGCTCAGTTTCGGCCGGCCGATTTAGGTAGCGACATTGGTGGCGTCAGTTTCCGAGTCCGTCCGCGGACCGCGAGAGGCCTCCGTGTTCGTGAGGGCGCGCGAGCCGGAAAGAAACGTCAAACCGCCCTGATGACTTTGGATGAGCTCTCATAACCGATGTGATGACACTGATCCTGCTGAGCCCGTTCCGTCGTTGCGGCCCCGTGTGTCCTGATGAGCGCTGAAGTGCTCTGTCCTCGTGCCGGCAGGTGTAGAAAGTGGCGAGTGTTGCCGGAGCTGGCGGCGGACCGGGCCGCTTCCCTGCCGGGCTCTGGACGCCAGTGGCGGGTTGGGTCGCGTCCGCCCCGGTAGACGATGCGGGGGCCGTGCGCGCGGCCGAGCCGGAGACTGACGGCGCCGGCCGGCCCGGCGGCGGACGGCCAGCGGTCGCCGGCGAAACTCTCGGCGACATTGTTTTGTGATACCTGTTTTCGATGCCCGACTGTGGGTGAGAGGGATCAGACGCTGTGTATTGCGCGCTCTTCCGGTTGGCGGCTGTAGCTCCCTGGGGCTCGGCGCGCCTCGCCAGTGAACTCTGATCGGGTGGCTTCTCGCCGTTTTCCCGGGCACGGGCACATTTGTTGTCGCGAAAGTGTCATTGTTTGGGGTGTTTATGGATGATAGGATTTGTTGTCGCGCCAAAACTTTGATCTGGAATTTTCAGTGCGATGTTTTAACCATCGGGTACGTCCGTTGTTAATTTGACTGCAGTCTTGCCAGTTTCAGGAAGTTTAAATTTGTCCGCTACATAACTGGCTGATAGTATGTTGTGTTTTAACTTTGGTTGTGTGGAGACAAAATGTGACCGTCAGCAGTTCGGGCTTTAAGGATGACCTGGTCTTTCAGGGCCCAAATATCCTCGTGTTGATGCGAGGGTCGGTTGACATAGACCAAATGTGCGCGGTCGTTTACACCAATGCCCCGTGCGAGGTGACTCGTTTAACCTCACTCGCGTACATCAGTCCACAAGATTTGTGTATACATCAGCCTCACTCAGATCACCAATAAATACTATCTAACCTGTACTGAGTAAATACGTGTAAACCTGCAGCTGTGGAAGGTGGCGGAATGTTGGCGATCATAGCTCGCCTTCGTTGGCTTTTTGGGGTTTCGTGCGTGGCGACGTTTCAAGTAATGGCCTGATCGGCCGGATACCTTCGACTGTCTGGTTGTTCGAAATTGAATGGCTGTGGGGAACGGCGCTAGTCGGTAAGCTTTGAAACGGAACGAAAAGGTGGCGAATAGTGTGCTAAGGTGCCCTTCCCTCTTCCGGGGGTGAGCCAGACACCGGGAGACTGCCGGCCGAGAAACGGCTGGCGCCAGGTCAATGAACCGTAGCTGGTTGCGTTTCCATGAGCATACCGGTTTTCGCGATACACCGCACAACAGCGGGACAGTTTCGGTGTGCCCCTGCGCGCCTGTCCCGACGGAAGTTACAAGACTGCGTCTCGCTCCTCACCATCGGTCTCTGTGGACCGACCGTCGACAGACTTGAATATCAACAGGCGTGGACGTCCCGGTGCGGTACCCTTACCCTTAGGCGGCATCCACGATGGGTGACATTTACAACGGGAAGGCGGAGTTCAAAGTTGCCGAGACGGTAGGCGTCCTTACAGCGGTTTGCTGTTACCATCCGGCGGCACGCTAGACCACGCGAAATCTCGCTGGGCCCCATGACCTTCGGCGCGGCGATCCGTAAAATCAATACATTTCAGGCATCGAGTTTACTGAACTAGCTCCATACAACATACCAGAACGGCAACATACCAGCTTGATCCGATGTTCGATAGCAAGGCATGAACACCGCATGCGCCACTGTCGGAACATCTGCAGTCGCGACGACAAGGAGACGAACCTTGCATGAACTTCTGTGACGCCCGCCATCCTTAGATGGCCCCACAGCCAACAGGACCAGAAACAAGGCATACCTCGCCTGACGGGCCTTAACCAGGCTCAGGGGCTGACAGGACGAAGCAACCGGCCAAACCCCTCACACGAGACCCGCAAAGTTGCAAAATGTCCGCGTTCTGCGCGAATGCCCCGCCCCTCACGACTGGCGCTTACAATGACAACGCTGCCGACGTATGTATATCGTTGAGACCGCATTGCACAGTAAATCTTCCCAGTCCTTGTCCTTCGGACAGCCCGCTGTCTCCGCAGTAAAAGGTGGAGTGTGCTGTATCGAGGGAGGTGGGAAGGGGGGGGGTCGGCACTGCGGCAAGACTCATCGCCGCGACGCGCTCGGGGCAACACGATACGGAAAATGCACGAAACGCACCTGAGCTCACACCCAACAACACGCACATGAAACACTGGACTGCAAGACAGATTACCGAGATGAGGCTGTTTGAAAATGTTCCAGGCTGAAGAGGACATATAAATCGCAAACAGTGAATGAGAAGATCTCTGTACATCACACATACCTCGATAGACCTACTCTTCAGAAAAAAACGACACGAACCACGCACAAATCCAGCTATCCTTCCAGCAAAAGTATCCTTATCACTTCTCCCAGCAGGACACTGACCAGACATCAAACTAGCTTTTCTCCCGCGCAGTGGACTGCGGCGGTCCAGACTGGCTGTCAGGCTTGGTCTGACGCCCAGACCGGCCGCCCACCTTAGTCTGATGGCTAGACTGCCTTTCCGGCCCCGTCTGATCGCCAGACTGTCTGACGCCGTTTGAGGGCCGGCCGACTGCCGGCCGCCTCTCACAGTCAGGGCGCAGGCCCGCCGGCCTGCACCGCCCGCAGCGCATCACGCGCCCCGCCGCATCACGAAATCTGCGGCAGCTGGCTGAGCAGACTGGCGTGGTCGACGTCGTCAAAGTTGAGGCTGCACCAGGTGTCGCCGATGACGCTGCGCACGACGGCCGTGAAGAAGCTGGAGTGCCGCGGGCTCTCGGCGTACCGCTCGTACTGGTCCAGGCTCTCCTGCAGCTTGAGCGTCAGCGACTCGTAGTTGCAGCGCACCACGTCCAGCACCTGCTCCTCGGTCAGGCTCGTCTGGTTGTTGGTCTGCGACCAGGCCTCGATCTTCGGCGAGAAGTGGTTGCAGATGGCGCGGATGTTCACCAGGTTGTTGGTGAGCCGCATGGCGCTCTCGCGGTACTCGCCCTCGTTGGAGTAGCGCAGCGACATCGAGTAGAGGTTGGAGAACACCTGGTGCATGCGGATCAGCTCGTAGTAGAGCTCGTCGTAGCTGGACGGCGTCGGCAGGAAGGTGTCGCCGTAGGTGATGAACAGGTTGAAGATGTTTACCACCATGATGGCCAGCTCGAAGACGTTGCTCCGTTTGACGACGGCGCTCTCGTTGGCCACGATGAACTTGAGCAGCGACATGAGCGCCGACCACAGCTCACGCCAGTGGTAGCCGAGTCGGACGCGACACCGCTTCTGGTAGCAGAGCACTCGGTGGATGATGCCGACGCACTGCAGGTAGAGGTCCAGCGGGAACCGCTTTCATCAGGTGCGACATGACGAACTCGACGGTGAGGTCGAGCAGCGCGGTGGCCAGCGGCTGCGGGTGCGCCGGCCGGTCGGTCGTCTTGCGGTGCCGCATCGGCAGCCGGTGCAGCCGCACGACGAACACCAGGTTGGCGTCGTGCATCAGCGAGTTGCAGTACTGGTCCTCGGACACGCACGTCAGCACGATGAAGCACTGGCGCACGTTGTTGGCGGCCGCGTCCGACTTGGTGTCCTGCATGACGATCGAGCAGTACTCGAGGAAGGCCACCAGCAGGTTGACCGGCTGGCCGAGCTCGGCGGCCGACGGCGGCGGCGGCGGCGCCTGGTCGCGGTCCAGCGTGCTCTGCGGCGACGGCGGCTGGCTGGCGTCCGTCGCCGCCTGGGTCAGCGTCGCGATGAAGTTGCGGTTCAGGTGCACCGCCTCGTACAGCGCCACCAGCACGCCGTGGTTGGCCTTGATGCTCTCGGTGCGCGTGGCCAGCTCGTCGGCCACGAACATGCTGCCCACCATGCTGGTGAAGCTGGAGAGCCAGCCCTGGTTCTGCGCGTCGTACGTCTGCGCCGCGTACTTCCAGTTGAACTCGGTCAGCGCGGCCGTGATCACCTGGCTGTAGCCATTCAGCGCTAGCTCGTCGTCCAGGATGGACAGCTGCACCACGTACGGATTGGCTGCTTCGTACTTGCGGTAGTTCACCAGCAGCGTCAGCAGCAGGACGCACTTGTGGCCATGGACAGAGCGCGAACCCGCTGTGCGACAGCAGCTGGATCACCGGCTCGAACAGCGTGCTGTTCAGCATGAGGTACTCGAGCAGCGGGTTGGCGTCGATGTCCTCGGAGGCGCTGGCCACGGCCAGCAGCACGTCCAGCACCAGCGAGCGCAGCGTGTCCGGGTACAGGCCGGCCAGCACGTCGGCGCAGCGGCCGCACAGCCGGCCCATCAGCCGCTCGGCCGGCTCGAAGCCGATCAGCAGGTCGACCGTGTCGCGCTCGGGCTCGGGCCGCGCGCGCCGGCACACACCCGCCACCAGGCCGGCCAGCGTCTGCAGCGCGTGCGCCACGCGCAGCAGGTGCTCGTCGCACAGCACCTGCACGCAGCGCGCGAACAGCTGGTTGAGCGGCGCCTTCAGGGCGTGCAGCTGCTCGGTCGACAGGCGCGCCAGCTCCGTCTCGAGCACGGCCACCTTCGGCTTCAGCAGGAACAGCTCGTCCCAGAAGTTGGGGTTGGCCGCGGCCAGGTCCTCGCCCTTGAGGAAGGACTCGTAGATCTGGACGATCTTCTCCTTGAGCTGCTTCTTCTGCGAGCCGGGTCGGAGTCGTGACGCCATGGCGGACGGCTGGCGAGAGGCGCGCGGCTCGCGCCCGCTCGGCCCGAGTTCAGTCTGTCTGTCTGTCAACAGAAAATCATGCAATGTGCTGACCATACAAATATTAACCCGCGCACGACCGTCGGTCCGTCCCGAACACCGTCGACTGGGGGGGGGGGGCAGTTGACTGCCCCCCCTCTAACTCACGAACGGTTGGTCGCACGATAAAAATAAGCATACCGTTGGAAAGCCCGTCACGAGTAGAGCTCGAAACTGGTCTCATTTTTAGTTTTAGATAATATGTAAGCCAATTTGTGCCCTATGTATGTTTTCTCATAGCCGACTGCATGAGACCGAGAAATGGCCTGAATCTCAAGGGCTGTGACTAATAACGCATAGGTAAATGCACCAGCGCACAAGTAAATGTCCGCGGATGCCGATACACGTCTAATTTCCTCAGATTTGTTCAATATATACGCCGAAACTTTGAGTTAAAGACACCGTAATTCTGCCGTCAGGCGACACTGTGCGCCGCTGCCGTATGCGGTACCAAATTGACGGGAACTAATTTTAGCGTTCCTTTATTTTCGCGAAAAAAGACCATCTATGTCAATTTTATTGATTTTTGTGGTTCTTGTGATGGTTTCTCATGCTTAAATGTTGGAAACATTGATAAGTTACCAATCTACAAAGTTGGCGGAGCTTTATTCGCGAGAGCCTGTTTATTTGCAAAATATGCTACTTTTTCAAACTTTTTGAGATTCCTGGTATTACTTACATCTGTGCAAGCTAGTTCTGCCATTTTCTACCCATTCTGAGTAATTTATCGTCGATTTTGACGGTGGTACATTTTGGCCCACTTCAGTTATTCGTGACCTGACCTCAGGTCAATGGCTGGAAGTCACTGATACTTTGCCCAATAACGGTAACTAGATGTCTGCTTCACTCCACACTAAAAATGTGATGAAATATTCCGCCAATTTCAGAAAAAACGGCGATATGTCTTAAAAATGGGCTTGACCTTAGGTCAATGACCCGGAAAATTCCGAAAAATCCGAGATAGCAGATTTGTTGCATCTATCACGATCACTAATCCCTGAAAGTATTATTGAAA
Source organism: Capitulum mitella (assembly GCA_030062745.1). Taxonomy (NCBI): domain Eukaryota; kingdom Metazoa; phylum Arthropoda; class Thecostraca; order Pollicipedomorpha; family Pollicipedidae; genus Capitulum; species Capitulum mitella. The sequence continues at coordinate 20,664,553 of CP099850.1, read as the reverse complement.
TATCTTGTTTTACGAAAAAGCTAGAGGGAGCTAAACTTTTTTGGACTTAGGTCTGTTTGACCTGGTCTAGGTCAGGCACCTGACCTGACCTGAGGTCAAAATTTTGACACGAGACGTAAAATTGATGGAGCAAAAGGTACACAAAGTTTCGTGACTCTGTGTTTGTTGGTTCTCTCGCAATCCCAGAAAAACCTCAGGGGGGGGGGCAGTCAACTGCCCCCCCAGTCGGGGACGGGTTAATGAATACATGTTACCCAAGATTTTCCTAAAGTACTTCATAAAATATTTATTGACATGCAATCTATTCTGAGGAAAAGGTGCAAGAAAGGACAAGCTTGCACAATGCTTATATAAAAAAAGATATTCAGATATTATGACATAAATATCTGGGGGAATGAAAAGCAAATTAGTCATGATATCTGCACTTTCCTGCTTGCATATCAACTCACAAGGCACATCAGACCTATTTTTGCATATTACCAAAATAACATCTTTATGTCACACAAGAAATGGAATGAGTAAAAAGACAACAGTATTGCAATGTGTTGAGAATTTTGCAGATATTTCTTTGAAAACATACTGACAAAAATTTGCTACTGCAGACATATCTAACAGCACCAAAGTTCAAGAAAAAATGCTACATGTAGGTAAGTAGGTACTCAGCTTATTCACACAAAAATGATAGCTCAAATAATCTGGCCCTAAACTGATGTCTGTTGGTGATGATCATACTTCCTCACACAAAAAACATGTTTGCTTAATGTAAAACATGAAAGGAAACTTAGAAACATGGGACCACAGGACGAATAAACTGAATACAAAAGTACATGAGTCATGGCTTTAACAAAACAGCCTGACTGACATCACATCAAAACTGGGCAAGGTTGCCAAGGTTTAGCTGGTTTGAGAGCAGACCATGGCATCTCCAGTCCAATGTTGGAAACCTGGTTTTTCTTCCTGGTGTCAGAATACAAATTCTCTTTTGGAGTATAAAATGTCATGCATTTATGTGGGAAACATGGACTAACTAGGTGCTTTGAAAGCATATGCAGCCAGCAGGCATGGATCCAGTGGCTCTGTTTTGGGGGACAAACCAGTTTCCTGGATCTACATGGTAGGTAAGCAGAGTTGTTGACCAGGGGGAAGGCAGCTGGCCTGAAGTTCAGTGTACTTCAGCTGCTGAGTATGGGTGGTAAACCATCAACCAGAGGGGGACAATGGGCAACTTCAAACTCTGGTCAAGTAAGAATACCCATGTCTTTTGGGGGGGAGCAAATGACCATTTTGGTGTACAAAATTTTCTTGGAGTATAAATGTTTTAGTGCTCCTTGACACCAGAAAAGTTTTTCCAACACTGCTCCAGTATGTCTGTTCCTTTGGCCCATCATCTGATGGCAATGAACCAAATGTGAATATCTACCAATGTGGCCAGGGTCAGCTTACATGGCATGTTTTATGCATAAGAGACTCTCACCTTGCTTCTGGTTTATTTTACTGTGCTGCATGTACTGCAGTGCATTTATGTGGCATTGTCTTACCCATTTACTTAGCTCAGGTCTCATATCAATTAATATTGTAGAATGGTTTGTTTAATACAGTGAATGACCCTGCACAACCTGATAAATGGAAATCTGAATGTAACCAGACAACTGTACATGACAAACAATTTCTTCCAGGTCTATATACCAACATTCAGTTTATAACAATCACCCAGTTAAACAGTTTCAAGGGCTGAAATGTGACAAGGTCCCACAGAAATCACACAACTTTCCATCAGGACCTGAACCATCACTAAGCCAAAGACTTTTTGAAGGCTTTTAAACAATCATCCAATAGTAGCAGTAGCCACTAAACCTTTGGGTACCAGTAGTCACTAAACCCTGGGGTGTGATCTCTGCACACAGGCACAGCCAAGGGGGGCCTGGAGGCCTGGCCCCCTAACCTGCATTTGTTGTGAAAACCATTGCACATCATCTTCCTGGCAGGTGGTTGTTGTATGATCTCAGTTCACACTGAGCTCTGGGCCCCCTTCAGAAATCCTGACTGTGCCCCTGTCTCTGCATGTGCTCTGGAAGGGACATTTCTCTGTTTTCTGGATGTACTGATTTGTCCCCTCCCCCTAGTTTTTAAGGTATGAAATAGGTATTTCCCATTCAGAACAAAAATTATTGAACTTTGAAATCTATCAATAGGGATTTTTGATGCATTATGCCATATCCCCAGCTGTACACCCCTGAGAGTCAGATGCAATGGAAAGCAAAAATAACAGCCTCCCAGCCTTAAATTCTGTTAACCCATCATACATGTCTGGCCAGTCAGTAGTTAATGTAGGTGCAATCATTTGGTCCCTGCAGACCAATTTCATTTTGGTTTTGGCTGCCATTCCACATGCAACTGAGGGCTTATGAAATAATTTGAGAATCACAACAGCCATGAAAAACCTGCTGCAATCCAACTTGCACAGAAATGGCCTGATCTGTCCAACCAGACTGCATGAATCTTTTTGATGCACCTGGACATGCCCTGTATTGATGAATGCTAATACACCACACAGATTCAAAACAATCAATTCAAAGCCTTTCGCTTTCAAGAACTGCTAATGATTCGCATTTCTACCACAGGGGCAGTTGCTACAGAATCACAGTTATCGCGAAATGACATCAAATGTATAACGGAATGCAGCTGCATCTGCACGTCTCTGCACTGTGAATTCAAAGCTTCTAAGAAACACCTACCGTGAAATTCCCCGGGGAATTTACTCTTCAACTTTTCGAAAAGTCAGAAAAAAGCGATTCGAAAGTCCCTGCTTGAAACTGCAGTAAGGTTTTAATCAGTAATTAGTAACCATTGTCATTATCAAGATTCTTTAAACAACAATAAAACACGCAGCCCCCAAGACCATGGAACCCACGTAGCCCCCGGTTTTAGCAAAATATTACGACTATGGCGCCCACGGGGCAAAACCGATGTTAACCCGGCAGTCAGCGCTACTAAAAATGGTATACGTATACTCCAAGGACACTGCGAGTCGTGTGAACGGGTAATGAGTGAGGTGAGACATGTGCAAGTGAGGCAAAATATATTAAGAACAATTGGATTTAAAAGGCAACAGGTATTTTCTTGGTTATTGGTTAGCATACTGAACCTTCCTCTCAGATAGTTCTTTCTGAAGGTTATCTGTAGCAAATTCTCTTTTGTATTGGTTCAGTAATTTCCACCAGTATTTTGTTTATTATTTATGTATTTCCTGCAATATTTTCTGGCAGATATTTGTGCAACATGGATAATAAAGATAATTTAGAACATATAGATCACTTACAAATGATCGGTAATGGTCGGGTAGTTGTCAACTCACCCTAATAGTTCGTCAAGTGCGACAGTGGCGCCTCGGACGGTAGCAGTGGAACTAAAGGACTTGTAGACTCGGTTTCCGTATTAACTTGACAGATATTCTGCCACCTCTCATTGACTGCGGGGTATTCACGGGGCGTGATGTCGCGTAGTAGTCGCAACGCCGCGCCCAAGGCGTGGTATAGGATAATAGAGTCTGCAGGCCGATAAAATGGTGCGATCGGACTTGGTTCTGTCCAACGAAGTGGTTAGGTCGCGCGAAGCGCGGTGTTAGGTTATATCTCAACAGGGACCGCGTGCTACGTTAGGTCCGCACTGCAAAAGGGTCGTATGGAAATGGTTCGTAACAGAAAACGTTCACAAGTAAAAGGGTTCTTAATCAAAAGTTCGTAAAGTTAAGGTTTGTGTCGGAAATGGCTGGTATCCGAAAAGGAACGACCCTTAGTTCGTAACCTAGCATGGCATAGCCTAACCTAACCTAACCTAAAGCTCTTTTTTGGACCGATCCAAGTCCGACCACACCCTTTATCAGCCTGCGGCCTCTAGTATTCTATTCCGAGCCTTCGGCTTAAAGTCGAAACCAACCTTTCACGATACGAGTCTTGTCTATTTTCCAATACAAGCCTTATGTTTACGAACCTTAGGCTACTAACCTTTTCCCATACGAACCCTTGACGTACGAATCTTGGTCCGGTTGCCCTTTCTGGGTTGCTCGATATCAGGGGCGTAGCCAGGATTCCGCCCAGGGGGGCCAAATCGGATCAAGGGGGCCCTCGTAACCAATGGTGGCCCTCGCCATGGACGTATCCAGGATTTTGCCAAGGCGGGTGGGGGGAGGTGGAGGCGAATGGTCAGCGCGGGACCCCATTTTTTTGCCATTCAGACATGAGAAATGATGTAATTTTGCTTTTTTGCCATATCAAATAGCCGAAAAAATTCAAACGCGTTTACCTTATTGGGAAAATTTTGCGTTTTGTACCCGAACGAACTGGCCGAAATATGACGAAAACGACGAGATTTTATGCGGTTCCGTCCCTCGCTCCATTTGAAATGGAGGGATCTGTATTCTTAAGTGTCTGTATCTAGTCTAGGAGCCCGTCTGTACCCCGCATCCCTTAGCTTCTGGGGATTTTTTGTCAGCTTAGTTTAGGTTTCTTCTGGCAGTTACTGGGGCACTTTTGGTGGTCTCGGGCCGTCTGCCGTGCCAGGATCCTCTAATGGTTTCAGGTTCCTTTTGCATTTTCACGTGTCCCGCGGGACATCTTAGGCGCTCCTTTGGCAGTTTCAGGGGCACCTCAGACAGTCTCAGGGACCCATCTGGCAGTTTCAGGGACACTTAAGCCACCTCGGGTTCCCTCATGTCGTCCGTGGGACGTTTTTGCCGTCTAATGAGCCCTCAGGCCTTAAAGAAGGCCCTGTACACGTCTTTCTCTGCCGTGACGGAGGCGTCTTTGGCAATCCTCTAGGTCCTTTGGCTGTTTTGGCTGTTTCAGGAGCACTCTGGATATCTCAAGGTCTAGTAGTTTCAGGGGCCCCTCTGGTCGTCTAAGGGGGTCCTATTGCTAGGAACTTCTAGTTAGCAGTCTCGAAAGGTCCCTCTCTAGCAGTCATGGATACCCTGTGGTCCTGGGGACCTCCCTTATCAGTTTCCCTCTGGGAAACGTTTTTGCCATCTCAGGGGCCCTCTAACTGTTACACAAAAGACCTTTTGACAATTTCAGGGCCCCTGTGCAGTGTCATAGGCCCTCTAAGCGTCCCCGACGGTCCCCACGGTTGTATCAGGGGTGTTCCTCTGTCACATGAGGTATATCTGGCAGCCTTTTACGGTTCGTCTAGCCGTAACAAGGGGCTTTTGTTGGCGCTTCAGGGGCCTCACTGGCAGTCCCAGGAGGGACCTTGCCCGTGCCAGGATCCTGCCGACCTCTAGAGGCAGGGGCAGGATCCTTTTTCCAGACCGAAAAGAGGTCCCTTCAGAAGCTGACGGGGGCCCTTTATGAGCCGACAGTGGGCCCTCCCGAGACAAGCAGTGAATCTCCCTATAAGGTAGCAGGGGCCCCTAAACGCTCATTCAGACAACAGGTTCTCTTCATAGCACACAAAGCCTTCTTGTATATTCGGAGTACGACTTTAGGTTCGTAGCCCTTCTTATTGCCTATGCAATGCTTACTTTCCTTTAGTTGTGAACAGAGTTTCGGACAGTGTAAGATGCCCTGCGAGGCGCCTCACGCTATCTAAACAACTGGGGCCTTCGGCCCTAGGGGGGCCCGCTCGGCCACCAGGGAGGCCCCGGTTGGCCTCCAGTGGGGCCGTGGCCCCCTTAGTTCCCCGTCCACTGGGTCCGTCACTGCTCGAGATGGCGTATGGTCGCACTATTCCCTTCGTTACCCACCGATTAAGTGAAACTGACTAGCGAGCGGACTGTTTCATGTTTTTACCACTCGCCGTAGGCGGCGTTACTGACGACGATTAGGGTGACGGTGATTAGGGTGAGTCAACGCCTCCCCGACAAGTACGCAAGTGGTCCGCGTGGTTATATTGATGGGTGTAGGTTGAGTGTTTCCTCTGTCTTACCTTCAGTGGTTGTTTCAAAACTAAGTGTAGGTTATGGCTGAGCTAGCATATGCTGGTGGATAATCCTTACCGATCGCACACCATGCGCACCGTTGAGGGTAACGAGCGGTTGTAGTTCTCGGTTTCGCCACCAGGGCAATATTCGTTTTATTTCTCGCCGCTAGGATGAGTATGTAAAAATACTGACATTGGCTAGGATGGCTCCGCTCAAGAACCGATTCGATTCGGCTGATTCGAACGGCAAACGATAACGCTGAACGTTTCGTTTCTGCGACTTACGTTAAACTTACACACTTTTTGACGTTTGACCCGCTGATGACGTCACAGATCAGGTCCATCACGAAAAAGGGACCACGTTCTCCAGAATTGCCGAATCACAATGGAAAGGAGGTCGAAACTGAATTGTGCATGTTAATATGTTCCTGGCGGCTTAATCTCTAGTTCTATGTGCCACCTGGCCCAAGGTCATTCAAGGTCAAGGCCAAGTGCAGAGTCAAATTTGATCCCTGTTACAACATGTCATGCGATACATCTTTCCTGGCCCATTTGACGCGGGGATTCTAAAAAAAGACACACTGAAAGAGCCCAGGACACGTAAAGCGTTGCAGCGGCCCCAGCTGTGTAGTTTCAAACTCAGAGTACCACAGGAGCACGCATGTGACATCCATTTCATATTTCTAAATGGTCCAACATGTCAGTTTGTTCCATGTTGCATATTTCAACGGAATGTTGCGCAACATTTCAAATGCCGATATCGGCACACCGATCAAGGTTTGTATTTTGCTGTGCGCTAGGTAGGTAGACGGTGCGGCAATGTACGCGGGGATCATGAGGGTAATAACATTGCAATGTTAAAGATCACGATATACAGAAAACGTTACTCCGCACAATATGATAGCGACGGTGCTGATGTTTCACCATCACATTTCCTGTTCTTCATGAATAATCCGTGCCAGCAGCGTTTCCATATTGGTGTGCGATATGGTAAGCAGACGGTGCAGCTGCTATGTGAGGATCGCATGGGTAATAGCATCGCAATGTTAAAGACCACGATGAGCAAAAAAAAATCTCTGCGCAGTAGAACGTCAGCAGTGATGATGTAAGACCATCACGTTGCCTATCCTTGATTAATGATCATTACCAGTACCGTTTGCATGTTGGTGTCCGCTAAGTAAATAGACAGTGAGCTGGCTACGTTGGGACTGTGTGGGTAATAACTTTGCAATATAAAAGATCGCGCTGAGGAAAAAACCTCGTTTTCCGTACAATGTAACATCAGCCATGATGATGTACAGCCATCAAATTGCCTTCTTCATCAGCAATCATGATGATGTACTGTTATCACATTCTTGATCGATAACCCCCACCAGCAGTGTTTGCATATTGGTGTGCGTTAAGTAAGTACACGCTGCGTTGACTACATGGCGACTCTATGCATTGCAATGTTAAAAAATACGTTGAACAAAAACACTGTCTTTCCACAGTAGATCGCTGCCAGTGATGATGTGGGACCACCATACTGCATGTTCTTCATCAATAATCCGTGCCAGTACCATTTGCATATTGGTGTGCGCTAGACACGTCGAGTGTGCGGTGGCTACGTTGGGAACGTGCGGGCAATAGCATTGCAATGTTAAAGATCACCGTGTTTGCGCAGTATAACGTTAGCGATGATGATTTATGACAATCACATTGCCTGCTCTTGATCAACAATCCGTGCCAGCAGCGATTTCGTATTGTTGTGAGCTAGATAAGTAGACGTGGTGGTAGGATGGGAGCGTGTGCGTAATGGCAGACGTGTTGACTACGTTGGGAGCGTGTGGGTAATAGCATTGTAACGTCAACAATCACGATGAACAGGAACGTTTTTACCAAACGGTATGTTGCCAACAATAATGATGTAAGGCCATCGCATTCTCCGTTGTTGATAAATAGTACCATTCGCATATTGGTGTGCGCAAGGTAAATAGACGCTGCGGTGGCTACGTTAGGACTGTGCGGGTAATAGCACTGAAATGGGAGTGATCACGCTGAAGAAAAAACATCGTTCCAACACAATGAAACATCAACAATGATAATGTACGCCCACCGCATTGGCTGTTGTTGATGAATAATCCATACCAGTACCGTTTGCATGTTTGCGTGCGCTACGGAAGCAGCCGGTGCGTTGACTACGTGGGGAAAGCATGGTCTTTTGCGCAGAATAACGTCACCAGTGATGTACGACCATTACAATGCCTGTTCGTGACCAATAATCCGTTCCAGTACCGCTTGCATACCGGTGTGCGCTAGGTAAGTAGACGGTGCGGTGGCTACGTTGGGAATGTGTTGGTATAACAACATTGCAACGTGAGAGGTTACGCCGAAGTAAAAACGTCTTTTCCTCGCAATATGACATGGACAGTGATGATGGACGACCATCGCATTGCCTCTTCTTGATCAATGATCCGTACCAGCATCGTTTGCATACTGGTGTGTGCTAGGTAAGCGGCCGGTGCGGTGGCTACGTGGGACCGTATGGGTAATACCACTGCAGTGTTAAAGATCGTGTTGAACAAAAAATGCTGTCTTTGCACAAAATAACGTCATCAGTGATGCCGTACGACATCACATTGCCTGTAAGATCGATAATCCGTACCAGCAACGTTTCCATATTGGTGTGCGCTAGGTAAGTTGACGGCGCGAAGATCACGTTGAAGAAAACAGCACATTCTTTATACAGCATAACGTCATCAGTGGTGTACAACTATCGCATTGCCCGTTTTTTATCATTAGTCCACACCAGTGCCGTTTGCCTATTGGTGTGCGCTTGGTCACTGGACGGTGCTACGTTGGTATGGCTACGTTGGGATCGTGTGGGTTAAGCGTCCTAATGTGAGAGGTCCACCGCACCGTCACTTACCTAGCGTATACCAATGAGCAAACGGTACTGTCACGGATTATTCATGAAGAACAGGCAATGTGATGGCCGTGCACCATCATTGTGATGTAATATTCTGCAAAAACGATGTTTTTCTTCAGCGTCATCTTTCACCTTGCAATATTATTACCCGCACAGCCCCCACGTAGTCACCGCACCGTCTACTTACCTATCACACACCAATATGCAATCGGTACTGGTACGAATTATTGATCAAGAACAGGCAAAATTATGGTAGTACATAACCATTACCGACATCATACTGTGCAAAGACAGACAAACACCACTGCTGACGTTATACTGCGCAAAAGCAATGTTTTTTGTCCAACATGATCTTCAACATCGCAATGCCATTGCCTGTGCGGCCCCACGTAGTCAACGCGCCGTGTATTTACCTAGCGCTCACTAATATGCAAACAGTTACTGGAGTGGATTATTGATAACAACAGGCAATGTGATGGTCTTACATCATTGATGATCTTATACTGTGCAAAGGCGGCGCTTTTTGTTCAACGTGATCTTCGCACCGTCTGCATACCTAACGCACAGCAATATGGGAACGCTGCTGTTACGGATTATCGATCAAGAACAGCCAATGGCCGTGCATGATCATTGCTGACGTTCTACCGTGCAAAGACAGTATTTTTTGTTCAGAGTGATCATTGACAATGCAATGGTATTACCCATACGGTCCCCACATTGGAACCGCACCGTGTACTTACAAGGCACACACCAATATGGAAACGCTGCTGGTCGAATCATTCATCAAGAGCAGTCAATGTGATGGTCAAACGTCAGCACTGCTGACGTTATAATGGGCAAGAACAGTGTTTTTTCTTCAATGTGATCTTTAACATTGCACTGCTATTGCCCATACGGCTCCCACGCAGTCAACGCACCGTCTACTTACCTAGCGCACACCAATATGCAAACAGTACTGGCACGGATTATTGATGAAGAACAGGCAGTATGATGGTCCTACATCATCATGGTAGCGATCTATTGTGGAAAGACAGTGTTTTTGTTCAACGCCATTTTTAACACTGCAATGCATAGAGCCGCCATGTAGTCAACGCAGCGTGTACTTACCTAACGCACACCAATATGCAAACGCCGCTGGTGGAGATCATTGATCAAGAATGTGATGGCCGTACATCATCATGATTATTGATGAAGAAGGCAATGTGATGACTGCACATCATCACTACTGCTGTTACATTGTACGGAAACGACGTTTTTTCCTCAGCGCGATCGTTCATATTGCAAAGTTATTACCCGCAAAGTTCCAACGTAGCCAGCGCACTGTCTATTTACTTAGCGGACACCAACATGCAAACGGTACTGGTAATGATCATTAATCAAGGATAGGCATGTGTGATGGTCGTGCATCATCACTGCTGACGTTCTACTGCGCACAGAGAGTTTTTTTGCTCATCGTGGTCTTTAACATTGCGATGCTATTACCCAAGCGATCCTCACATAGCAACTGCACCGTCTGCTTACCATATCGCACACCAATATGGAAGCGCTGCTGGCACGGATTATTCATAAAGAACAGGAAATGTGATGGTGAAACATCAGCACTGTTGGTATCATATTGTGCGGAGTGACGTTTTCTGTATATCGTGATCTTTAACATTGCAATGTTATTACCCACATGATCCCCACGTAGTCACCGCACCGTCTACCTACCTAGCGCACAGCAAAATACAAACCTTGATCGGTGTGCCGATATCGGCTTTGCAATGTTGTGCAACATTCCGTGGAAATATGCAACATGGAACAAACTGACTTGTTGGATCATCTAGAAGTGTGACATGGATGTCACATGCGTGTTCTCTTTGAATGTTTTTTTTTTTTTTTTTTTTTTTAGAATCCCCGCGTCAAATGGGCCAGGAAAGACGTATCGCATGACATGTTGTAACAGGGATCAAATTTGACTCAGCGCTTGGCCTTGACCTTGTGTGACCTTGGGCCAGGTGGTACATAGAGCTAGAGATTAAGCTGCCAGGAACATGCCAGGAACGCACAATTCAGTTTCGATCTGTTTTTCATTGTGATTCGACAGTTCTGGAGAAAGTGGTCCCTATTTCGTGATTGACCTGACCTGTGACGTCATCAGCGGGTCAAAAGTAAAAAAGCGTGTAAGTCGCAGAAACGAAGCGTTCGGTGTTATCGATTGCTGTTCGAATCAGCCGAATCGAACGATTGGCTAAAGGTAAGTTTCTGCCCGACGAAATCACAAACAATCCTTCGTATAATTGCCACCAATGTAAAGAATGTATCATCCTGTTTCTAACCATACTTTCCACTGTTTGATTTTCTAAAAAATAAGAACAAAATCGTAACGATAACGTACCACCCAGTACTACCGTGCTGCAGTCGACTGGCGGAGAACAGCATTATTCCGCGGCGGGAAATGTAGTGCCGCCAAGGTTAAGGTTATTGACATCAAGGATGTGTAGACCCTGCATGCATCTTCGACCGATTAATGACGTCATATACATGAAAATTCTATTCTGTTGCCACAAATTGAACTTGGAGGAACTGCTGAATTCTTACGCCGTTATATTATTGTATTAGATAATTGTTGGGATATCTGATATCAGTATTATTACATTATGACGTTTAATACTCGTTAGCTTACATTAGGTTGCTAGGTTGGGTTGTGCTGGGCTAGGTTAGGTAAGGTTAGGTTAGGTTAGGTTAGGTTACATTAGGTTAGGTTAGGTTAGGTTAGGTTACTATGTTAGGCTAGGGTAAATTTTTATTTATTGTTTTATTTCACTTCCTAATATTTTCCAGTTTTGTTCCGTGATTTCTTTTCAGATATTTTATTTCATTGCTTTTTATTTTTATTTTTTATTTTTCAAATTGCAACTTCACTTTTCCATCTTTGTAATATTTTCACTTTTTATTATTATTGTTTATTATTATTATTATTATTATTATTATTATACAACGGCAAACTTTTTTCTTTTCAAGATAATTTATATCGCATTAGTTATTTCCCCAACCTTTTTTATTACTCTTGATTCTGCCGACGACCAATCAGCGTCGAGATCTCACGTAAACAAACTATTTAACGCAGAAACGTCAAAAATCCCTCCGCGAGCGTCTGGCGTGTAGCATACCAGTGACGACGCAATCTGTTTCGGGGGAAATAATGTGTGCTTCAGGTTTTTCCGGCTGAATTCGTAAGTGGTACTTATCAGTATTGCATATGAAGCGCCATGCAACCACTACTACGATTATTTTCCCTCGAAGTAAGCGCTCGGTCAAAATCTTACTGTTGACCAAGCTTTAAGGTTACTGCAGTACTACAAAGGTTGGCTGTCTGATAGCCATGGAAGTGACTTCGCCTTTATCTATGGGTACACCCAGTTGCATGGCAAACAAAAATTTCTTAATACCTGGTGATGATCCAGCAGTTTTTGAGGGTTTCCTCTACCAGTTTTCTTTAAGATTCATTGATGAAATATGGGACACCTAATAGGTACAGGGTGACAAATGGTACTTTGGTAATTAAGATGTTTCAGATATTTTGTTTTTGCAAAAGCCATGCTGGTTGTGATCAGCTTTTTGTAACCAACCCCAAAGTCATAAATGACTGGTAACCAGCTGATGGGCAAACTTGCCCACTGATATGTGTCCAGAGAGAAGCATGTACTGCAGTACTGATGACCACTGTGCTCTGCAGGCCGGAGATATGATTGCTGCTGGTGTCAGGCTCCGCCAGCTGGCAGCGGCCGCCGTGGAAGCTGTTTCGCCCGACCACCTGGTGCGGCCGCGCCCTGGCCCGGCACGGCGACCAGCTGACCGTGGACGGACGCAGCTACCAGCTAGACCGCAATGTCTACCTGGTAGGCGCCGGCAAGGCCGTGTTGGGCATGGTGTGGGCGGCCGAGGAGCTGGTGCGGCCGCACCTGGTGCGCGGCGTGCTCAGCGTGCCGGTCGGCCAGCTGCCGGCGCCGCGACCGCTGCCGGCCGCCGTCCGCGTCTGCGAGGGCGCCGCCGACAACCTGCCGGACGCGGCGGCCGAGCGGGCGGCCGGCCTGATCGCCGAGCTGGCGGCGGGACTGGGGGACGGCGACCTGCTGCTGGTGCTGCTCTCGGGCGGCGGCTCGGCGCTGCTGCCGGCGCCGCGGCCGCCGCTCACGCTGGCGGCCAAGAGCCGGCTGACGCGGCGGCTGGCCGAGCGCGGTGCCTCCATCCAGGAGCTGAACGCGGTGCGGCGCGCGCTGTCGCGGCTCAAGGGCGGCGGGCTGGCGCGGCTGGCGCTACCGGCCCGCACCCTGGCGCTGATCCTCTCGGACGTGGTGGGCGACCCGCTGGACATGATCGCCAGCGGGCCGACGGTGCCGGCCGGCGACGCGGCGCCGGCGGCCGTCGCCGTCCTGGAGAAGTACGGCCTTGCTGGACGAGCCGCTGGTGGAGGAGACGCTGCGCGCGGCGCCGGCCGCCGCCGCCGACTGGCCGCCGCAGGCCGCCGCCAGCGTGCACAACGTACTGATCGGCTCAAACCGGCTGGCGCTGGAGGCGGCGCGCGCCGCAGCCGCCGCCGACCACGAGGCGGCGCTGCTGTCGGCCGGTCTGCAGGCCGACTGCGGCGAGGCTGCGGCGCTGCTGGCCGAGCTGGCCGCCGCGCTGGTCGCCGGCCGGCCGCTGGCCGCCGAGCCGGCGCGCCGCCTAGTCGCCGCCGGCGTCTGCCCGGCGCGGCTGGCGGCGCTGCCGCCGCTCGCCGAGCGGCCGCTCTGCCTGCTGCTGGGCGGCGAGACGACGGTGGTGGTGCGCGGCGCCGGCCGCGGCGGCCGCTGCCAGCAGCTGGCGCTGGCGTTCGCGCTGGAGCTGGAGCGGCTGGCGGCGGCGCGGCGGCTGCCGGCCGGGGCGCGCGTGAGTCTGCTCTGCTGCGGCACCGACGGCCGGGACGGCCCGACCGACGCCGCCGGCGCCGTGGTCGACCAGACGACGGCGGTCGGCGCGCGCGCCGCCGGACTCTGCCCGGAGCGTTTTCTGGCCGATAACGACTCGTACGGCTTCTTCGCTCAGTTCCGCGGCGGTGCGCACCACATCCGCATCGGCCAGACGGGCACCAATGTCATGGACGTGATGGCGCTGGTGATGGAGCGCGGGGATGCGCCGGAGGGGTCTGAAGGCCTCTGAGCCCAGTCCGAGCCGCCTGAGGTGCCCGGGGGCTTACTAGAGGGCTTCATTTCACCCGGTGTAGTAGCGCAGTTATTACAAATGTGCTAGTGCTAGCCGCGTTTAAGCTCGAGCCAGATGCGAACCAGCTCAGGGCTGAGGGTCGGGAGATCTAGAGGGGGTTTCGGGTTGCCTGGTATATCAGTGTGGTTGATGCAAATGTATTAGTGATAGCCGTTCACGCATGCAGTCGGACTAGCCGGGTTAAAAGGTGCTGGGCGTGTTATTGATGTACTGCGAATTTGTCGCGAAGGCTTCCACGGGTTTTACCCAGCGTTGTGGCGAAATACTCGTCCAGTATGGTGATATAACGTTAACAGTACAAAGAGAATACTCAACTGCATGTTTCCGGTGCAGGATGAAGCATGTGTATGAAAGGCGTTAAGGGTTTATTGGCGCAGGGAAGCTCGGGCATGGGGCAATCTATATTTTATGCGTCGTAGATGTTTGAGGCGGGCCATACCACGTGTAAGTCCATCTTACAGCTTAAAGCTTCGCTAACTGACTGCTTACATATCAGATCTTGAAAATGTCGTCAAATGTGTATGTTGCGACTACAGAGCCAGGTGACGACTTGCGGTAATCCATGTGGTTCCTGCCGTTGCGGTTCCCACAATACACAACACGTGCAATATGACTCCTCGATCCGCTCCGCCGAAAAAAAACGCCACTCCCAGTCGTCCTCCGGTGATATTGACTTTCCAACAGGGAGCACACGACGTTTGCCGGAGCGCGCGGGCGCGTGGTTTAATCAATCCGTCGAAGAAAGCCGTGCCGGTTACACGAATACGTCACGAGACAGTCCTACTCGGGCGGCAGCCGCCAGCAGCACCTCATCCTCGCACACCCAGCGGCGTCTCCGGCCCGGGTTCCGGACACCCGAGGGGCCGACCGCGCACAAGCACACGCTGCGCTGCCACGCCGCGCGGCCCCGGCGCGCCGACACTCGACCCCACATTAAAAGCATAGTCTCCGGACTAGCTCCGCATTCCGCCAACGTCTAGAAAGCAGCACATGCACGCGCCGGCCCGCGGGCGGGCGCTCTCCGCGTCGAACGCGGCTCTAACAGTGGGGTTACACCAGCGGGATTCTGTGCGGCTCTAATTCGGCAACTCACACCACCCTGTGGCCGAATGATTGCTGCGTCTGGCCGCTGGAGGGCAGCCGGACGGCCGCCTAGTCAGACGAGGGCTACAACGCACGACAGGCGGGGCTCACGTGCCACTTGCACCTGTCCGAGACTCGCTTACCTGCGGTACTGCGCACGGCGGGCGGGGCCCATCAAGTCAAACGAGGGTACGCCGCGCGGCAGGCGGGATTCACGTGCACCCCTTCAGCCCGCCCGCGGGTCCGTCTCCAGGGGTCGACCCTTCCCCGCGCCACACTCCGGGCAGTGCCACACCAATCACAGGGAGCGGGCGGCGGCAGCGGCGCGCCCCGCCGGTCTGGGCTGCTCCTCCGGATCAGGCCAGCCGAGGAGCGAGCGGCGCGCGCGCGCCGCCGCTCCCTCCGCGGGGACGCGGTCGGCCGTCCGGCGCGCCGGCTCCAGGCGAGTTTGGCAGCATGACGGGCCCGGCGGCCGCCCGCGGGCTCCGGCCCGGCGCCGGCCGCCGGCCTGCTACGGCGAGCCTGCCGTTACAAGCTCTCGTCGCTCTCCATGGCCTGGATCGGGTGGAACTGGTCGATGTCGTCCGTGGCGGCGCTGACGTCGGCCGGCAGGAACGAGCTGTCGCCAAGCACGCCGCCCTCGCCACCTGGTGACGCAGCGGCCGTCAGACATCGGTACAGACGACAGGACAGTCAGCCGGACATTGACCACGGCCCCCTGAACACCTGGTGACACAGCGGCCGTCAGACATCGGTACAGACGACAGGACAGTCAGCCGGACACTGACCACTGTCCCCTGAAGACCTGGTGACACAGCGGCCGTCAGACACCGGTACAGACGACAGGACAGTCAGCCGGACACAGACCACTGTCCCCTGAAGACCTGGTGACGCAGCGGCCGTCAGACATCGGTACAGACGACAGGACAGTCAGCCGGACACTGACCACTGTCCCCTGAAGACCTGGTGACACAGCGGCCGTCAGACATCGGTACAGACGACAGGACAGTCAGCCGGACACTGACCACTGTCTCCTGAAGACCTGGTGACACAGCGGCCGTCAGACATCGGTACAGACGACAGGACAGTCAGCCGGACACTGACCACTGTCCCCTGAAGACCTGGTGACACAGCGGCCGTCAGACATCGGTACAGACGACAGGACAGTCAGCCGGACATTGACCACTGTCTCCTGAAGACCTGGTGACACAGCGGCCGTCAGACACCGGTGCAGACGCCAGGACTGTCAACCGGACAACCGGACCCCCTGAACACCCCGTGACACAGTGACCGTCAGACACCGGTACAGACGACAGAACAGTCAGCCAGACACTGACCACGGCCCCCTGAACACCTGGTGACACAGCGGCCGTCAGACACCGGTAAAGACGACAGAACAATCAGATACTGAACACGGCTCCTTCAACTGCAGACATCGGACGACAGTATAGATCTTCGCTACTATACACCCGCACCGACCCGACCGGCGCAACAGTAGAAGGCTGATCTAAGTCTCCTCACCAGCCGGTGGGGAGGCGGGGGGGGGGGCAGTGAAATGATCCTTGAATCCTCATGAACGGAAGGCAGCGGACGATGACCTGGTCTATCCTCGCTGAAGGGGAGCGCTCGCCTGTTTCCTTCTCCCTCACAGGAATGGTTTCTGTCTAGTTTCACCCCCATCACAAGGGCAACGCCCACTTGTCCTCGTCAGAAGAGCGATCGCTAACTTTTTACCACCATCAGTGAGGGGACCTGTTTTGTCCACGTTCGAAGGACGTGACTGAAGTCATTTCCGTCAGGGAGGAGGGAGAGACACGCTGACCTGTTTTGTCCTCGTCAGACGGTAGCCGGTTCGTGGCAGGCTCGATAGCTTCCTTCAGCTGATTGTTCGCTCCCTTCGGGTCCAGGTCCATCGCCCAGGAGAAGTGCATCCGGGACAGGTGCGCGTGGCCAAGTTTTTCGTGCACCTTCGAGCAGTTATACATGGTAAAATATAAAGAAGTCGTCGACTTAAGGAGCAGACATGCCATAATGATTTATAAAAAGCATTACAAGAGCAGCACGCAGCTTGAACACTACCTGGGCTGCTTTATTTTTCAACTCTGACATATTCCCAAGTATTATTTTCCCTTTCGGCCTTACGGATTCATCGTAACCGCTCGCCACAGACGACCCCGTCGGTAAAATGACCGTCCCCTACGCCAGTCGTATCACCGCTGCGTTCACCGCCAGCAGACCGCTCTCGCCGGCGCCCACCTTGCCCGAGAGGAAGAACACCAGGCTCTCGTTGGGCACCATCTGCTGGAGCTGCTGCAGCTCGTCCAGCGCTTCCTGCAGCCGGTCCGAGCTGAGGAACACTGACGCCCGGTGGAACTTGCACAGCGGGTTGTTCGGGTCGAGCGCGATGGCCCGGTTCAGCGTGGCCAGCGCCGCCTCCGTCTTCTGCAAGTTGTGCTGCACCTGTGCGGGCGGAAGACGGCGGGCTCACCTGGACGGGTCGTTCGGTTGGCTGTCGCGTCGGTAGCGCAGTTGGTAAAGCGTCTGTCACCGCTTCTCACCGTGGCAAGGTGGGCTACAGTCGCCTCGGCGCGACAGAGGGAGACACTGGCGATCGTGCGACTGTGTCGGTCGTGTCAGCACGCTCCACTTCCGGCTCCAGCTATGTCGTTAAACCGGAACTGCGCGACTGGGTTTAACCCTATTCCCGGCAGGAGGGGGGGGGGGGGGCTGAATCCGCCCCCTCGGGTTTTCCAGGCTTTTTAACGCAGATTCACGAAACTTAGTCACTTTTCCAAGCTATTCTTTATACGTGCCATGACAAAATTTCAAAATTCGATTTTGCTCAGGGGCGGAGCCAGGCAACGTTTTTGGGAGGCACCTCAGGCCATTTTTGGCCATGTTGAGGGTAAAAGGAATATGTCTGCCCAAAACAAAGTTTTTAAGATAGAACATAAAACTTTATATGAATGCATAGCTGAATAGTTGGTCAATGTGCAGACATAATTTTGTTCATCTGAGACTACTTTACAAGGCCAGGTCAAGGTCAAAAGTCAAAATTTGCTTTTTGCAATAATTTCGGCGCCATTTTCTCACATGCCAAACCTGGAACATATATGACATAAAACGATGCCCTCTACTTGTGTACCAAGTTTCAGCTTGATATCAGGTCGGGTCACGGAGCTATGACCTAAAATCTCAGTGTGCGTATCCCATATCGCAATAGCCATAACATGAAATTTTTGAAATAGAGTGAATTCAAATGATTGAAAATGTTTGCAGATAATATCGAATGCACAGGAGATCATTTCAAGTGACCCAAGGTCACTGGAGGTCATTTAAGGGCAAAGGTCACAAGTTGATCTGAAGAACGTGTGACCATGACAGTTTCCCCTTTTTCATGTCCCTGGCACCGCCTATGCTAACATTATACAAACATTGTGATGCGATTTGTACTTCTTTAGCATAACATGACAAGCAGAAGCCAAAAGCGTTTTTGCTTTTTTGTTCATTCAGTTGTTAGGAAACTAATTCTCCCATTTTTGAAACCCTGTGAACGCCCATGAATTTTCTGAAAATTTTCTGATTTGTGCAACCATGGTAAAAGCCCTATTCATAATCTCTCGATTCATGCCAATGTCACTGAAATCGGTACATAAACAACGGAGTTATAAGAAGTCCAAAAATACCCCTGATTTTGGCATTTTTGCCCCCTGTTTCCACACATTTCAAAATTTTGAAAATCCATTTTTTTAAAATATAGTTCACGTCATGGGAAATCGATTGCCGTTTGTTGCGATGAAATCGGATGTGTAGTTCTCGAGATCTCAGGGGGGGCCGAATCGGCCCCCCTGCCGGGAATCGACCGTACCGGCCAGCCCTCCGGGAATAGGGTTAAGGATCAGAGTCCATGCAAGAAGTAGTATTTAGCGCGGCCCACGATTCCAAAGCATCCTTACGAATCCACCAGATAAAATACATACAAAAGGTGGGGCTAAAGTTCATCAGTAAAGTTCATCAGACGACGTAACATCGGGTCGACGGCGAGGCAGGCGGCATTACAACAGAAAACACAGGCAGGCCGACAGCCGGATATCAACACCTGTTCCAGGCACCGTGACAAGATACGGAGGCATGACGGGTCAGCATGGTGAGCACGCGTCCGAGGAAAACGCAAGTCACTACAAGCGTGATTGATGTCAGTCCAGCATCGGAGGCAGCATGACGTGGTACAGCTAATGCTGACTTCTGGGACGCCTCGCACCCGACAGCGATGCTTACCACACCGACGTGACACATGAGGACAGAGTTCTGCGGGTTGATGGCCAGCGCGTTCTTGAAGTACATCTCCGCCATGGTGTAGCGCTCCTGCTTGTAGAAGATCATGCCGATCCCGTACCTGCCGGCGACGGCTCGCGCCGGTCACTCGCCGGAATCCGCCGCGAACCTCGTCCTCTCGTCAGAACATCCACATCCATCCACGGGACGGCAGCAGCCGCGCAACGACCACCGACACAGCTCCCGACCGCACAACCGCCGACCCCGGACATGCGGGCGGCCTCCGCACTCCCGCCGGGGCGCTCACCAGGCGTTGTAGTGGCGCGGGTCGATGCTGACCGCCCGCCGGAAGCAGGTCAGGGCCTTGTCCAGCTCCTCGGTCAGCACGTACTCGTGGCCCAGCAGGGTGTGGCCGTACGCGAACTGCGGCGTCACCTGCGACACGGCGGCAGCAGGGTTACGGACTGGAGGCCACCAACAAGCAGACCAGGCACAGGGCAGTGACTGGGAATCATCTGAGGCACATGGCCAGGAAGGAGAGAGGCTCGGAGCTACCCGGGACACAGCAGTCAGCCCATGACAAACTGGGAGGTCGGATCTGACACAGGAGATCTCCAAACGGAAGCATACAAACCAGAATATCAACCAGTTAGAAGAAAGCCATTAAACAGCATACACCGGCCGTGGTTCAATTTTCAACGAAACTTCCTAGTTATATTCTCCGTCACCACTGGTGATTCAAACACACCAATGGTAACACGTAACGGGAAGACAAACCGATTAAATGCTCCGATCTAGCGCAAGGCCTCCTTTGCCTCAAAAACATCTCCTTCGCGCCCACCAAAGGAATCACCGCCGAGGCCACTTTATCGTCGGGGAACAAAAAGCGCCTTCAACACAATTCCTCACTACGCTCACGCAACAGGGGTTCTCAAATCATCACCACTGACGGCAGGTGCCCCTACCTGGACGGCGCGCGTGAAGAACCGTATGGCCGTCTCGTGCTCCTTCTGCAGGGAGAAGCAGTTGCCGGCGGCGCACCACACTTCGGCTGACTCGCGACCGTGGTCCAGCAGGTCCTGCGGCCGATACGAACGGGTCCGTCACGCATAAACTGACGACACACCATGGCAGACCGACCACTGCTGCAGTGAACACCATCAGCTGCACAGAACATCCAGCCAACAGGGCAGCATCATCCACACAGTGTTTTCACCACTTTTCGACCACCTTGGTCTAAGATTTACGACGGCATATGACAAAATACAATAAAAGATGTATCTAGAAACAAGAATTTCTTAACTAACGTCATCAGCAAGCAACAGCCACGGATACTCCCTGACACGCGAAGTCTGATTCTTAGACACCATGCCGTTAATTCCCACCACCATTTAAAAACATGTGAAGAAGTTGCAGAACACATAAGTTACAGCGGCTCAACATAACGACTGCGGTGGCGTGCGGGCGCTCACCTGCGCCAGCGCCGACAGGTCCACCTCGCGCTGGAGGTGCCACAGCGCCGTGCTGTAGTACTCCATCATCTCCAGACGGTACGGCTCACGCTCACGCACCATCTGGAAGAACCTGTCGGCGGACCAGGCGGGGAGGGCGTGTCAGGCCTGATGCATGAGTGGCCGAGCTAATACTGAACTGAACTGGACACGGGGTGTAGGTTCTGAAGGACAAGGCAGACAGCAAAGTCGGACACGTCTGCTCCAGTGGGGGAGGGGTGACTGAGTCGGTAACGAAACAAACTCCTGTGCGAGCAGACAAGGGAAAATAAGTTGGGGACGAAGACTCTCCACTGGCAACATGGCGAAAAAGCTAGCCGGATATAATCCTCTTCCCCTCCAGACGGGATACTGCGCGCGATTCACCCAGGGACGCCCCAGCCCCCAATACAGACCACAACCGAGTGGCTTGCAGGGCCAGAACTAACTCGGAGACGGCGTCCTGTACGCTCAACACGAACAGCGGCAGGCAGAACGACCGCCCGGCGTTCGGACACGCTCAACACGAACAGCGGCAGGCAGAACGACCGCCCGGCGTTCGGACACGCTCAACACGAACAGCGGCAGGCAGAACGACCGCCCGGCGTTCGGACACGCTCAACACGAACAGCGGCAGGCAGAACGACCGCCCGGCGTTCGGACACGCTCAACACGAACAGCGGCAGGCAGAACGACCGCCCGGCGTTCGGACACCGCCTGGCGTCCAGCCGATCTCATGTACGCGACGACGAGAAGCCGCGGCGGCCAGACAATCCACGGCACTCGTTCACTCGCGCAGCTGAGCAGCCGCGCTTCGTTTCAACAAGGGAAAATCCAGCAGTCATGCAGCTGCAGAACGTCGCATCCCGTCATTACGTTGCAGCCATTCGTTGCAGGAGTCGGATCAACAAGAGACACCTCGGGGCTACGCAGCACCAGAGCAGGGGCGTACCGGTGGAGGGCTGCTCTACACGTCCAGCCTACCTGATGGCCTGTTTGTAGTTGTTCAGCTCGAAGTAGGCCTTGCCGAGCATGGAGAGTACCCAGCCGGTGTTGTACTGGTGGCTGGGCAGCGACGTCAGCTGCTCGATGGCGTGCCGGCAGCTGAACTGGCTCAGCTGCTGGTAGGCGGCGCCCACCTCCCGTAACAGGTGCATCAAACCCTCTGTGGAAGGGCATCGGGTGAGATGGAGAATGGTTGGATCCAGTGACTTTACTGAAACAGGTAAATCACATCCTCTGCGGGGGGGGGGAGTCAGGTGGCATGGAGAAGTGAGGTCCAATGACTATCCAAAATGCATCAAAATCTCTGTTCAAGATCATCAGGTGAAGACGTCTCAAATCCTCCGTGAATTTCCCGTCCACGGGTACACTGGGGACTTGGTGAGCCGACCCCGACAATCTGTGCTAATACCATGGCCACTGTCTCTCAGCATCCCTCCTCAAAGCCCTAAACCAGCCCCTGCTGACAAGTGCGTCCCTGTGCCCCAGCTGGCCGTCTAGGGCCGTTCCGCAGCCCTTCCTTCCCGTCACCCGTCCAGCGCGTCCTCCACCGCCGCCTCCGCTCACCGGCCGAACACTTCTGAATGCTGAGCGCGGCCGCCTGCAGCTGGGGGCCCGTCAGCGGCTTGGCGTCGGCCGCGCTGGTGATGGTCTCGCTACCGCGGCCGCGCGCCTCTGCCTTCAGCTTGTCGCTCTTGTTCTTCTCGTTGAGCTCGTTGAAGTTGGGCGCGGTCAGCGCCGTCTTGGACGAGCGCGTCTTGATCTTGCGCGACGGCGACTTCGGCGTCACCAGCCGGTTGGACTTGTTGTTCTCCTTGACGGAGCTGCCGCTGAGGCCGAACATGCTGCGGTCCTTGCGGTTCAGCACCTGCGTCAGACGAGCCCGTCAGCGACGTCGCCCCCCCCCCCACCCCTCTGCGGGACCCGCGGCACGCAGCTGTACAGGGAAACGGAGTTCTCCTACCGGGACACAGTGATGTTTCAAAAAAATGGGAGGCTTGTGCAATTAAGAAACGCAGTGATCCAATCCTCTCTTGAGCGGCCTTTCCAAGGAGCAACTATGCAGACAAACTTATCGCTGTCCCACTGACTACAAGCATGGTGAGAAACTCATGAACGTGGACAATCATCAAGAAGAAATGCCTAAAACAGCGGACCGAATCCACAATACTAGCCAAACGAGCACCTCCAGACTCCCATGACGCACAGAAATACCCTTACGCCGCAGGTCACAGATCGCAGATCACAGATCACCGCAACGCATGAGCACAATCGCGGCCGGCAGCGGCTACTCCGCCAGCCCGCAGTGAGCGAGCCCGTCCGGCAGACCGCCCTCCTCCTCACCCGCCGCCCGAAGCCCTTGGGCTCGTTGGTCTCCGCGTTGTTGGTGAGCGCCGGCGAGGAGCTCAGCAGACCCAGCGGCAGCGTCGGCTCGCCGGGACTCGGCGTCTCGATCGGCAGGAAGCCGAAGCTGCAACAGCCCGGCCCGGCGCCCGTCAGCCCGTCTCCGGCCAAACGGTGCCGTCCGAGCGACGCACGAAAACGACGCGTGCGCCCCAGTCCGCCTCGGCGGAGCTCGCCGTGCGGACCTTGACCGCAGCGCCCTAGTGGACACGAATCCAGCGCAACTGCGTCCCGGTACTGAGCAAGACAGCGCCGTGCCTTTCAACGCGCCGCCCAGGCTACGACACGGCCGTCCCGCGACCCGAGTGATATCGCTGTTTCGGGTAAAATGTCCTAAATTCCATAGTTCCGGGCAATCGCCTAAATTCCCCGTTCCACGCCAGGTACGATCGCGACAAGTTCCCATCATAGGACCAAAGAAAGGACAACAGCGTGACATAGCAGCGTCGTTGCACCATATGGAGCACGTCAGTGCCCAACTGGCTTTCCCAGGCGCAAAGTGCCAGACCCGGGTCACCTCTTCCGACCACGAAGACCAGAGAAGAATATGTCGCCACGCCTTCCACGAAGAGTGAGAGACATGGCCAGACGCTGAAGTCAAAATACAGACCTGACCAGTTCCATCCAAAAACACAGCTGAACTGAGCCACACAGATTGAAGACAAGCCTAACTGGCTTGAAATGGCGACAAAGAATTCTGGCATTCTTCCGTTATTCGGGCTTCAGAGCTCATCAGAACGTTCTGGTCAAATGCCATCCATCAAGTCTGCCAAGCTAACAGCTGACGCATAACTCAGGGCTATAAATAAGAAGCATGTTTGAACGGACCATGTAGTCCGTTCTAACAGTTTACGATTCGACTGGGTTTAACTGCTGGCAGACGCATCTGCCACGTTAGAGCCGACAGCCAGTCCTGACGACGTTACGCGGACCGACGAACAACCCTTCCCCCAACACTGGGCAGACGTACAAGTCCGACCGGCGCTTATCCAGCCGTCGGCCGGGCCTGACCTGGGCGTGGAAGGCGACGAGCCGACGGTGGAGTTGAGCTGCGAGCGGAACAGCGCCTGCTTGACGCGCGGCGCGTCGTTCTCCGAGTCCGGCGTCGGCTTGGAGAGCGAGAGGCCGCAGGTCGGGATCAGCGCAGTGCCGCTCACAGCGTTCGCCGGGGTCTGAAACGGCGTGCTGCGCGCCGCCCGGCGGCCGGTCAGCGTTACCGTGCCCAGCAGCGTGCCGCGCCACAAAATACTATGCCGTTCTAGATTCTGAGCCAGACATGACGGATATGACTATTGACAGATATGGTGTTTATGACACATATGGCATTGGTGACAAATGACCATAGCGACATCACAATTATCACGGGAATGGGAGATAACACAGTCCCGGTGAGGATGACCACAGCGAGAAGTACGTAACGCCAGCCACTGTCAAACACGCCTGCCCTGCAGCGTTCTGAATTCAACACAAGAAACACGACGAACGACTCAGCGCACACAACGGTCGACGGCGCCCAGCCCCAAGACGTGCGGCTCGATCACAGCGCCGACGACGAGCGAAACCCCTCCGTCGCAGGCCCACCTGGTGACGTTGATGTTGGTGACGTTGGCGATGGCGTGCTGCGGCTGCAGCGGCTGCGTGGCCTCGGCCGGCGCCAGCGGCGGCCACGTGGCGCCCTGGCCCTGGCACATGGCGAAACTCTCCAGGCCGCTGGTGGTGAACACCTTGGCGCAGTCGACCCACTCGCCCAGGTGGCAAAGGTCGACGAACGAGCTCCAGAGGAACGGGTTCAGCTTGAGCGACTTCTTGCACGCCTCGGCCGCCTTGACCTTGCGCTCGGTCCGCATGTAGATGCGCGCGAGCAGTCGCAGCGCGAAGCTGGCCGACTCCCCGAACTCGCCGCTCACGTCGTCGTGGCCCTTGGGCTTGAGGATGCTGCCGCCGCACAGGATGGCCTCGGCCTCGGCCAGCTGGCCCAGCTCGTAGCAGCAGAGCGCCAGCAGGTAGCGGGCCGGCGGCAGCTTCAGGTGGCGCGACTTGAGCAGCGTGTACGCCTGGCCCGGCCGGCCCGACCGGTAGTAGCAGGTGGCCAGCAGGAAGAGCGCCTCGTCCGACTGCACTGTGGACCGGGCCGCGCCGAGGTTAGGGGGAGCATGTCCACCGCGCCACACCGGCCACCTCACTGCCAGCTGACCCGCCCGAATATCACTGCCAACAGCTGAAGGTTTCACACCGTGACACAAATGCATCTCGTAAAAACATGCATACACGGCAATCAATCTGGAACAACATCACCTTAACTGCAATGATATAAAGGGACAAGGTGGAGCGATGCTTACCTTCAGCACAGAGTCGCTCCGCCAGAAATGTTGCATCCGTATACGCATAATGATTCAGGCAATGCCAAACTGCAGCCTGAAAAACATCACCATTTATGACTCACCATGTACAAGTCACAAAAAAACACACGACCCCCAACAGCAAAAATCCCGTGCCTCAGGGCTGGAAAACACGGTCCACTACCAATTCAAGGCTACAAAATTTTCAATCCCACAAAAAAACGCCGCGCAAATTGCGGCAAAATACAAACCCAGTGATGCTCACATATACATCACTTAAGCCGGTCTCGCGGCCGATTCATCGACGGTGGCGGCCGACCGCTCGCGTGTCGGGCCGTAGGACGGACACCATGTTGCAAATGGAACAGTTGATGTCACGCAGTGCAACTCTCAACAACTAACCAGAACCACGTAACTCTGCGGGTGCTTAGCCTTCTGTAATAAATTTACAATAAAAAAAGCACAGGTAGCCAGGGCCGGGTAAAGCAGAGTGAACCAAAATCAAAACTATGAGATCTTTTCATCCTATATGAACGAATCTTTGACGGGAGTTAATCTAAAAAAGGAGAATACTTACCCCGAAGTATAAGCAACCTAGCTCAGGCTAATTCAGGTCAACCGAGGACAAGTACCAAACATCCAACATTCTATGAAAGCGGTATGCGGGACACATTGACTGCATAGTGAATGCAGCTGCCCCAAAGCCCAGGACAGCATCCAAAACAAGGTCATCCAAGATCAGTTATTAAGATGCAATATTCTTTCTTTTTTCCAGATCTACACAAATGAGCTCAACTGCACTTTGCGACGATGCTGCCTGACTTAACTGACTTTCTGCTGACTTAAGCCAACCTCGGATAACCTCAGATGACCAGCCTGCATCCTATGAATAGTAAGTAAGGTTATCCTGCCTACTAACAACGCACCTCAATGTTTTATGCTATACTTTGACAAATTGTATCAATCATTTCAAACACTGACCTACATGCACATCGACTGACCTTACTTCGGTCAAACTCGCTTCACAGCATGAAAGTTCACTGTGTACTGATATCTTTTGACAATTTGCTTCATAACGTCTTGGCTGGACAGAGAAGAGCCGTACGAAAACTCGAAAATGTCACGAAAAAAGAAACAATTGAAAACGATTTAATGTTCAGCAATATTTGCATATATATACATATATATATATATATATATATATATATATATCCGTTTTTTAGAAGCAGGTTCTCTTTCATCAAATGATTGTTAAACACGACGTTTCGAAACGTTATGTTCATTCTCACAGCAAGACGAACTATGTTACATGCATGGTTTATAAAACGCAAATAAAACATAACATTTTTTTTCTTCACAGGAAGAAACTGAAATCACATTGCATGAAGCATGACTTACAGGACTGCAAAACGTCTACAGCAACACTACTCATTGATAATTAGCCATGATCCCACCTTGCTGTTTGTCATTCAGAGCTAGCTATGTCAGTTGTTTGCTTTGTACAATGATGATCGATGCGTATTTGATCAAAATGGTCTTGAGTGTTGTGAGCTGCTTGCAGTCTGTACTGTGTGCAAGTATCATGGTGCACGATGTGAGTGTGAGTGTCGTGTAAGATGTGATCTGAATCACATCAAACACGACCATACCTGCACACAGTACAGACCATATACGACCAGTGTTGGAAACCTGGTTTTTCTTCCTGGTGTCGGAGTACAAATTCTCTTTTGGAGTATAAAATGTCGAGCATTTATGTGAGAACTATGGACTAACTAGGTGCTCTGCATGCATGTGGCCTGCAGGAGCGGGTCCAGTGGTTGCCGTTTGAGGGGGGTGGGAGAACCAGTTTCCTGGGTCTACATGATAGGTCAGCAGGGTCGTTGACCGGGGGGAGGGGGAAGGCAGCTGGCCATGGGTTCGGAGTGTACTTCAGCGGCCGAGTATGGAGGATAAACCATCAACCAGGGAGGGCACTGTGCAACTTCAAACTCTGGTTGAGTAGGAATACCCATGTCTTTTGGGGGAGGGGACAGATGACCATTTTGGAGTACAAAATTCTTCTTTGGAGTATACATTTTTTGGTGCTTCTTGACACCAGAAAATGACAGTTTTCCCAACACTGCAGACAACTCACAGCATTCGAGACCATTTTTATCAGACACCGCACCGATCATCAATGCACAACACAAACGACTTACAGCTAGCTCTGTATGACAGACAGTTTGCAAGGAAGATCGTGGCTATATATCAATGAACAGGGTGCCATAGAGGTTTTCCAGTCCTGTAAATGTGTACAAAAATGTGTCATGTGTCATGCAATGTGACTTCAGTTTTTTTCTTCTGAACAAAATGTGTTTATCAGAAAATACATCAATAAAAAAATAAATAAGTAGCAGCAACAAAAACCTTTTGATTTCTGTTGTACATTCCACACATGTAATACAGTCTGTCCTGTTCTGAGAATGAGTTCAACAGTTCGAAACCTCGACCAATAAAGGACTAGTTTTGGGAATGTTTGCAAAAACATAATGATAATGACAAAGGAATAACAAAGAACTCCGAACAAGCAAACAAGAAGCTGATAAATGTTGAATCTGAATCGTGTTTAACAAGCAATGTAATACATATACATATATGCATATATATATGCATATATTTACATATAATATACCTTTGCACTCTTACATATCTCTATCTGCTGGTCGCGGAAAAGGGACTCGTCGACTGTGAAAACGCATTGCAAATTCAAGCGATTTTTCAAAGTCCGTGAACACCACTCCGGAATGCAATGTTGAACAACATTGCATTCCACACATTTAAGAAACGAGATAGTGTTGAGAGCTTGAACAAGCTGAAATGTAGCGTCTGATTCACAAAGCGGAAGGAGATGGCCGGAGAGGCAAGAAACGCTCTCCGGTGAAGTCCGAAAAAGTCTCCAGAGACTCAGCTAAGCGCTTCAGTGCAGCAAGGAAGCAGCAGTCCTAATCGCGAGACATCATACTCCCTCCTTTCCATATAAGATCATCCCCCATCCGAAACTTCCCTGAGCTCATGGCCAAGCCTGAGACGCCTACAGCGCTTTCTATGTTTTAATTTGTAAGGAAGTTTGGCGCGTTGCAATCTTTTGCACAGAGCCCGTGGTTTTCCGATGAAGCACATTTTATCTCGATGGATCACGTGAACAGCCAGAGCTACAGGTTTTGGTCTAGTGATCCGCCGAAAGTCGCTCAGCGAACTCGCTACAGCCAGAAGTGCACTGCTTGGTGCACCCTGAGCATACATGGCATCACTGACCCATTCTTCTTCGGAACTCCGATGATAATGGTGTCCCCGTGAATGTCGTCATACTGAGACGGGTCATCTCGCGATTCCGGAATAGCCTCACACACAGGCGTCGTGCCGGTCTCGCAAAACCAGTGGTTCCGGCAGGATAGTATGAGTGCTCACTTGCTGCGCTGACTAGGAGGTGGCTGCAGGAGAGGTTTGACATGCGACTCATCTCTAGCTAGAGCTGAAGGAGCCACTTTCAAAAGCCACCTCATTCTCCTGACCTGAGCTCTCTGGATTTTTTCTTGTGGGAGTAATTGAAGTTCCAAGTGTACCCAGAACAACCCCAGACACATTCAAGAACTCAAGGAGGTGATCAAGTCAGCTGTCCATGCAGCTCCAAGAGCGACATGCAGTGCTGCAATTTGATCTGCCAAACATCGAGCGTCGAGTGCTTGTGCATAAGTGTGTTCATTTGGAACGAGTGCTGTATTAGGAGATGTGAAGGAGAGGGCACAGCAGTATATGGTGCAGACAAAACAGCATTGCTCATGGTCTATGTCTGTGACACTTTTATGAAATAACTGCTGTTCATACATTTTGTATGCTGAATTGAAATATGCCCATTTTTGTGAGACTTGCTGTGACCTCAGTTGACCTCAATCAAAGAGATATGTTTTGCTCGTGCTTTAGGGTATAAACGCACATCATGTAGAATAATTTTCCACAAAGTTTCATGGAGATCAGATGAGTAGATCTGATGGAAAACACAGAGCATTTTATCATTTGATAATAACTGACAATGATTAGCCCAACCCAGGCTGCCTGTACCCTATAACTGTAGGTGGACCACACAAACTATTCCACACAAAGGTTGGCACCTGTCAGATCAGCAGGATCTGTTCCATATGCCACACAGGTATCCATCCTATGGCCCACAATGTGTGCAGGCACCCATCATCAATGAAGAATCCACCCATGACCAGAATGACAACTTTGCCATGCCATGGAGGAAAAAACTATGGGTCCATTTTAGAATTCCATATGGCAAAGGGAAGATTAAGAGCACAGTAGTTTACAGACAAAAGTTCATTGCTCTCATATTATTACTGCAAAATTATGTGCAAAAAATGAAAGAGAGGACAATTTTTGCACTCTTTGCCAGTGCACAATTTAATCCACACCACAGCAAGCAGGGGTATAATAAATGTCTCCTGACATGAAGACAATGTGAGTGTGGAAAGAAGTTATCAACTCTTCTTGTTGCTTGTTTTAATTATGTTTACCAACTGTTCCAATCACTAGAAATCCCAGGGCCTCTTTAACAGTCTTCAGACCAATATGGTGACAAAGCACCTAGAACTGGACCAATTATGTAGTTTTGCTAACCAAAAACTGTCACAATTATGTCAAAGAATTTCCCATTTGTACAACAGTACCAGCAACATCCTGTCACCAACATATATGAATTAATATCATACATAATTCCAGCAGCCTGGAAAGATGGTCTTTCCAGGAAATGGTACCTACAACATTCTACACACTGAAAAAGTACCAGACAAATTAACAGCAGCATCCTTTTCATTACAGCCATGATCATTGTCTTATGGTTTGAAGTGGTGGTAAACAAACTATCAGCAGAAGTTTTTGTGCTCCTTGTCTACAGCCCTGGCAAGACATGCCCAATGCAGGGATCACAGTGGAGATAAGAAATTTATGATGTGCTTACCAAATTAGAACTTCTAGTACAAACAGTCTAAAAATACAACAGCATTATACCTAATCCTACCCACTACTAAAAATGCATCTGAACAAGTACACCTGCCAAATTTGCATTACAGGAGATGCAAGGGCAAAATGATCTTAGCCTACCAGACAGCAATTCACAAGCTAAATGTCATTCTACAAGATTTTTCTAACATGGATAGCTCTGGTCAAATTTGTAGTCATGTCCTGAAATTCCTGCAGCATCACACTCACAGTCAGCCGAGACAGAACTCTCTTTGTGTCAGAGTGGCACCTATGTGGAATAACCTACCTACTTAAGTTGTAATGTCCCAAAATATGGATACATTCAAGAAGAACCTTGGATGGACTGGCCACTGGCAAGGACATCAATACAAGACTAAGCCACCAAAACAGGCATTCTGAGTGCCAGATACTTGCTAATGAGCAGGCTTTCCCAGGTCTGTTGGACTTTTCATGCCTGTATCCTAATCTAACCTAACCTAACCTTCAACAGCCTTTTATCAGCATGTGGCCTGAATGCCTAGAATGCCAGTGTGGATTTGTTTGTGGTCTGCCATAACTGGACAAACACATTTCATATGGAGAAAACCTAGAACCTTCACCCACAACAGCTCTTCAGAAAACTGTGCTCATAAACTGCAAGTACAGCTCCTTGAACAATTAACTGAGGACTTACTAAGGTGACTAAGGAACTGACTGGAGAACTGACATCACAGCTGACAAAATGAGAAATTTATACACTTATTAAATGGCAAAATGAGCTCATTAAAATGCAAAATCATGGCTTACAAGAAAATATCCCCATAATGTATTGCTGTGTTGTCATTTAAAATTCTTTTCAAGTATGCAACATACTAATAATGATTATAGCATTACACTAATTATTTTGAAGTCAATACCAAAGGAATGAAATCTTGCTACTTGATACCACAGCTTTGGTGCCAGGCAACAAGTCAACAAAACAAGTGTTAGGCACCTTTAAAAACAACATATATTGGTGGACACTATGGTATTTGGGAAATATCAAGCTTGTCATTTCTACTTTAGTTCATATGCTACACATAATGGCAATGGAACCTGAGTTATGGTGATCTGACATTGGATTTGCTCACAAAAAGGCAATGGGAAAACAATGCCCATCCACTACACCCCTGAAAGCTGACACAGCAGAAAATCAGCCTTAATAATTTCAGTTACAAGAAGAGCATTCCTCACTGACATGGCTTCTGTATAGCGATCTTACCTGAACAGGCTCCTGTACAATCATCTTCTGTTTGAAAGACCAATTAAATAACTCTTAAAATCTCAACAGCTCGTTTTGAAATGATGGTTTTCTCTGAATACACAAAGAACTACCATCAGCTGTTATCCTCCATCTTGAAGTCCTCGTTTACGACGCTAATTATGGTTGCCAAGAGTGCTATTCAATCGCCTTTTCCTTGACGATAGCTTACAATGGTGCAGTCACTAGTCTTGATGAAATGGATCAAAACGGCGTATTGCAGCAAACTTCCTGGTAACACACTACCTTGAACCTACTGAACAGCGCTGAGTCAAATATGCTCTCGCATATGATGTGAAAAACGCGAACACCACGGACAGGTCGTTCGCCCGAGTCCATCGAACTGAATAAACCAAACCCAGTTAAAACTCAAGGTTGGAAATCGGAATG
Source organism: Capitulum mitella (assembly GCA_030062745.1). Taxonomy (NCBI): domain Eukaryota; kingdom Metazoa; phylum Arthropoda; class Thecostraca; order Pollicipedomorpha; family Pollicipedidae; genus Capitulum; species Capitulum mitella. The sequence goes on along the minus strand of CP099850.1, from coordinate 20,632,204 downwards.
AATGCCATTCAAACTGGTTTCGGTGGAACTTCTGCGGAGTCCAACACAGCCTGCAGTATGCATCTGGAAACGGTAGAATTGTCTACTCAAACAAAGAAAGCTCCCATTCGTGTGATACATATTATCAAAAATTCGCATGCGAGGAAAATCATGAACGAAGGTCATTGGGCTCTGCATCCTTTTCAGACCCAAAAATGTAATATGGTATAGTGGGAACGGGAGGCAGAAGTTGAATGCATGGGCTTAGGACAGGGGAGGGAAGCAGGAGTAATTGGCCCCACGTTCCAGGCCAGTGACGTTGCATGGAAATAATTGCCTCAAAGGCCTTCGGTGTTCGTCCTCCCCCATTCTCACTATTTAACACCTACGATTAGACGACACGTTTTTCCCGCAGGGCCACAGGCTAAAAAGGGTCAAAAATGGAACGGATGACGGATGGGCGCGTTATTATAGCCGCATACAATAAAAGCTGATACTGATGCATTAGTCATCCATCATCACGCAGCCAGCATTCGGGCTGGCTGCGTGATGATTGCGAAGAGCCGAAAAGGAAACGTTTTGTAATGAGTCCGATGTATTCCCATTCCTCAGGCATAAACGGCGTCTCCACGGGGAGAGGGCCGCATACACCTTCTCCCACATTGAGAAATACAGCGCTGACCTGACTTTCCATCGAAAAAATCTTCTCCTTTGCCTTCTAAGCCTGAAAACGTCAGCTGCTTTTGTTCAGCTTTCCCTTAGCTCCCGACAGCCCGTCTCGCCCTCCCGCTCCTCCACTTGCTTCCGATTGCCGCGGACTTTGCCCGAATGTGGTTTTGTTACCCGCATCGGGTTGGAACATCTCCACAAGTCATGGGGTTGAGGCTAATGCCGCTTTGCAGTCCATGCTTCCCATGCAGCACCGCAAGAAAAATGCCAGTTTGAGATAAGGACGCATGTTTTCCCCATTTCTGTTAAGTTCCACCCGTGACCCCGATTTCACCCATGGGAACGCCCGGATCCATGCACGCAACATGCGACGTTTCACCTCACGCCGATCTATTTCAAAGGCTCCTGGTAAGCCCCTTGAGATGTCATCCGTACATCGCTGGCATAAGACACGACGTTGAGAACCCTGCACCTGCTACGGAACAATGCGATGGAAATTTATTCGGCCGGGATCATGAGAGAAGTCATTTTCTAGGGAGAAGACTGGTGTGAGAAGGGTACACCTGACGTCATCACATTTCCGGTGACGCAAGATTGCCCCCTTTCAGCAATTACCCACGTAGTCATCTAAAACGTAGACGGCCCACGTAATGGGTCCAGGTGTGCTTTATTTCGGACGAAGAGATAGCGGGGGACCACCATCAACGCGTGTCAAAAGCCTTCCCGACAGCAGTAACGCATACAGAACGGCGAAAGAGCACATGAAGTGCATCGATTTTCCGACCCATTTCGAAGCAACACACGCCGAGCTCACTGCCGCTCCTCTCTGTTAGTCGAACGCACGGCAGCCGCATCATTAACCTATAACAGCACAGATCCCCTCCCGTGCACCGTTCGGAATCACGACACGCCGCGACGGACCAGCGCAGCTGACGGCCCCACCGTCGGCACGGTCGCCGGGCACCAGAGTCTGTGACCGGCCGGGGGCGGACGGCCCGCGGCGGCGGCGGCGGCGCGGCCGGCCGCCATCATTGGCTGATGTCCAGCTCGTCGAGGTCCTCGTCCAGGCCGTCCAGCTCGGCGTCGTCCGCGTCGAACAGGTTCTCGTCGATGGGCACCGCCTCGGCGCCGCCCACGGCCCCCGGCTCCGCTGAAACATGACGCGCGGGGTTGCAGCGCGGCCCAGCTCGGCTCGACACGGCGGCTGGACGCCACTGGCGTGCCATTGTCCCGCTGCAGACCCCATCTATAGCGATGGATAATGCGGCAATGCAGGGCGGCGCACCTCAGCTGGGTAAGGATGCCAAAAAACAGAAGCCGAGAAGGTAACCTGCACAGCGTTTCAGAGGCCGCCTTGGTTCAGCTGGGGATCCGCGGGACATTGGGCACAGGGTTAATTGCGGTAAAGACCGCGACCCACACCGCTGAACGAGGACAGACACCGGGGAAGACAAAACGGCACCACAAAACTTCATTCGCTAGGCGAACAGGATAGGAGCAGGTAACTACCTGCTCCTATCCTGGGGGAGTGAAAGTGGGCAGTGGGAACCAGATCTTCCTTTAATGAAAATAAGGGAATGCCAAACAACACGAAAACACGGGTAACTAAAGGCGAGATCAGTAATTACGGTAGTTGTAAATTACTTAAGGCTACCAGAGTAAAGAACAATAAAACATTCCAATACACGCAAGAGTTCTGTCCAAAATTACATTGTATCATATATATACACACATATATATATATATATATATATATATATATATATATATATATATATATCATAACATCATTGTATCATATACATCATATACAATCACCGCTAGCTCACCAGTTTTGGTACCCGCCTCCTTGGCCGTTTCCGCTTCTGCCTCGTCGATCTGCTCTTTTTCGATACCCTCCAAAGTCCAGGTCTTGTACTGGAAAGGATGTGTGGTCCCTTATAATACAAGTTCTCATATACCAAATGTAAACTGCAAAGCCACCCACAAAGTGTAAGTGGAAACGATTGATAACTAACGTTTAGGTCCAGTGCACACAATCAAGATGCTTCACCACGAGCCAGGGACGGAATTTTACGTCTCATCGAGGGGAACACAAGCCCTCTCATATTTGTGAGCCTAAACATGCAGCTTTTGTCCATTTTCAGGAAAGCAGTGACCTGAAACTATGCCCCCTATCATTTTTTAATTCTTTTCCCTGTTGTGAAGGCAACACAACACGTGGGAAACCAAATCCAGCAAGAGGCCCCCAGCCTTTAGTAAACAAGGCAAAATTGTGTTCACAGCGTTTGTAGCTTTTCCTTACCACCACAGTTTGTTCCTCCTCCTCTTCTTCCTCGTTCTTCAGACCTGTGAGATCCATGCCTTCATCTCCCTCCTCCATTTCTCCGTCACCCAATTCCGGATTATACATAAACATGTCTCGTCCTGAGAGCTGAAAAACAGGATACCATAACAACAACGTGCAGACTGCATTAGTTTTGCAACAAATGCTTTATCGTAAGCACATAAGCCGCCTACGATCCAGCCAAAATTCTGCCAGTGAAACGCAATCAAATCGGCCCCAACCCAACTTGTCTATGTCACGTTCTGTTACTACCGTTTCACCCAGCCAAGAAAAGTCCAAGAAATCCTCCTCGCCTCCTCCACCTCCGAGATAATCAGTGTTTCTTTCAGCTGCCGTTTACATACTTTAGGCAGACAGTTCCAATCATCAATTCTCACCACACATACTGAGCCACCGCAGCTCTTTATGACTCCGGCCGGCATGGTGTACACCCATCTCGGGAGTACATTTGGCGAACGTACTCACCCCGCCACTCTTTCCGCTCTTTACATCCGATTTCTTTTTGGCCTGTTTCTTTGGCAGCCTCTTTTTTCCTTTCTGCCAGTTTTCGCTTCTTCCACGCCAAAAACGTGACGTAAGTGATCTTGGTGAGGTTCGATCCCAAGGCAGCTCTCTCCTTTTCAACAAGCTCCTCGATGGAAATCTCATCTGTCTTCTCAGTTTTCTTCATGTCCTGTGAAAAAACGAACCAGCACTGCTTATCGCTGATGAACATGACGATTATTTCCCGCCGTATGCCTCCTGGACTGTAATGTTAAAAGCAGGAAACAGTTTTTGTTACATTACAGCTAACACAGATAAAACAGAAACTGAGGGAGAACGAAGAGTGGTCAACGGTTCAATGGCCCAATTCATCGCTGAATTTCACCTTGACACAAAACACGGTTCTAAACCACGCACACGAGTTCTCTAGGTTATATATCCACGCCAAGTCCAATGAACCCAACAACTGTTTGCCTTCCACGTGTCTGATCAGCGGTTTCCTCAAAAGTCAGAGCAGCATTACAAAGCGACCGTATCTTCTCCTCTCACAACCATACACTTTGCCACGAGTCGGGACTGTGCTGTAAACACGAATTCAGGCCCGGCCTGGCCAGCCGCCAAGGCGTACCTTTTTCAGCACGTATCCCTGAGGCAGGGCATGCCTGTAGATGCACTTGTCGCCCGACGGACACTCCCAGAACCAGCCGTACTTGCTGTTCTCCACCGCCTCCAGGAAGTACTTGCATACCTGCGACAAAGTCGGCCACAGCGCCAGCCTGAGATTCCGACAACATGGTGATAACGATGCAGCCATACATTAATTACAGCCGTTTATCAAACCCATTCCTTCGAAAGGTGGACAAACCACCGACGCGTGTATAACAATGGGGTCACTGTTTTCCCCAACAAAAACGCTGCTCCATGAACACTTGCGCCTGAACCTACACTAACCAGACGTTTCAAATTACGACGCCGAAACATCACCACTGCTTACAATGGTTGTTTTCGGCTTGTTTTTCTCCGCCTCGCCCGTCTTGGCGTTGATGACGGACTTGAGCTTGTCCTCATCCCAGCCGGTCGGGTCGTCCTCCACGTCCCGAGAGTCGACGTACAGATTCTTCTTCTCCACCTTACGACCAATCTGAGATGCCGACAGGAGGGGCTCAGAATGACTTACACATCGTAAGGTCGGAGGTTTTTCGACGCACAGTGAACACCGGCACCGGCAGGTGATTACCCGGCGCTGGCCACGCAGTCACACGACGCATCCAGCGGCCACAGAACTAACAGAGCAACACGCCGTCAGGTCAGCAGTTCACATTCTAGCTATGGCAACTATGAAGCAATGGCAAACGGCGGAGCGAGATACACGAGGCGCTGAACACAGCTGTCCACGGCAGCCAAGTATCAGTGAATTGTGAGACAAAATAAGGCCAACAGCACGGGAGTAGACGATACCACAACAACTGCGGAAAATGAACAGGAAGTAGCACGATATGGGCAATGACTTTTGTTCTGTAGAATAACTTATGAAATAAAAAAAAAACGATGTGTAACAGACCACTGTATGAATGCCAACCTGTGGATATCTTACGACACATGTTCTGCCAGCTCATAAACTCATATCAAATTGGCAAGCAACATACTTCTCAGAACTGTCCTTTTTCAACGACAGGTCGGTTTACTTACATTCAAGTCATGTGAATACTTGCATTTCAAGCCCTTTGCACAAACAGACTGCTTGAAATATGGACACAGGACTGATTTGGGGTCGACATCTGGAAGACGAACAAAGATATCCACCATTTGAATTGCAGCAATTAAATGCACAACAAAATAATCATACACCAAAAGGAATGGCTAGCAAACTGGCATGTCAATAGTGCAGACTTATGATATCAAACACTGATTCCAATGCATAATGTGCCCAGGTCCGCACGATTTACACTGGTTGACAGGCATATACCGCCACACTCACATTCGATGCCCCGGTATGCATTTTCGAACATCTGCACCACTCACAAGCAAAAATTAAATAAATAGCATAACAAAAAAGCGCAAGCTCATGTTTCTTCAAGATATGAAAGGATAACACGTCAAATATCATGACAAAAAGCATGGTCCCACAGGTCGGTGTCAACCCCACTTCAAAAATAAGAACACAAACAGTTCCAATGGCGGTCGGTCTTACTTTTGTCCACCTTTTCGACGACTGGTTTAAACAAGTCTTGAATCATGGCTTTCTCCTTTTGCTCTTGCTCCTTCTTCTCTTTCTCTTTCCTTCTTTGTTCTTCGATTTTCTTCTGCACTGGATCCCCTCCCGCCTTCACGTTTTTGCTCACATGTTGAATGAATTTCTGCTGTTTGGCCCCTTTTTTGTTTTTAAGTCCGAAGGTCTTATCCTGTCGCAAAGTTACCAGAATAAAACACACTGTTACATTGTCCAGCTCACATTCTGTTAACTAAGCCCTCCATTATTGTTACCAAGCAGCACCTATTACCCAGTGACGCGTCGTAAACCGACCTCACCAGTCCCACAGGCAAGTGTCCACCATTTGGGGAATCGGACAAAAGTGACTAGGAAAATGCAACATGTACAGATTTGCCAATTTCAATATCAGCACATGTTACGTAGCACAGCAATGAAAGCCAGGTGATTCATGGCAGGGTGCCACCAGATTCTTCAAGAGTGTCTTCCTGACCTTACTATGCTTCACTGGTACCAAAAACAAGGTGGTGGCAACAGAAATGGGAAAATTAATAGCCCCAGGCATAGCATACTGCGAAAATATGGCGCAACCAATGCGTGAGTCAGTTCTGGTGGTTTAAGGACGCTGACTGGCTCCTGCAAACAGCCACCTTGCAGTAGCCAATTGCAAGGTGGATCACGCAAGTGGTAGGCACCACGCAGTAGCCAATCATTACGCGACTTCCGCACCGTAATGACCAATGCTTATTACCCTCATTTAGATACCGTAATGGGATATTATTACGCCAATACGGTGTCTTCCGGTACCAGATATAGACGTTTAGACGTTTGTCTTTTACTTTTCCACCAAGCTGTTTGTCCGTGCGCGTTATAGCTCCGGCTCCATGAGGATGCAAATGTGTAATAAATGGAAGGAATTGCCGAGAAATCTCCTGAAATCTGGGAACAAATCTGCAGAGACGTATCCAATAACATGTGGTGAAAATGACCACGTCCTGAGTAATGAGTGCATCACTACCCGCTGTGATGTTTCGGCACGAATTACGAGCACAATCTACGATGACAAGCCCCAGACGCCATTCGTATGAAAAGAGTCTGTGCGTCGCCCATTACAACCCACGCAATTACATCTTGGTACAGCGTACCAGCCGACACTCGTGTAATTCACAAGTGTCATAGCCACATACAGCATTTGCTGCTGATGCACAAGGATATAGTCAGCATTTAAATGTCCATGTCAAAAATGAAAACAATATATGTAACGATAACAACAAGGAACGGTTGACCATTTAAGCCTCACTTAACCCGGCACTCAGTGAGGTATTTCGCCACCTTCCAGTTACTGGGGGAGGGGGGGGGAGGGGAGGGTCCCCTGTCAATCTCGAGAACCAATAGTTCCATTTGATTATTCAAACGGCAATAGAAAGGTCACTGCCCTAAAGCACCAGATATCCTTGATTTGTTGACCTTAAGCTCATCGATGATGTCGAAGTTCAGGCCAGAGACGTAAATTTAACGGATATTTACCGACCGCTTCAAAAGCAGCTTAACAGGACAACAATGGTCGGAGTCGGCTATATACAGAATCCAATGAATGTATTCTGCACTTCCGCCGAAAGTGACCCGAAACCACCCTCGACCACAATGTTAAATAAGGTCAAGACCTGGCCTTTGCTTGTACGCCACATTTTCACAAGAACCTCAAAATGAAACTTATTTTTCAGTATCCCCAATGCTTTGGTCATCAGAGCTCGATCTGTCCCATAAAAGAGACTGCCATGACACGGCAAAGATAGCATCTCAAGACTATCGACGTCACCTCAGGTCACTGATCACTTGTGCGACTTGATGTCTGGTTAAGTGAAATGGTTCTCAAACGGCAGTTGATTATTGAAAGGCCCTTTTCCACTTCTCTAAATGACTGATAAATCTGACACGCAATGAAATCGCCAAAAACCAAAACTTCGCTTTTGGTCAACATTTTGTTTTTTCTCGCAGCCATTTCTGTAATTGTTGTTGTGGAAGTAGCTAACCCACTGGTAAGTTGAAAGGCACTCTTCTCATCATGCTGTACCGGATACCGAGCATGTCATGGTGTCCCCGCGAGAAGGCATTTTACGCGGAGCTTTACTTGAAAACCGCATCCTTCAAACACATTAAAAGATAATTCTAAATCAATTCACCTGTAGAGAAACTCCAATGAAGACCAAATACCGGAATGGATAACAAATTCAGGGAGCACAGCCATTTGCATAAACTTGATGCAAAATCTCCAGATTTTACACCTTTTGGTGTGTTTCAAGGATCCGGTTTCCACGTAAAGCTCGACGCACAACGACTTCTCGCGGAATGATCATGGCAACTAACAGAGCAATGTGAAGGATACCGTTCAACTCTGTGAAGGGCTGGCTGCTTCCATACCAATAACTACAGAAAAGGCTGTGAAAAAGAATTATGACCAAACGCGAATTCTTGGTATTCGGCGCTCCTATTGTGCGTCAGATTAGTGAATAATTTAGATAAGTGCAAAAAGACGTTATTTTAATAATCAACTGTCATTTTAGAACTATTTTGTCTAGCCTTTAAGTACTGGAAAAAATCGTACACACAAATGAGATACAACTGTGTAACTTTGGTGTATTTAGAAGAATTACAACGAAAGTTATTGACAAAAACTTGGGTACTTTTTTCTAGAAACTACCGTATGTCTATGATTTAGTTTATCATGTCTCATAGTCTGACTTTTGGTGACCCAGGTCGCATTCATAAACTGACGAACATCTCTCACATGGTTACCATTTGCTTCTAAACTGCGTTTTAAACCGAGGTCGCATTTTCGTTTAGTTCAATCTAAAACCAGTCTCAGCCCCTAATGATGTTTTGAAGCGATAGGTAACCCAGTAAGTTGCCAAGTTGGTTTCTGAATGCAGCTCTGGTCAGCTAGAAACCAGAAGGTATGTTCTTCACGTCGGGATATAGAAAATCTGAAGTCGCCCGCTGTCATTATCCGGAAGTTATGCTGAGAAACCGGGGGGGGGGGGCAAAAAAACGGTCCCAGGAACCCAAAGGTTAAAAATATGAACCTCTATTCCACGACTTAACTTCTACGTCTACTCTGTGCACACTTTTCTCCAACCATATCAAGTATCAACTGGTTTAAAGAGACTGCAAAGGAGTCTTCAAAGAATGGTGCGACTTACCTCCACAATCTTTTGTTTCTTCTTTTCCTCGGTCTTTTTCGAAGGGGCTTGAGCTTTTTTGGGAGGCATCTGAAACACATGATGACGAAGTTAGGTCAGAATGCACCATCACCAAAAGTCACAGAACTGCTGAGTGGAACATAATAATGGCAATAGTTTTCCGCGATAGTCTCAGTGCTGACACGGCCGTTGATATGGAGAAAACTTCAGAGCAGCGCTCTGCAGTCACATTCTGCTTTCTGCATTACACAACTGCTCAGCAAACCGATAACATGATTACCGAAGCGTATGGAGATGACACCATGACTCAGGCCATAGTTTTTCGGTGTCACTCGAGGTTTAAAAGTGAAAACATGGACATCGTCGACAAGGCTAGGTGTGGTCCACCTGTCGACGCCGAAAGGGGCTGCGAGGCTGACGAAATCAAACAACTCCTTTCCGCAGACCCGCAAACTACCCTCAGATGCATTTCTGCCGTGGCTGGGGTCAATGCCATCTTCACAAAATTATCACCCAGAAATTGAACATGACAAAGACTGCTGTAAAATTCTTCAAAACTTCTCAGTGCAGACCAGGAGGCCATGGTCTGGCGCTGCATGGACATCTGAGAAGCTCGAGCCGGACCCGGCCTTTCTGGAAGAAGTTATCACTCCAGACAGAAGCTGGGTCTTCTCCTCCTACCCAGCGACTAAATGGATGTCCATGCAACAGAAGCATCTGGACTCTCCCCGACCGAAAAATGCCAGGGTATCCATGGACAAAAAAGCTCATGCTCATGACCTTTTTCTACAAGAAGATGGTGCACATTCAGTGCGTTCACAAAAGAGCTGAGGATCTGCATGCATTTCTGGATTCGAATCCTAAAGATGGGTGGATCCACTGGCCACCTTCCACTTGCTGGGGCTGGGCGTCAACATGTTTAGTAGAGGCATGATGCAGTGCCAGCTTATATGTGTTATATTTAGTTTATTCGAAGAAAACTTGAGCCTGGAGGATATTTCTGGAATTCATTATTTGGAATTCCATAATTTATGGAATTCCAAAAAAATTAAATGATGGCTTCACAAACTCCATTGTGGTTTGTAGGATATGAATCCTGTTTTTCAGGGTTCAAATCCTTGTTTTCAGGATTTGAGGATTCATAAATTTTAAACCTATCTGGATCTTTCTGAATCCTGCAAATACGAATCTACAGATCTAATTTCTGATAACCAAACTGTAAATATGAAGTTCTATCTTTATCTTCTCTGGCAGCTCAGAGGATGTGGGATGAGAGAGGCAAGATCTTTGGAGGTCTGTGGATTAGTACTTTCACCAGGACAACACTCCTGCCCCCACAAACCTACTTGTGACCAACTAGATGAGTGATGTTGTGATGAAGACCATTTCCCTTCCCTCCCCACTCCCCCACCTTTTTCCTAGGATTTTTGGTTACCCCCCAAGCTGAAATCAGAGCATGAGGGTAAGAGATTTGGCAGCATGTACAATATAAAAAGGGGTCACAGGTGATCCTGAATTGTCTCTCAGAAATGGACTACCAGGATTAATGCTTCCATCAGTGGAAGAAGTACATGAAATGGTGTGTAGAGGCAGGATGAAAATACTTCAAATGATGCTGAACAACCTGGTTCTCCAAGTATTCTGGAACCATTCTGCTGCTCGTTCAATGCCAATCATTTATTGATATATCACTGGCACCTTTTATTTAATTACCTGTTCCTGTTGCTGCACACAGAAGACACTGCATGAAGTGTTGATTTTACTTCACTTTTATTCACTGGGAGTGTTATCATCATAGAGAAGCCATGCTTATGTTTAAGGGGCATATATATATATATATATATATATATATATATATATATATTAATATATATAATTGTATATGTTATATACAATTATATATCTAATTATATCATAAATTAATATATATCATATATATATATATATAAATATATATATATATATATATATATACATTCTGCTGTTTGTTCAACACCAATCATTTATTCATATATCACTGGCACCACTTATTTAATTACCTGTTCCTGTTGCTGCACACAGAAGACAATGCATGAAGTGTTGTTTTTACTTCACTTTTATTCACTGGTTGTGTTATCATCACAGAGAAGCCATGCTTATGTTTAAGTGGGAATATATATATATATATATATATATATATATATATATATATATATATATATATATATATAAATAGCATTATATATATATATATATATCATATACAATATATATATATATATATATCATGTAGTGCAAAAATCAAATGTTGTTTTTTGATATTTGTATCAAGGAACTATATATATATATATATATATATATATATATATATATATATATATATATATATATATATATATATATATATATATCATGTATAAAAATCAAATGTTGTTTTTGATATTTGTATAAGGATATATATGTATATATACATTGGTTTGACAACACAAATCAGTGGATATATATATATATATATATATATATATATATATATATATATATACACCATAGATACCATTCATTTTCATACAAGGTAGGTCATAGATGCCATTGGTTTGACAACACAAATCAGTGGAGACACCTACTGGCAATACAGGCCTGTTTTAAAACAATAAAAGGTTGCCCTGGCCAAGTTGTCTTTGGGGAATAATACTGCAGGATACATGCCATGCCTTCTTAGTTAAGGTTTTAAATACTGTGCTGAATTACTAGCTGGGTAATCCACCTGAACATGAACTTATGTAAATGTGGTCCAGAGGAGGGAATACTAGGTTATGCACTCTACAGTGTAGGTAGTACAAATATCAGCCATAATTCTGGTAATCCATGTAAGTCAAACTGACACTGCATGTTGAAACTTAAGGGCAAATACAACATACAGTGCAAGTGTCTATGGAACTACAGGATACATCAGTGAGTTTCAGAACAAAGCTTCCTGGTATTTGTCATAACTTACACAACGCAAAAGACAAAGACCAGAAATAAGCACCTTGAGGATGGGACAAATCTACACATATAAGAACCCTTTGATCAATGTTCTGCAAGGCAATACTATACTTTTTCACCCTTTTCATGCACCACTTTTGCTATACACAGAACAGAAGAGCTCATAAACTTTCCATGAAAGCAAGAAATGGTGACACTACCAATATGGTTTTCAAATGAAATGGAATTATATTTTGCTGTAAGCAAACTCAACCAGAATGGAAAGTGCCATCTTGTTTACACTGCCTTTGCTCCAAGGATGCCCTATGCACTGTCCAAGGTTTGATGACATCACTAGTAAATGATATTAGAGGCTGCAGTCTGATAAACAGGTGTTCACAGGGCATAATGTTGTGCCAAAGGCATGCCCCCGCCTGCCATATAGGATACTAGAGGCCGTAGGCCGATAAAGATTGGACTTGGTGCTGCCCAACAGAGGTTAGGCCATGCGATATATAGGTAAATATAGGTTAGGTTAGGCTATATATATATATATAGGTTAGGCTAGGTCAGGTTGAATTAGGTAAGGTAAGGTTAGGTTAGGTTAGGTTAGGTTAGGGTTAAGGTAAAGGTTAGGGTTAGGTTACATTGGGTTAGTCATCTTTTTTACTATTTGCTAGGTTATACTGATGACATCATTGGGTCCTAAATACCTTTGCCTTGGGAACTGCCCTTTTTTGACTTTGTTACCATAGGATCACAGCAGAAGTCAAACAGACAAATGGCACAGCAGTCAGCAATGAATGTAGTGGCGGTATTTTTCCTGTAATTTTTTCACATCTTCATCTTAAAATGATATTACGCAGCAACCAAATCAAAAGTATTTAGCTCAGAACCATCTGCTATAACTTCTGAAAAAAAGCTTCTGCAAAGTTTAGCTGAAAGGGTCCTAACCTTTCAAAGCTGTTGTGACAAACTGTGCCAGAGTGAGTGGATGGGTCAATTCAATGACAGCTCATACTGAGCTCTGAATTCCTGAAGTGCAAAGCCATGCAAAGTCAAACAACAGTACAGGATAATTGCATTTAACTCTGAAGGATACTTAAATTAAATTCACCTGGCAACACCAGTCAAAAATAAATATCAACAGCAACTGACAGCAATGTTCTGATATATTTCTGCAACACAGAAAGAATACGACATGGTTAACTAACTTAAGCATACATACTTGAATCACTTATATTCGCCCTTAAGTTGCACTCAATGCATTCATGGATTATTTTCTTAAGTTACAATTACGTGATAGCACCACCATTTTTACTTTTTGGTCATACTTTATAAGCAAAGTGGAGCATATGTCGCTTTCCCCAAGGTATCGCGGATATTATTTGCAGAGAATGGCACAATTCGAAGGAAAAAGAACAACCACGAAACACCAGCACCTACCGCAGCACAACGAAACGCCGGGCACGGCAAACTGAAGACAAATGTTTCGGATGAATAAAAAGTATGTTAAGCAATTCCTCCCAATGCCTCTGGTATAAAACCACCCAGCTCTTCACTCATGTACTCTTCGTTGCAGCAGCGCCGTATTTGTCATAACGGGAGGTAGGCATTTCACTTCTAATGTAAACAATTTGATGAAACAATTGATATCCTTCGGTGTCATTACTTTTCTGCTTAGCAAATTATTGTTTTTTTATCGTACTGCTAAGTAAAAGGTAGACTAAGGAACATGAATTTGACTGCTTGCGACAAAAAAAATTCATTCATTATTTCCTTTAAATTTGTAATACTCCTGAGTTCTAGTCGTTTATTTTCCATGATATGTGCTATGTTAAAGGAACAATTTCTGTATGATATCGAAGGATGAATATGTTGCTATGCTTTCGCAAGCTTTGCACTGAACGGAGATTTTTAAGGGCTCTCACATGGACTTTTCCCTCAATAACTTCTGTACCATAAAAACTCGTCGGCTGTTTATATTAAACACAGGTCGTTTAGTATACTTCGCTTGAAAATTGCAAATTTTTGTTGTTACCATGGTAACACACCATAAGCTTTAGATGAAAAATGGGAAAATTTGATTGAGTTCTTGGTGTCAAAATGCCCTGATTTTCCGCTGGAGAAGTTGTCACATCATGGTACTGGGTCTTTTTCAGGGTTGAAGAAGTAAGTTCTTCGCTTGGATTGAAATTAACGAGATGAATGAGCGAGATTGGAACCTTCATGGACGTAATGGGCACAACCAGGGTTTCGTTTTGGTGCTTCATATTTTGTGCTACGTGGTTTTGATTATGATTTTGATAATTATTTTGATAATTTTGTGCTGCATATTGTGCTACGTTTTGTGCATGCTCGAGCTGATACCCCGGTAGCATACATGTTAAAGATTAGCTGCAACAAGAAAATACATAGCCGTGGGACAATACGGCGAGAAACTAGGTTCGCGCGGCCCGTCATCGCATCACAGCCACGATCGCAAAACTGTCCCAGCAGTGACTCGTATCTTCTTTTATGGGAACAATTTAAGTGCGCAAGACGAGGATGGAATGGTCACGTATGAATACCATGTGAAAACCTTCGGGACCCCTGCCGTGCTGGTACCACACCGGGGCAAAAGGGTTCTCGTCTCGTTCTCGTTGCTCGTTGTCCTTCGTGCCACTTGACAGCTGCCGAATTGAGGGAAACATTGGTCACCTTGCGACGATGTTGTGAAAAGTATACCGTCAACGTGGAAATGCGCGAAGGGAAGTAGAGCTCAGAGCCCGTACATATAAAGTACTGCTGAGCGCGAGCTCCGATTCCAAAGCACCTTAGCAGAGCATTCCAACAGCATTTCAGAAATGAATGATAAAAAGGATGGAAGGCAATGCACAAATTAGACGGCTGTAAATGCACATTTGCAACACAGACCACGTATCAGACCAGTATCAGAAAAAAAATTCGCGCGCCTTGAAGCATACTTTAACAGGATTTTAACTATCTTTGAAACCGTAGCGTTGCGCACATACCCCGGCGTAAGAAATGGCCATCGCATTCCACTTCATCATGTAGCACTGGTCAAGAAGAAGCACTGTTTCGTTTATCTGTTCTAGGAACGACCCAGCCCCACAGCTATGGCGCATCCTGGTGGCGGCGCCATGGGGGACGGTCCTGCACCGACGCACGGGCCGGAAGTACGCCCTCATCCCGTCATAAAGTCCGACATGGTGAGATCAAGCGTTTTGAACGCAATGCATCGGAATGGTGAAAGTCTCAGGTGTTGAAATATCGGCGTGCGTCAACACATCGAGAACAGTAGTAAGTAGATTGGACCATTAAGAAAGGACTTGTACCGATCTGCCATGCAGGTCGCTGAGCTCGGGGAGCGGAGAGATGAAAGGTTACCTTTTCAGGACATGTTTTTGGCGGTACAGGCCTGTTGTGTATGAGTCCTGAGCACCGTGTCTCCAGTTCGCGCTGTCGTCAGGGAGATATTCCATCAGTACAGAGGCATGCTGGTGTCCACATGGTCAAGCTGGAAAACTAGTAAACGGGCCAGGACCAGCAAACAAGCAAATGCGTGTGCACGTCCACCGGGTCTAGGTCGTGTTTTTTTTCCTGCGGTACAGTAAGCTGTAATCTGCGGCTCATTTAGAGGAGCGCTGTTCTCCCCGATCTGGCAAGCCTAATTCGAGCCACCCAGAGCTTGTTGGTCAGGGGGTCAGCAGGCAACTAGCCAGTGTAGGGTCAACCAGACTACCACACGTCGCGTCGAGTCCTTGACGGGACGCTAAACTTCCATTACAAAATCAGTTATTTCCTGGAATTGCTCGATCGGGCATTAACCCTTGCCCATGTAGGGCCTTCTTCATAACGCGAACGTATAAGGGAGGCAGGGTAGGCTGGTACGACCCCCGGCCATTTCCACATCGTGCATCCTAGAGCGTCGCGGAAAAAAACCAGCATGTTGCACGTGACCAGACCTCGGGACTAGTATCTCTTTTTGTGGTCTCAGGTAACGGACCACCTTCCAGTTTGAGTCAACGAGCAAAAATTGGCAGAAGGTGGTACTTTTCGAGTTTAGGCGCAAATGAACGCCAAAAAATAAATGATGGAGAAACGGAACTGATGTCATAGTGTTCGTTGATCAGTTATGAGTCTATTTGTGCAACACATAATAGTGTTTTACCTATAGAGTCCGATCCAGGTCATGCTAGGTCAGTACTTGTCATGCGAGGTCGTCGGCTGAAATGCGTTCTCGGAGTTGCAGAAACATTTTTGTAGATAATAACAGATGCTGAAGTTAAATCTAGCACTTCAGTTAACAAACCCTATTGTCTAATAATATATAAAGGTAATCTTAGGTCATCCAAGGTTATCGAAAGTCAGTGGCCTGGAGTGGGCTTGGATTAGCTAAAAATCGTAACTTAGACGACTTAATAGCATTTTTCGAGTTGATATCCAACACAGAATCTAGTTTCAGGCATGCCTCTCAGTATTGGAGACTCATCACTCCGCGGCCGAGGTCGCTCCGTCCGTCGGAGCAAGTCAGGCATTCGCTGCACTGCGCCCTCTTTTAATGAAATAAAAGAAAAATACACGAAATTTATATCATTTAATTCCTTACGCCTCAGGCAGTCCGGATATGTAGGTTGTTTTGCCATTCCTTTTTCCTGTCGCGTTCCCAAAAATAAAAAGTGACGTGTTTCTCGCCGTAGCTCATGACCTTAGTTTACACTGTCGATAACCCCGGCAGTGGGCATAAGCCTATGAAATTTATGTGTAGTCTTATAGAACATAAAGTCTGGAGTCGACTGATACATATTTTATTGGATTTGTGTACTCCAACCGTCTTATAGTGAGACAAAACTGAGACCGTTGTAAACCGGCCACGTCGGCGCGCGAGAACGGCTGACATGGCTCCCGTTGTGACGTCATAGGTCGTTACCATTCCGGTGTAGAAGAAAAACAGTTCGCCATAAGATGTGGAAAGGTACACCAAGTTTCAGATGGACCAAATAAACTGTTCGGAAGTTGTGCTCGGAAAACCTAAGGGGGGAGGAGGGGATTGCGTCGATCTCATCCCCCTGTACGGGCGAGGATTAAGGTCAGAATCTGTGCAACAAACTCTGCCTGGCACGGACTTGGATCCCTGCCAACACCCCAGCAGGCCATTTGAGTCAAATTTATAATAATGATGAAAAAGGAATCTGTCGGTGTTCGTCTTTCGAATTATTTTTCTGGCGCACAACCTTATCATCTCGTTTGTCAAATGCATTGACTTGCGGAAATGCCACGTACGCAGCCGTTATGATACCTTACCAAACCCACCAGACCCACCCACCTGACGCCGGGTCATTCTCACCACCGGTCCCGTGCGTCCCGTTTGTCGTCGCTCAAAAGCGGCCCGTCGGTACCGCGCAGATGCGGCCCTCCCAGTACCAGCGGGAGATGTGCATGACGACGGCGGAGCGGCACAGGGCGCTCTCGGACAAACGGGAGCTGGACCGCCTGTACGCCGGCCGCCGGCCGTACAAGGCCTTCACCGTCATCCCGCACCGCATCGTCTTCCAGAAGTTCGACCGCTGCGACACGCAGGAGCAGCAGGTCATCTTCCGGAACGACGACTGCGTGAGTTCATGACGCGACTGAGCGGGACGTGCAAGTGAGCGAGGCTTGCGCCGTGCCTCGCCGCTTGATTCCGGACGACGGAGGGCTCGAGAATGCTATATTGTTCCGTAAATAACGGCTTACCACCAGAAAAAGAGGTTCAGATGTTTCCTTTCGTACCGTTGATGCATATTTGCAGCCAACTTATGCCATATTGCTCCTCATTTTGTCGTGCGTTGCCCGACATTGCCCGTTGCACAACAATCGTGCGTTGCCCCGACATACTTGTCCCCCCCCCCTCGTTCATCACTCCACTCGACTTCTGCAGCTGGCTGCGGTCGGCGTGTCAGCCTGCTGAGGTGAGCCTGACGGTGGCCTTAACCCCGCAGATCCCGCATCTGCTGCGGCTGATGCCGTCCATGTCGCCGTACATATCGGTCACGCTGGTGTCCGCCCAGGGCGGCAAGCTGGCGCCGGGCATGTTCGTCGCCTACCGGGTCAAGTTCCAGCCAGAGGAGCAGTGCGATTACTACTACGAACTGCAGTGCACTAGCGACCAGGTCACCTTCACCGTGCCGGTGGTCGGTGAGTTAAGCTCACGCGTAAAATAGAATCATCGATTCCTTTCCCGATGAAGAATTACAGTGTACGGTTTCCAGAAAGAAACTCGACGGCGCGCAGTTCGAAGTGCCATTCGCCGGTCGCAGGGCGCCGGCATCAGAGGTAGCACTGGCATCAAATAAAGTCCTTCGATCAGCTGTTTTGTGACGATGGCGTGTACTTCCGTCTCCCCGTACCTCCAGCGACTGACGCCAACGAGTGTCGCAGCACGTGGTCGTGTCCACACCATGGTCGTTTCCAGCGATTGGCCCGAGGGCTATCCTGGACTTTCCGGACCGGATCATCTTCCAGAACCATCCTGTCCAGGCCGAAACGTCTAAACTCCTCTCCATCAAAAACGTCGGCCAGAAGGTGGCCAAATTCTCCCTCGATGTGCCCAAGTGAGACCGTTGATGATCCCTTCAGTGGATACCCATGAAATGCGCACTTACAATTTACCTCGTAAGGGTTTTAAGATCGGCTATTTTGGTGTCCGGTACAAAGGATGCCAGACATAAATGGCTGAACTCGCTTCATATTTTGCCGTGTTTCTCCGTGAGGAAAATCCGGAAATGCCTTAACTCGCTCCGTATTTGCCTTACTTGCGCTGAGTATTCGTGATAGTGCGCTCATGGGGACGCTACTGAGCCGGCCACAGCCGCCGGCAGGCTGGTCCTCTGCCACTGATGGGACCGGCTCTGCTTCCTGCTCGAGCTCCGTTCATCCGGCGCCTGCCGTCCGCCGTGCGCTGCAGGCCGTTCGGCGTGGAGCCCCGCTGCGGCACGCTGCCCGTGGACGAGGTGGCCCAGATCACGGTCCGCTTCCTGCCCAGTCGCGTCGGGCAACACTGCGAGCACGCCCTGCTCACGTATGACAATGGTGAGACTGTTCCTTCGCTCGTGCCGTCAATATCTCACTCCGGGGAGGGGTCACCATCGTGTTTGTCATCGTCTTAGCGCGTGTCTCATTGCTCGCAGGGCACTTGGTATCAGTTGATGGCCATCTGTATCCATGTATGTATGCATTTATAAATAGCCGACCACGTCCGCGGAAAAGGGCTATTCTGTGGCCTTTATCATACAAACAACGGTACGCGGAAAAAAAGTGAAAAAGATGCCAGACGTGACAACCTGTGTACCACATTACACGCAAGTCAAAATGAGGACCAACCATAAAGATTAGCACCATCAGCTCGACTACAAAGACTACAAAGATGATAAGATTGTAACATAGGAATTGAAACTTTAATGCATAAATTCTGGAGTTGTCGCATTACTTAACGTTTTTGGGCAGACATCGAGAGGTATCTGAGACAAGTCACCGTATTATAGGAAAACCAAAACGTAAGCCAAAGGATGTAATATTGGGCACAAATATAGGTCTCATGGTAAATCACGCCACTTTCGGTGGCAAAATCTATGATAGGTAAAGGGTGGGGCTTGAATAAGGATGCATTCATTAACAAATTAAAGGCTGATCGTAAGATGGAACACGTCTCGTCTATTATGAAGAATACCGGGCACAAATTTGACATCACGTGGGGGAATGTTGTTTATCCGGCACAGTAAATAAGGCAAAAGCGATGGGAAATGGAGTTTTTTCTGTTTTGATCGAATTTGATTCATTTGGTAGTGATGTTTGGCAGATGACAGATGGCAGATGGTGTCTGGCAGATGATGTTTGGCGAATGTTTGGTTTGGCAGATTTGGTGACGTCTAGCTCATACGTCGGTGTTCGAATGCCGACAATAAATTGGCTCTCTAATGCGGGACAACCGAAAAAAAGATGACAAGATTTTGTTTTAAGCTACGCTTTAACACCAATAAAGAGGAATGTTGCAAATTGTGAAGTATGACGTAGGTGTTATAATAGGTTCATGCTCGGTAGATAAAAGTGCGCTGACCGAAGAAGCCAATTGCACAGGGACGCATGTAACTTGTTTACCTGTTTGGTGATGCGACAGACGTGGTTCATATTGTGAGAAAACTAACTGGTACGCAGGCTGCTGCGATCTCAAAATGGTCTGTAGCATGTTGACGTCACCGACAGTGGTTAGGTTTTTGGCCGTTAGCCACTTGAATGACCGCATGACATCAGATATATGCTGGAATTTGCGTCGACCTGAAATCATCCGAGAAGCTAAATTCAAAACCATGTGAATTTTATATAACTGGGATGCAGATACGTTTCAATAGACTGACAACCAATATCTGGTGCGAGACACAGCACCAGAGCGTCGATGAGACGAAGCGGAATGTGTGGTGGGAAAACGGCCCTAACGTGCAGAAGACCAATGAGTATGCCGTTGCATTTGGAAGCAACTGCTGTTGAATGCTAAAAATTTGTCTGCTTCACGCGTCCTTTAGGTGTCAAAAGGCGTAAAACACTTATTCCGCTTGTATAAACTGCAGCAGCATTGTCGTTGACGTGCTGGTGGTGTCCATGATGAAAACGCTTCAATGACTATTTGTGTGAACTGATCCAAATTTGCCATGTTTTTTTTTGCAGCTCGATCAAACGTTTCGAGCCAGGAATATCAATTAAGTCCACAGAGACCACCATGCGTAAAACAACGTACTTCGGCATCATTAATCATGGTCGCATAGTTTTTGCAGTGCCGAGGTCCATTTTCTTATTCCTGCCTTGCTGTTGGCACCTTTCACAGGGGAGAAGGTGTTTATTGAGGTGCATGGTTGTGGAGTGGAAGTGGATGTCGGGCTGAGCAACTACGCTCTCAGAATGGAAACAACTTTTATCGGTCTCGCCTCTAGAAAGTGAGTCGTACTTTTTGATATCTGAGGTCTGTTTTGGGCCTGATGTTCCCGCCAGATGTGCTCATTACATCATCCTCTGGTATTTCGAATATTCATCATTGATGATCAAATTCGTGGGCCACGCATCCTCGCCTGTTTTCGAGAATAATTCCAACGTAATGGGCGTATGCATATGTAACGTGGTCTCATTTTTCCTTCGGAAAGCGCGTTGGAGTTCAGCATTGCCGTCTGGCGGCCGTGGCGGGATTGCGATCGCCGCACCGTGAGTCTGACAACCTACATGACCATTCAGCTTTACCTCCCTTGATACCCTTTCTCCTCGCTGTCGCCGATTACGATCCCTACACAGGTGCCGAAATTACAAGCACCTTCAAGATGCCGGCCACCGCGAACACCCTATTCGACGGACAGAAGTTCTCCGAAACTCTTGCAAAGGCGTATGAACTCAGGATAAAGTTAGGGATGAAGGATGTGGGCACGGGCAAATTTTGAGGAGTCTTCCCTCGTAAAGACACGGAGTCAACGTCGATAGCTCAGCCGTTTTGTGCCGGAGGTGTCAGGGGATTTCGAAGGTGTTCGGTTATCCAGGACTGGCTCGAAATCTGTTTATCTGGCCGGCCATTGCACCGTAGCAGATCTGACACTCCCCTTGTGCTGTCTGCAGAACGCTCAGGCTATACAACAAAAGTGCCACGCCGGCCACCTTCGTCTGGCGCACTCTGGAGAGTGCGACGCCCACTCAGCTGAGTCAGAGCAGGTGAGTCGCCCGGTGTAGTAGCCGGCAGTGGACTCCGTGGTAAGTGGAGACGAATGAATTTATTCAGTTTTCAGGGCGCGCAGGCTGTATAATTGCAGTTCAACAGTCACTAGTGTCGAATCTGATACGTCCCTTAAACGGCGTGGAGTAGCAAACACATGGTGCCACGATGTGGTTTGGAGGGGCTCTGATGCGGCCTGGCAGCACACTGATATGTTCTGGTGGTTCCGTGGTGCTTTCTGATGTAGTTTGACGGTTTTGTGATGCGAATTGACGATGATATGACCGCATTATTTGTGGTCTTACCGTGACGCGTTAGTGGCTCGTGTGTGGTCGGATGCTTCTGTGATGTCATTTTACGGCGGACTGATACGGTCTGAACAGCAATGGTTTTTCGATTTCATCTGGCTGCTCTATGGCGCACTCTAACGACTGTCTGATGTAGTGCGGTGGTTCTTTGACGCGTTTCGGCGGCCGTCTGTTGCGCTCAAGTGGTTCGATGATGTGCTCTGGTAGTTTTATGGCCAATCTGACAGCTATTCCATATAGTACGGCGGCACTGTGCCACGGTCTGACGCTTTCTGTTCTTCTTTGGGTGCTGTGGCACGCCCAGTTCAGATCGGGCACCCCAGAGTTGTGTAAATTTAACATGAAATCATGCGGGGTGAGCACCCACCTAACGTCATAGTTCCTAAAATAATTCGTAAGTGAGCATCCCGAGTCCATTTAAAAAAGCCTACATTCCTGATCTGACGTCTGTTGGACGGGATGACAGCGGTGCGGCCGGCGGCCTGTCCGCGGTGGCGGCCGACCCTTCCCTGGTGGCCAGCGTGTCGGCGGGCGCGCGGCTTCAGCTGCCTCCCGACGGCGGCCCGGCCCGACACGGAGCCGGCCGTCGAGTCCACCTTCCAGCACCCCGTCTTCAGCATCGAGCCGCTGGTGAGCCTGCCGTCTGGCGGCCTGGCCACGGCCTGGCCCCGCAGACCCGGCAACGACGCCAGAGCTGTCCAGAGAAATCGTCCTGTGTCATACTCGAACGGCTGCAGGGAGGTCGCGTGTAAGCTGCCAAAAGCAACGTGCACCTACATGCGTTCTGTCTTACATGCGGGTTCGACGTGCAGCATGGTCACTGAGTTGCGGATTTGCAGTTTTTGCACGCATTTCGTGGTGAAAACGGGCAAATTTCTGCGCGGAGTGAGATAACGATTTACCCTTTTTTCGGGGCCCTCCCGCCCTTGTACTTCCCAGCTGGTCCTCGGGTCGTAGTCCCCCGTTTATTTCCCACTGATTACCTCGCTGCTTTTCCTCCTGGACTGCGGTGTTTCCCTGCTGATTCTGCGAATGGTTCTGCCCAATGGTTCTGCCCAATGGGCGCGTGACACGCCTGTGACGGGCGTGTGGCGCATTGTGACGCGCGTGACGGCTGCGGTTTCAGCAAGGCGAGGTGTGGCCGGGCGCTGCCGTCGAGATAACGGCCATCTTCCAGCCGGACACGGAGGGGGAGTGCGACTGCGTCGCCTACTGCCAGGTACACCGTCAGACGGTCGCCGGAACGTCCGGCTCACAGCCAGCCGAACGGCATCAGGCCAGCAAAGCGGCATTTGTCAACAGCAATGGCCCTTTTTCGGGAGCTAGACGATTTATGGTGGTGTTGTGCGTATCCGTGCTACACGTTTTTCTCGTGCGGGTTGCTTTATACATGGAGACGTCAGTTGATGCAGCTGTTAACTAGCCCGTAAACCTCGCGCATACTGAGAAATGCGACTTAGTTAAGGGCATGTGACGCCGTCAACCCGTGAGTCGGTCTCGGTGCAACGTGCACGCTTACGTGGTTTGGATTTTAAATTGTGTTGACCACTCCACTGTTTGCCTTAAAAATAACATAACCCTTTTTGGACGTTTCATTTTTTCTGGCTCCCTTTGTGTGCGAGAGGATCCGGCTATTGCAGAACATGATTGTGCCCGCTCCTTTACGAAGGCTCTGGCTGCGCCGCTACGCTCAGCCATACCGGATGCATGTTGGCACCGATATTCGCCGCCCTCAAGAAGCTGCCGCTGTTTGACACCACAGTCCGCTGGCGGCCGTAAGGTCGCCCCGGCGGTTCGTGGCCGGGGACCAGTCCGGCCGGACCGCGGCGTCCTCACTGGTCCCCCCTCGGCCAGGTGACGGGGCGGGCCAGCCGGCTGCCGCTGCACCTCTCGGGCCGCGGCCGCGGCGCCGACGTCCAGCTCTCCCTGGACTCCCTGGACATCGGCGCCGTCTTCAAGAACTCCGTCTTCAATTACGAGGTGCACCAGCGCGCCGCTCAGTGTCAGTTTCAGTGCGTCGTGTGCTGATTGCGGCATGGAAAAGTACCCAGGCACCGTTCGACCAACTGGACTCTGCTGGTAGCCCCGCAAGGTTCCTGGTATAAAACGCTCGACGAGCTCAGTGGTTATACCAGACGTGTGCTAGTCAGCACTGGCACAGATTTGGTGGGTATTGCCTGCGTAGTGAGAAACACGTAAACCATTGTTGGCGCGCGTCTTAGTATTGCGCTTGCACCAATGCTGGTGCTGGCGTTGGTGTTGGTACATGGTCGGCACTTGCATCTGTATCGGCACCGCTGACTCCTTCGATGGCAAGCGATGATTGCATTAGCCCTGACATGTGAGCAGTACCAGCAGCCGCACGGATGCTGACGCCTGTACCGGCACTGCCGTCCGCCCAGATCTAGCCCTGTACCGGTGTACCGTGCCCGTACCCGATACGCCGCGCCTGTACCGCAGGTGGTGGCTGTCAACCGTGGCGACATCACGGCCTCTCTGCGACCTCTGCCGGGCGACTCGGCCTGGGCCAAACACATCAGCTTCCAGCCGGCCGAGCTGATGCTGCACCCCAAGGACCACCGCACGCTGGTGCTCACGCTGAACGCCCAGATTCTGGGCGAACTGAACGAGCAGTTTCACGTGGAGGTGTCGGGCGCCAGCCGGCCGCTGACGCTCAGTCTCAGGTCAGCTGACAGATGGTCTCGGGTCACCCAGCTGCCGATCTCAGGTCAACTGGCGGCCGATCTCAGGTCATCTGACGGTAGATCTCATGTCAGATGCCGGCCGGTCTCAGAGCAGGGGGTAGCCAGTCTCAGGTCAGCTGACGGCCGGTCTCAGCTGATAACCGCCTGACGTTCTCAGCTGATCGGCCTCATCCGACCACCGGGCTGCGGCGCTTGGCAGTCAGGTTTCAGCAAACCTATCCCATTTACGCCAGGGCTTTTATTATCGGCTGTGAGATATAAGCGTATTTGATTGGATCGTACATGAAGCAGGCGGCCCGGCTTAGGTCAGGTTCATTTCTTTGCGCTCAGGTTAATATGTATAAATTGTGACATTAATGGCATAGCGTTGGTGGATTGGTTATGGTAACCTCCAGCTGGTCTTCATCATGACAGTGTTTTAAGAATAGCTGACGCCTTTCTGTCCGTCGTGCACGCATGCGCTGTCGCGCTGACCGGGCCCCGTCTGCTTCGATTTGCCAGTGGCCGCGTGGTGCCGCCCACGCTCGAGTTCGACTCGGCCCTGCTCGACTTCGGCGTGGTGGCGTTCGGGTTCCGCAAGGTGCTGCGCTGCCGGCTGAAGAACACCTCGCTCGTGCCGGTGGAGTTCTCGCTGAGCGTGCCGGACGACGGCCAGGAGCCGGCCATACGCCAGGAGAAGCTCGGCCTGCACCTGTACAAGGCGAGTGGCCGCCGGCGGCGCCGTGGCCCGGCTGCGGGTCCGGTCGCTGCAGGCCGTGCCTGGAGGCGCCTCAGAGCTGTGCACCGGTGACCTGGGCCGCTTTGGACAGTGTTGGAGGTAGCACTCGTGATGATGCTTGTCATGAGTGTCGTGCTTCAGTGATTCGTATCGTCTAAATTGACCACGCGACGTCCGATCTCTTCCTTTACTCAGAGCCTTGCTTATGGCCGTTTTTCTGCATTGATTTGCGAATAACTACTGCTAGCTAGAAACGTTTGCTTCTAGCAGCAAACTTTTCGTATGAAATGTTACTCCAGGAATTTCCAAGCATTGGATACTGAGTGCAACATTTCTTGCTGTTTAACTGCGTATTACATCACAGCGTTGTTATGCGCGGGGTGTATTGAAGGTATGGCAGATGGCTCGTGTCAGTCTGAGCTCCATAAGTAAGGTTTGGAACCAAGTCACAAATCAGCATAGGTGGGCATCGTTACTAAAAAATGTAACTTCGTTACTCGTTACTCCGTTACTCAAAAAAGCCAGTCCGTTACTCGTTACTCCGTTACTCTGCCTTAAAAAGTAACGGAAGTTACCGTTACTCCGTTATTCCGTTACTTTTTTAAATGCAGTGAAAACCAAGCGAACGCGGGTTTTAAGTCTTTTATGCTGCTTTGTGGTTGTAAAACGCATTCCATATGCAAAGGGAAGAAACAAAAAGCGCTTACCCAAAACACTCCGCTAGCTGCCCACTGCCCTCACCAGCCGTTGTAGAGTCGGCGGCGCCGGGACAACAGCCGCGGCGGGTATTCTACCACTGCGTTAGCCACAATGTTCAAACCAACGAATTCCTGTTCATTGCCCGCGCGCCGACGGAGCGGGAACAACCGGCGCTGGAGCGGACACATGCAAAATGCGACAAACAGCGGACATCTATCGACTGGGTTTGATCAACAATGCCTCTCGAAGTATCCGCCCTGAACATAATGGTCTCCGTTCAGAGCTCGTTTCGGTCTCGCGAACTTCTTGTTTTGTTTTGAAATTATGTGTATGTATTAGTTTTGTACGAGCGCGTGCGTGGAGGTAAGATTCCTGATACCCCTGATGTTTTTTTAATCCCAAACGACGAAGGACTCAAAAAAACATGACTGATATGGATTTTATTATTGTGAAATAAAAGACTAAAAAAAAGTGCTTTAGTACCTCTTCAGCACCCTTGAAAAGACAAATTAGCTATAAAAACATGATCATAAGTAAGATGCAACGGAGGATGTTAGCCGTTCACAAGTGGAACATTTTGGAACGATGACGTGACCTGACCTGACCCCTGTGAAAGGCCAAAATTGATATCAATGAACTCGCTATTGTCTTATAGTTCAGTATATGTCGCTTAAGTTCAGCTTTTCAGGGACAACGTATTGTGTCTATTTACCTAATTCCAAGGACGTATTTTGACCTTTCATGGCGTCTGGTGGCCTCAAAATTGACCTGAGGTCAAAACTCTTGAATACTTTCGTCTCGGTTTGACAAAACCTTTCCGCCGGTGTTTTCCTTTTTTCCGTGCGATATATGGGAGCCGAGATCCTGGGAGGTGCGGAAATCCGCGCTCCCCCTCCGGCCGGGCAAAGGGCATTCTGAGCCCGGCCGGAGACGGGTTAAAAACACTTCATTTAACCCTATTCCCTGTGGGGGGGGGGGGCAGATTCTGCTACCCGTGTCTTTTTGCTTGTCGCTCCCACACTGTTTGCCGCAGCGCCACAAGATTTTCTGGCAAATGCTAATGCACACACATTTTTAGGCGAACGCACACCCAGGTACTGAAAAAATGGGGGAGAACACTATTGTGCTTATGGTGCCCTCCCAATTTTGTTTACCTGGATCCACCTCTGCGCTACATATAAACTTAAACTGGCTTGCTAGTTGTACATCTGATGTTTATGTCACCCAAAACAAACAAAAACAAAGGAAATTTCTTATTTCAAAAATAATCCTTCTTGCCCTCCCTGGAACTGCCTATGGTTTTCTGTTTTAAATTTCAGCTTTCGGTATATAAAAGACTTGGACATTCCAAGCTGAACCGTATTATTCCCATGAAAATTGGTTGGTAAACACGGCCGCAGTGACCTTTAAAAAATCCCGAAATTTTGGAGTTTGTATGCCCCCACGCCCTATTTTCTCAATTTTGAATTTTTGGGGTCCGGAATTGGAGATCTCGTTGAAACATATTAAATGGCATTCATCCCATCAACATTGGACGAATGCATCTCGAGATCTCTGGAAGGGCGGGGAGGGGAGGGGGCAGAATTGGTAATCTTCACCTTTCGGCCAACGCATATTTTTCGAAGGTGCAAAAGTGGCAACGGCTCATATCATGTTTGAGTTTGGGTCCTCACTTCTGCGTCTACAAAAAATAATGTGTCAGCCGAAAGATGTTTCGGCCAGTTGATATTTTTTTCGGGAACGCAGGAGTGGTAACTCGAATCGCATGGACAATGTAGCCTGTCCTCCAAGTTAAAAATGATTTAACCTAACCTAACCTAAAACCTACTGTATGGTTGCAGGGATTGCCCTAGATGGGCATGTAAAACTAATTTTTTGTTAGGTTCAATTTGTCTGTTTTTTGGTTTGGTTAGCTCGTATCGGCTGAAGGCAAACATGTGTCAACTGAATCAAAATTCAAGAGTTACCTAACCAAGTCAGTTTACACATCCAGTAGGGGCCAGTGCTTAGAAAAATACCTGAATGGGCTAAATTGTTCACACAACTTGTGTTGCCACTTCCGCGTCTCCAAAAATTATGCGTAAGCGTCGGCCGAAAGGTAGATTACCTCAGATCTGCCCCCACCCCAGGGTAATGTGAATCTCACTGCCTGCAGAGAATATGGTTAAGGCAAATAGTCCAAGCAATAGTCGACAAGCTTCATAATTATGCTTCACTACTGACAACTTATTGTGCACATTCTGTTCTCACCTGGAAATACCGTAAATAATGCTTCCTCTTGATATGTGCCTTTAGCCTTGAAAGGCTACTCTTGTGACCCTTAATTATAACCTCTTTCGGTCGGCACAGGACATACGTAAAAATGGCGTTTTTCCCCTCCTCCTTAAACTCAAAGTACGTTTCTAGACGTGGCCATTGGTGACCCAGACCGGGCTCGTCCTGTCTCCGAAGCTGAGGCACCGTCGGACTCGGAGTCAAGGTTTTCGACCTCCACTGGCGGCGTAAAGACGCCTTGATGGGACATTTTAGTGTCAGGTAGTTAAAATTTCAGGCCAGTCAAGAATCAATCGCCACTCCATCGCCCCATGGACATCGCAGATCCAAGGCCATGGCGGCAGTAATCATGTGCTCAACAGCCTTGAGTGATCTTGGCGGGGAACCGTGTGGCGGTGGTAAGCAATCCGTGACTAACTTGAGACAACATTGAAAACTGCCGTCAGCTGGCTGTTCCAGTATAAATGACAATAACTTTGATATCTTTTAGCCTGAAAAATGACGACTGGTTAATTTATCATTTTAAGTCATACCAAACTTACGCATAATTCAATACTTGTGTCCTAAAAGAGACCAAAGTCAGCTGGCCTTTATACTGAACCATTGTCGTCAGCTTGCCGTCAACGTTTATCAGCTGACGAATATTGTCAACAAGTCTACGCCGCGATTGTGAACTGAGTGCGCGCCCAGCCGCGCTTGTATCGCCGCACGCTATTGGGTGTTGGCTATTCAAGTAGCCAATGGCGTTTGCCGATGCAAATAAAGCCGGGCGGTGTCTGTAAGGAGTTTAAAAAGTAACGGAGTAACGGAGTAACGGACCAAAAAGTAACGGAGTAACGGACCACAAAAGTAACTTCCGTTACTCAGTCCGTTACAGTAAAATAAAAGTAACGGGTCCGTTACTCCGTTACTCAAAAAAGTAACTTCGTTAGTAACGGAGTAACGGAGTAACGGACCAGTGCCCACCTATGCAAATCAGTAGTGCACATACATTGACATGTGTCTTAGACATAGCTTGTTGTCCAGGTGGTTAAACAAGGTCTGAATAGCCACCCCAAAGAGTTCACGCTGAAGCCCAGCAAAGGAGTACTGCATCCTCAAAGCAGCATCAGGATCAAGGTAAGCTTACAGGGTTTTCCGAGGGGGGGATGAAGCTCTTTGTAGCTAGGCATGGCCAGAAAGCTCCTGACGCGGCTCCGCACCGTATTGGTCGTCCATACTACGCAGACGGTACTAGCGGCTCTCGCTACTACAGAGGCCGTAGTAAACACTGTTCTCGTTACCGAGACCCCACTAGAGCCGCTGTTCTCGCTACTGATGCCGTACAAGCAGCCTTTCTCGCCACAGAGCCCGTACTAGTTACAGTTCCCGCAACAGAGGCCATCCTAACCATTCTCCTCACTACAGAAGCCGCAGTAGCATCTGTTCCCGGCACACAGGCTGTTGTAACCACTGTTCTCGTTGAGACCTTACTGGCCACTGTATGAGACCTAGCACTATAGGGCCGCTACTCGAGCCACCCTAGCCACTGTTCCTGCTACAGAGGCCGTACTCGCCTGTTCCCCGTCTGCTGTGTTGTTACTGCGGCCGTGTTGGCGCATACTGAGCCGGCGCTCGACGGCCACCGGCGGCCGGTGACGTCACGGCTGCCGTTTTGCCAGGTTGAACTGGTGCCGAACACGGCGCGCCAGATCGCCACCCAGCTGCTGGTGGACATTGACGGCGTGAAGGAGGCGCTCTACTCGATCCCGGTGTCGGCGCAGTGCGTGGCGGCCGACGTGCAGCTGAGGGCGCCTGACGTGATCCTGGGCCGCCACTTCAAGGGCCGCTCGGCCGGCGGCCAGGTCACGCTGGTCAACAGCTCGGCCGTGGCCTCCCGCTACTTCGTGCTGCCGCAGGAGGTGGGCAGGAGCCTTCCGGATGCGGCCGCGCTGGCTGCTGGCTGCCGGCCGGGCGGACAGCCGTTGGCGAATCCGGAGAACGTCGCCGACGCGGTTTTTTATGGCGGGTCGTGGTGACGGAAATTTTTGAGTCGTTAGTGAATCTCGTGAAAGAGAAGCCAGTTGCTGATCTTTGCTTTGGCGAGCCCGACTAAAGCCATTCCTCGGTATGAAGGATCATTACTCTTCGCCGTTTGTGCTGGTTGGTGAATGGCTGTTCCGTGGCCGGTGCGTGCGCGCCAGCATTGCTTCTGCTCTGAGTTCTGACTGGCCCTTTCTGACAGACTATGGACTTCCCGGGGGTGACGTACCGCTGCGAGGAGCCAACAGGTGTGATTGAGCCGCGCTCCTCAGCCACTGTGCCCTTCACAGTGCAGCTGCAGGCTCTAGGCAGTCTGGTGGTGCCCATCAGGTCAGTACGGTGGTGAAAACCAGGTCAGTCGGATAAGGAACATCGGTTCACTCGTGTGGTGACCATCAGTTTGATGGGGTGGAGATAATCGGTTCAGTCGGGTGGTGAATACCAGATCAGTCGGATGGAGAACAGCAGTCTGATTTGATGGGGACTGCCAGATTAGTCGGCCAGGGAACATCAGATCCGACTGGCGACGACCGTAAGATTGCCTCCAGTCGATATTACGATTACCGTAAGTGTTGTGGTGGCTGTGGGCTCACACCGGCCTCGTTGTACACCCGGAGAGGGAAGTCCCTGTTTACTTCCGTTTCTACTTTTGTCACTCCTCCATCCGTCGACTTGCCTGTTTTCCTGTCTGTGTCTGCCGTTGCCTGTTGGCCAGCGCGTTCCCGCGTGCCCGGCTATCTGCGCTCGCCTACCACTATGACTGTCTCTCTTGTCTGCCCGTCTGTCCGTCTGCCGTCCTGTCCGTTTGTCTGTCCACCGTTCTCCGCCCGTCCGTCCGCCCGTCCGGCCGCTCTGACGCCGGTCGGCCGCCGGGCGTCGCAGGCTGGTGGCGTTCGGCCGGCCGCAGCCGCTCCAGGTGCTGGTCCGGGTGGTCAGCCAGGGGCCCGTCATCGACATCCAGCCGCCCAGCCTCGACTGGGGCCTGATCCCGGTGCTGACGCCCCAGCACAAGCTGATCACCATCAGCAACCAGGCGCCGGTCCCGGCCTTTATGACGGCCACCATGGTGAGCGCGGCGTGTATTTGGTGGCCTTGAGCGCGGCGGCAGCGGCCGCTGCCGGGTGTCGGCGCCGGCTGCTGTTTCCGGCACAGACGGCATCGACACCATTGTTTACTGGAGTATGCTGTTTGGCGCAGTCAGACACGGAGAGAATTCAGTTTTTCGAAACTTCTGTTGAAAAGAACGTCTTAAGTTTACGATTAACATCGGCGACATGGAGGAAGCTTGTGCAATCCCTTTCGTTCCCGTTATCTCATTTGGCACCCGTGCATGGGTAATGATTCAGTTTCGCGCACGGACTAGCTTAACCAGAGGGAGCTGGTACATGTCGCGGTGCCAGTTTACCGCAAGTCGATATTTTTGGCCACTATTTCGTGACCCAGCGGCCGCGAACTTCATCTGGGTGATACTGATGCGTTACCCTGACCTGAAGTGGTCTTCCTGGACAGCAGTACACGGTGTTAACCTGCGCCATTGTTAGTTGATACAATGCTCGGCCTGTCGCTGCTTCATGGCTGGCGTTTTTTACCCTCGCGAGCTACATTGCCAGTGCCGCACTCACCTGGACGGGACATCAACGTTTGGTGGGACAGCGAAGCGCCGCGAGGCGTGGCTCCGCGTAGCTTACAGTGTTATCTGGCGGCCGGGTAGAACTGTTGAAGGTTACCGGGGCCTGCTGGGGTCTTACAGCAGCGCTCCAGCAACTACTGGAGCATCGAGCCGGTGGAGGCGGTCATCGACGCCGAGCAGAACGCTCTCCGTGAAGCTGACGGCCGTGCTGGACGACCCGCTGCGCTTCTTCGACGTGCTGGTCATCAGCGTACAGGTACCGGGCCCGGCGGCCGGAGGCTGACCTTGGAGCTGGCCCTCTGGCCCGGATGCCTCTGATCGCCAGTAGTCTGAAGTACAGGGCGCGGTGTGCAACTATCAGGAGGATCAGGGAGTCACTCTTTGTTGGATTGGGGAAATATTTTGACGCTCTCTATTTGATTGCCTGATGAATATAGGTTGGCGGATGAGTTATCCACGTAAAATATCTTTACCATGCCGGGGCATGGTCGAGCAGCCCCTTTTTCACGCCGAGCTCAGGCGTCACTTGTTGCGCGTGGTGGCGAGGCATCTTGCTGACGGCAGGTGAAGGCGGCCGGTCCAGGAGCGCGGAATGGGGGGGGGGGGAAGCGAGTCGCTGGAGACGCGCCGAGCGCGTCGGCCGACGGCATGATGTGGCTTCGTTGGCCTGCTGTGACGGGGCCGCGTCCGGTCGACCTGCCGCAGGACAGCGGTACCTGGGAGATCCCGGTGTCGGCCCAGGGCCGCGGCTCCAGCATCCTGTTCGAGCCGCCGCTCCGCTCCGTCGTCGATCCTGGGCCCCGTGTTTTGGTGAGTGCCGGGGCCCCGTGTTCCGGTTTCTGGCGAGTGCTTAGTGCCGCCTGGACTCCGTGTTCTGGTGAGTGCTGAGTGCGGCCTTGGCCCCGTGCCCAGTCCTGAGTGCCACCTGGACCCCGTGTTCTGGTGAGTGCCGAGCGTTGCCTGGGCCTCGTGCTCCGGCGAATGCTGAGTGCCGCTTGGACCTCGTATTCTGATGAGTACTGAGTACCGCTTGGACCTCGTGTTCTGGTGAGTGCTGAGTATGATCGGATAGGCAACCCTGCAGTGAACACGCCCGTTTTTTTTACGATTCCCCGCCGTCCGTTTCAGCAAATCTCCGGTGACGCGGG
This sequence comes from Capitulum mitella, assembly GCA_030062745.1. Lineage (NCBI taxonomy): Eukaryota > Metazoa > Arthropoda > Thecostraca > Pollicipedomorpha > Pollicipedidae > Capitulum > Capitulum mitella. Next base: position 20,599,143 of record CP099850.1, on the reverse strand, counting down.
TGTTCACGGCCACCAACAAGGGCCGGCGCTACCACCAGCTGGTCTGGTCCAATGAGGGCGTGGTCGACCACTCCATGACCTCGATGGCCGTCGTCGGGCCTGCTCACGTCTCCTCTGTGAAGTAAGCCGCCTGCTGTGGCGTGCAGTCAAACAGACGGCGCGTGGGGGAGGGGGACTGATCAGTATGGGAGCTGGAGAGTTAAGCAGAGTAGTAAAGTGTCTTGGTCTCTGGACTAACCAACGCTTCCAATGGTGTGACTTACCGATGCCTTGTCAGATCTGGAAATTTGCCGTTGCCCTGAGCTCCCGGATTTCGATTTCGCCTGCGGCTGAACCGTTAACCATTCTTTTAGCCCTTCTTACCAGCTTGTGCTGTGTTCCATTGCGATGTCTTTTTCTGAGGCGGCTCTGCCGTGGGCTGCACAAGTTCTGCCTTTGTAGGCCGGCTCTGCCATGGGCTCATGCCAGAGCCTACGCCACGGAAATGCCAGGACTGCGACTGGCCTATCACAGCCCCGGTTTGGGGGACAGGACGACGCACGGACACGCCATGCAGCTGGCCCGCTCCTAGCCGGTTACACTCGTCCAGTCTGACGGGTGACTGCGCTGCGCCGGACTGACAGGGCCAGTCCGGCCAGTCCGACGGTCAGGACCGGGCCGGCCTGACGGCTGCCGCTGTGCCGTCAGGCTGGGCCGCCGGACTCCCGGCCTGGTGCCGGTGTTCCGGGTTACCCCGCGCCGGGTCGACATGTACCCGGCCGAGACGCAGTCCTTCACGCTCGAGGCCTACTGCGAGAGGTGAGTTCTGAGCCGAGGCCTGGGCCGAGGTCGCATGTCAGAGGCCGGCCGGGGCTTAGTACATCTGCAGTTCGTCACTTTGGATGCACTGAACAATCTACATCGACTGTAGGCAGCTTCCGAGTTTGTACGAAAAAACATTTTAAGACACTTGTTTGCATCCAACGTAATTTGACCGACGGTATATTTCTCCAGTCCAGTGGAGCAGTTGTTCCCGTTTCCACTTTCCTACTCCATCCGATGTTGCCGTCACTGGCTGTTTCTGAGAACGTGACAGAGTGACGAGTCACGGCCGAGCGAGAACAAACCCCAGACGACGGTCCGCCCTCCCCCGCCCGATCTCTGGGGCCGCCGTAAGCGACGGCCGCGTCCCCGAGGGTCGGGCGAACGTCCCGTGACGGCCGCCCGCTCCGGCAGCGTCGGCAAGAAGCGCGAGGAGGTCAGCTGCACGGCCATGGTCGGCAACTCGTCCGGCAAGACGGTGCTCAGGCGGCTGGTGGTGGTGGCCGAGTTCATCACGCCCGACATCGAGTTCTCCCGGCGCGAGATCCGCTTCGAGCGCAAGCACATTCCCGGCGTGGAGCTCAGCGAGACCATGTCGCGTGAGTGGAGGAGTTGGGGGGGGGGGGTCGAGCTGCTATCTGGCCATGGCGTATGAGCGGGGCGGTGGAGGAGCTGCTGGACCGTAATGAAACATTGAATGACTCCATTGGTTCTTGGTATGTCTTTTGAAACATGCGATGTTTTTCTTTGTGGTTATTCGGTTGTAACTGCAAAGTCACGCGAATTAGGGTTTCTTCCAGTGGTGCACACAGGCCGTTGCAGTGTTGTTGACTCGACTAATGGATGCAGGAGTCTGGTCCATGTTTAGTGGTGTTGACGCCACTAAACACTAAAGCGCCACAGATCGTTCAATATATCTTGCTCCACTAATGTACATTATGTCCCGCGGAGTCTCATGCCAGTATGTTGCTTTTGTTTCTGTGGTATGATTGGGCACCCGCCTCGTCTGGCTGCGTCTCGACGACCCTTCGCCCGCCAGGCTCACACACGCGTCCCAACGTCTCCACGCTTTATTTCCGACTGCCGCCGACGCCGACTGCCCCCGACGCCGCCGCACATGTCGGCCTGAAACCCGATCCGCCGCCGGGTCGGCTCCTCAGCCCCGACGTTAAAATAACACTTTGAAGGCTAAAACTAAATGATGGCGGGGACGGCCCTGACTGAATCCAGGGTCGGCACACGTGGCGACGACAGGGCGGCCCCGCTCACCAACAAAGACCATAGTTTCGTATGTTTGTATTTGTATACGTCTGTGTTTTGTGTTGACTGGCCTGGGTTGTGTGCTACGCTGCGCCTGACTTAGCTACGCACCCTCTGAGAGGAGCCTGACCCGGCTGTGCTCCCCTGAAGGCCTGACCAGGCTGTGCTCCCCTGAGAGCCCTGACCCGTCTGTGCGTCCCTGAAAGAGCCTGACCTGGCTGCGCTCCTCAGAGAACCTGACGCTGACCAACAACTCCCCGCTGGCGTTGACCACCCACATCCGGACGCAGTACCCATTCCTGCTGCGGAACCTCGTCGGAGGGCTGTCGGCCGAGCTGGACTATGAGCTGGGGTCAGTCGCGACAGATCGCGGCAGCTGCGGGACCCTGCGACGGCTTACAAATACTCTTTGGCTAGTTTTGACGACGAAAATTAAAGAACGTTTTAATGATTGTTTCCCTTTGAGAATAAGCTTTATAGATGTTATCCTTAAGTCTGGGCCTCTGGACGTGGTTGCGATTCGTCATTTTAAACGTTTTTGGCTGCGCCAAGGACTTTTCGTTTGGTTTTCGTTTTACTGTTCGCGTGGCCTTTTCACTCACCTTGTTTTACCGTCCTTTGACATTGTTTTCCACAGCGTCGACAGCTGTGTGACTCTGGAAGTCCTGTTCGACCCGGACTACGAGACGGGCCTTACCAGCCGCTACATCAGAGACAAGCTGATCGTCACCTACGAAGAGCACCCGCACTGCGTGAGTCCCGCCCGGCACGAAGCAGAGACGGTCGAGCCGGGCAGTGGCAGTGGCCCAGGCCGCAAAAAATCACCGGCCAATGGGAGGACTCGGGCGGGTGAAGCGCTCCGTCGCCCAGCCAATCGCTGTCCTCCGTGCCCCGAGCCGTGTGGCGCGCCCGGCCAACCGGAGGCCGTACTGTGACCAGGACGAGTGGGGGATGAGGGCGACCTCGAGATGTGTCGTTCCGGAAACAGGCGTCCTCGGGCATAGCGAACGCTCTGTGGTGTGTTTAGTCGCATTCTCGGGAAGTCGATCCCACTATGGGAAGGTTGGGTCTCTCGCCGATGCGAACAGCCGCTGTTGCACTCTCACTTGGTCGCTCTTCTGCAGCCATCCTCTCATGGTTAGCATTACTCCGGGGGTACTCGGGCTGTCGCAAAACAGCTGTTTTTCTCCGTCCCGCGCCCTGCTCGTTACGCGCTGCGCAAAGCAGCACGGCAGTTCAAAGTCGTCGCGCGTTTAAAATTGAGAATCACTTAGTACAGCCTCGGGAGAAGGCGAGTGAGAGTGTTGCGGTCGCTTGAGGCGCCTTCCGCGTGTTGGTGCAGGTCAGGATGTTGCGGTGCGAAGGAACCGGGCAACCAACCTGATTTTGCTCGTCCAGAGCGCCGATTGTTTAGTCAGCCTTGCATTTCACCAGAGATCGAGAATGTCTCTCCAGTCCCCAGTTGACGGATTCCAGAGGGAATTATTTTCGGGAACCATGACCGTGCATATCAATGGAACGATGCTATTAAGCAGTGAATTCGATGAATAACTGAGGGTATGTTGCATGCGAGAGAATGCCTGTACTCTGCTTCTGCCTGTTGTACAATAATATAATGCAGTAATGTAGGCATTTTTTGCCACAAAAGTATGCATGATGCGTTCTTGGCGTTTCAGGACGAAGTGGTCCTAATTGGCATCGTCAGTTTTCCCAACCTTACTGTCAGTGATAAGGAAGTGGACTTTGGCTGCATCCTCAACGACATGGAGAGTTTCAGGAAGCTCAAAATTACGAATTGCTCCAAAGTTCCAGTGTATTTCCACTGGTACTTTGTCGATAGCGATACTGAGGTAAGAATGGGTTTGGCGGAACCGCTTTTTATGACGGAAGACTGATGTTGAGTTGTAAATAACCTGCTGTTATCCTGTCCTGTTTTCACACAGATGATCTGTCGGTACGTGATTTACAAGAAAAACCGAGCTAAAAACGTGTTGTTTTTAAGAGTCAGTATCTGAAGTAAAGAGATAAATATGTTTAAGCCACATTACCATGTCAGTCTTTGGTTCACTCATGGCTCAGTTGTTCGTCTGCTGGACCGCCGAAAGAACGGATCGGTTTTACGCCGATGTCCAGCCCACGCGGCTGGGAAGCCGTGCGCGCGTGTGCTTGTATTTGTACTCGCACCCTCTGTGCGATACAAATACGAATCCGGTATCGATATCGGCATCGGTACAAATACGAGTCCGGTATCGATATCGGTATCGGTACAAATACGAATCCGGTATCGATATCGGTATCGGTACAAATACGAGTCCCGTATCGATATCGGTAACGGTACAAATACGAGTCCCGTATCGATATCGGTAACGGTACAAATACGAGTCCCGTATCGATATCGGTAACGGTACAAATACGAGCCCGGTGCAAAAACGAGTCCGATCGGTCCAGCTGGACTGGCTGCCGGAGACCGAGGGCGGGGACGTGGGAGCTGCCGAGCCGGAGCCGCCGCCGCCGCCGCCGCCGCCCCCTCCCCCGGCCGACAACATCCTCCAGGAGACCAAGGTGTCCAAGCTCATCACCGTGCCCGTGGACAAGATACCGGTGGAGTGTTACGTCTGTGAGTTCGCCCTTATAATAGATAGCTGGATCGTTCCCCGGTTCCCTGTCTGCTACTGACGGCTTCAATGTTTTAACGACTAAAATAGAAAGACGACGTGACATAGTTTTGAAAAATGTTAATGAACAGTTGTAGTAACGCAAGTCGGTTTCGGAAAAGTGAAATTTATTTTTGGAGTATTTCACGAAATTACGTTGAGAATCCCCCATAAGGCTCATTTTACTTTTAGATTTTCCGTAGCCATATCAGACCGATACTGTCACGGAGCTTCTAAGGCGGCCTGTTGCTCTTGGCCGGCGCGCCGTGTCCCCCGGTGTACTGAGACCGACCAGGCCGGCCTGGTGACACCCGGCGCGTGACGCCTCCTCCGACGGCAGCCTCGCTCTGGAGGAGCGGCAGCGGTCGCTGCGCCAGCGGCGCGTGTCGCGCTACCTGACGCTGCCGCCGCCCGTCGACCGGCGCACCGCCGCCCAGAAGCTGGAGGCCATGTGGAAGAAGCAGGCGGCCGTCAGCGAGGTAGCTGTGGGCGGCCGCCGCTCCTCGGCGGGCAGCACGCAGTCTGCGTGGCTGTTAGGGAGACGGCGGCAGGGTTTAGCATGCTTTACGATGTGTGTGTATACGATATGCATCTTGGAACTAATTCGCTAACGACAGTCGCTGTTCAGAGTGGGGTGCGTCGAGAGCAATAAAACACTCCTAAAAAAGGGCATTGGTCGTATTTTTACCACCCGGCTTCCTGGGTTACTGAGAACATCCCTTTGACGATGAAGGTACATAAACAGGAACTAGGACCGTGCCATGGTAATAAACCGTCATGTAATGGTTAAAATGGTGTGTCGCAGATCACGGACATATCCCCATTGTGCCGCAGATCCTGAACATATCCCTGATGTGCCGCAGATCATGGACATACCCCCGATGTGCCGCAGATCCTGGACATATCCCGATGTGCCGCAGATCACGGACATATCCCCGATGTGCCGCAGATCCCGGACATATCCCCGATGTGCCGCAGATCCTGGACATATCCCCGATGTGCCGCAGATCCCGGACATATCCCCGATGTGCCGCAGATCCTGGACATATATCCGATGCGCGGCAAGCTGCAGCCGGGCGACAACACGTCGGTGGTGTTCAAGTTTTACGGGCACGGCTCGGTGCAGTTTTCGGCGCGCGCCGTGTGTGTGGTGCGCGGCGGGCCGCAGTACGCCGTGCGCGTCTGCGGCCGCGCCTCCAGCATCCGCTACCGGCTGGAGCAGCCGCACGTCGACTGCGGCGCGCACGTGAGTGGTGCCGGCCGCCGGTCCGACTCGTGCCGCTCCGACTCGTCAGGCGACTCGGACCCGTGGGTCTGAGACGGCTCGTGCCGGCGCGCGACCGCTGCGACCGTCCGAGGTGGAGGTGGCCTGGGTTGACGTGTTCCTGAGTCTTCTGGGTTGGGTAGCGGGCAGGGTGTTTGGCGCGAGAGGGCTGGCTGGCCATTTAACGAACGTCACGAATAACGCGAGCACGCAGTCTTTGTTGGGTTGTTCGGTCGTTCCGTGGCGGGATAGCTCGGTCGAAAACCTCAGGCTCAAGTTTCCAGCACAGGTGACTGGGCAACCATAGGCAGCTTTGAACAGATACCTGTAAATCTTTCTGTTCAGTATAACATTCATGAGGTCGACAATGCTTGGCAGATGTTCGCCATCCGCTGAGCGTTCAAGAGGTTGTCGCTTGCATTATGTATATTTTAAGACCACATGACATCTGGCGTTCCAAATCGCAGCAACTGGTCCTCTTGAAATTATTTGCAACTTATGTTAACACAGTTAACGCAGTTTGGAAATAAAGACAGAACGACGATACTGATAATGTTTTCAACTGAACTCATTCTTTTATTGGACTTACAGTGCCTCTGCTCGCGTCGTGTTCTGGTGAGACAACCAACTGGTTGATAGCTGAGGAAAAGCACGTACAGAAGAAAAGATGGCTAGACGTAAATATGTAAAAGAGCAGCGACAAAAATATGAAAGGGCAACGACAAAATATACTTTAGCCTAAACGACACGACAAATAGATACCAGCCCCCATCCATAGATATGTGAAAGAAATGCGTTACGGATTTGCAAGAAATATGTGGCTAGAGGCCTGCTTTGCAAGACGAAGAAAGTATGAAAGATCGAGAACGTAGCGATTTGGAGGCTGAAAACTTGGGACCACAGGTGATGGGGCCCCATTTCCGCAAAACAGACAAATCACGGCAATATCTGTCATCGTTGAGCATAGGAGCGAGTCGGTGGCGGAATTGCGTGCTACAGAGCAGTATGTTCCAGTAACGAGGTTCTATTAACAGTTTCTGTTTTGTAGTTAAAAGCTCTTTTTAGGTTATTGTTTAAATGTAAGGCCCAAATGAGACCGCGGGGCGTAACATAAGATGGGGAATATTCACCGCTGTTTCATGTGGTGCTGGTGCAAACCGCGACCATTTCAGCGCCTTGTGCGAATGTTGTATGTTAGACTGCTGCAAATAATATTTTACACATCACTTATTTCAATGCTGCCGTTTCGCCGAAGAAGACGCTTGAATTCCTAAAGCAGTCGAGCGAGGTACAGCTCGGCTTTGGAGGGTTTATAAGACAAACAAGTAAAAAGAGTGATGTACCGTTTCAAGGTTTGATTTTTTTTTACTCACGAGGACGAGTACCTGTTGCAGGTAATGGAGTCCATTCGTCGTTCATTTTCGGTGCATCATGAATGATAAGGTTTGAAAAAGAACCACGCCAGAACTACTTCGGCATATTTATGCGCGTCGCAAGAAGTTGCGGAAACGCGTTTGAGGTAACACTGTTCATCTTTATCTCTCATGGATTTCAGAAGCTCCGAAAAACGAATAACAAATGGAAAGAAACCTTTCACCCCAAAATCCTTTTCTTCACCCCACCCCTAACCCGGCCACTGAGGCGAGCCGCGGCGTGCGCCGGCAGATATACTGCCAGTTCCTTGGAGACCTCCACGTCGCTGCACAACAGCGGCCAGGTGGAGTTCCGGTGGCGGCTGCAGTACGAGCCGGAGGAGGGGCGGCTTCAGGTGACCCCGACAGAGGGCGTGCTCCAGGCTGGCGTCTCGCAGCGCATCACCATTCGGTTCCTGCCCATGATTCCCGAGTACTTCGAGCGGCAGATAGAGGTGGTGGTGAGTCGTCTGCCGCAATGTGGGCCTGGTCTGCCGTTGATGATGTTGTTGACCAGCATCAGTCTTTGTTTTGTTTTTCAGGCGTTTGTTGCATTGGCACCAGCGCAATGAAGATTGATTTCTTTGTGCAAGTCTTTAATCCCAGCATTTTAAAGCTTACGGGCACCGGGTGTATTTTTACGTCTCGCTGTTGTGACGTCATCGTTTATCAGCCGGGTGAGTCGGGATTTCATCACGCCTCTTCTTTCCGTGTCAGAATTGCGCCATTCGTGTCGTTTCACGTCTGCCGTTCCGGACGTTAAATGGTGTAACTCGTGGTTTTGAACGGATCCCTTCCTGGCGTCAGGGTGCATGCTGTCCGCGCGCCTCGTTGCTCACGCCGGGTCCGTGCGAGTCGCACTCGTTGGCCGTTTCCGTGCGCTGACGCGCTGACACCGCGCCGTTCGGCCCAGGTGGCGCACTTCCCGCCGGAGCTGATCACGGTCACGGGGCACGGGGCCTACCCGGCCGTCATGCTCGACCTGCCGCTCCAGTACGACGACATCTCCGAGTACATCTTCCTGGAGGCCGTGCAGAACATATCGACCGCCGTGGAGGCCGAACGCCGCAGCCTTCAGGTCCGTCCAGCAGCCGCCAGACCCGGATCAGTCGGTCTGCCAGTCTGGGAACTCAGATCAGTCGGCCAGCCAGTCTGGGAGATCAGATCAGTCGGCGTGCTAGACTGGGAACTCAGATCAGTCGGCCAGCCAGTCTGGGGGATCAGATCAGTCGGCGTGCTAGTCTGGGAACTCAGATCAGTCGGCCAGCCAGTCTGGGGGATCAGATCAGTCGGCGTGCTAGTCTGGGAACTCAGATCAGTCGGTTTGTCAGTGTGGGAGATCAGATCATTCAGTGCGGTAGGGATCGGTCACGAGCCGTTTTTGTTGTGCTTTTTCAGTTTGTGTTGCTTAACGGACGAAACACTGACGAATGGCATAGAAACACCGTCTTCTCATGGTTTGCTCTTGAAAAGCATGTCTTTTTTCAAATGTCAGATTTGTCATAATACAAGGGCCTCGTGGATGTATTGCTATGTGGGACCAGCCGAATTCTATACCTGAAAAAACATTCCAAAACGCCGTCATATGTGGTTAAATTGCTTTGAAACGTTTTTTGTTTTCTTGGTACATTCTTTGTGGCGTCCGTTCAAACTGTGTGACTTTAATTTGATAACCGTAGGATTACATTCAAAAGCCCAAATAAACGCTGTAAACAAAATCATCTGCCCACCTCGTGGGGCCATCTTCCGGGGCCGTAGGAACTGGTTTATGTGCAACAAGGGCTATGATCATACCGTGTCTCCGTTCATCGTCTCGCATTCAACGGCCTCGGGAGTCAGTTACGTACTGCAGTGAAGCTCAAGGCGGTGATGTTTTAAGTCCTGCCAGTCCGGTAGCCTGTGTTACGTACTGCAGTGAAGCTCAAGGCGGTGATGTTTTAAGCCCTGTCAGTCCGGTAGCCTGTGTTACGTACTGCAGTGAAGCTCAAGGCAGTGATGTTTTAAGTCCTGCTAGTCCGGTAGCCTGTGTTGCGCACTGCAGTGAAGCTCAAGGCAGTGATGTTTTAAGTCCTGCTAGTCCGGTAGCCTGTGTTACGTACCGCAGTGAAGCTCAAGGCAGTGATGTTTTAAGTCCTGCCAGTCCGGTAGCCTGTGTTACGTACTGCAGTGAAGCTCAAGGCAGTGATGTTTTGAGTCCTGCCAGTCCGGTAGCCTGTGTTACGTACTGCAGTGAAGCTCAAGGCAGTGATGTTTTGAGTCCTGCCAGTCCGGTAGCCTGTGTTACGTACTGCAGTGAAGCTCAAGGCGGTGATGTTTTAAGTCCTGCCAGTCCGGTAGCCTGTGCCACGTTGCAGTGGACAGCGTCAAGGTTGTAGTCCTGCCAGTCTGGTAGCCTGTGCCGACGTTGGGACAGCGCCGGGTCGTAGCGAGGCGGGAGGGCTGACCACCCGGGTCCGAGCAGAGCGCGCAGTCCTCGTCCCTGTCGGAGAGGCTGGTGAAGACCGAGACGGCCACGCTTGGCGGCTCGGCGGAGCAGACGGCCAACCCGGCGCCGCCGCCGGCCGTCGACGCCGCGCGGAAACAGTCGGAGCTGCCGGAACGGTACGACGACGACAGCGGGACACTGCAGGGTGAACGGACGGTTTATTGTTTCAAAACGCGCGTGGCCATATGCATAGCATGACGGGCGGGAAATCTGTTATTTTTGCCTGGTTTAATTTCGTTGCCACCATTAACAAACGTGAACGTGCATTTGAATAACGCCCACTCGGCCGTCTGTTTCTTCTGATTACTTCTGCCGTCGCTTCCCGTGTCAGTCTCGCAGTCTGCTCGCCCACATTTCGTCCGCATCCCCTACCCTGCATCTGGGTTCACCAGTTAACACCGACTGTCTAGTGATCTGGTGACCGAGCAGGCCTGCGTGTCGGACGTACAACCAGAGGGTACCGTGACTTAGCGACTGTGTGGGCAGACCGGCGGCGGCTGAGATGACGCAGCACTTCCCTGTTGGCTCCGAGGAGCAGCCAGAGAACGAGCCGGCCGCTCCGGCCACCGAGCCGCTCCCGGCTCCGGCTCCGGAGCCGGCTCCCGCGCCCGCTCCCGAGTCCGACGCGAACCAGACCGAGGCTCCGGCGCCGGCTCCGAACCCGGCCTCGGCTTTGGCCTCGGTCCCGGCGCAGGCTGCGGCTCCGGCTGCGACCTCGGATTCCGCTCCGGTCCCGGACCCGGGCCCTGTTCCGGGTCCGGGTCCGGGTCCGGGTCCGGGTCCGGGTCTGGCGTCGAGCCGCACCGCTCCGCGGGAGGCGGCGAGCAAGGCTCGATCGTCACATGCGGTGCGTACACCTCTTGCTCTGCACCTCCTGCAGAGCAAGGCACTAAAAATTGTTCCTCGATAATGCCGCCGTTCAGATTTTTGGTTCACAGCATCCACTTGAGAGTTTGACTCTGCCAGCAGGTTTCCTTACGCCGCTGCCTTCCTTCTGTAGACGGCGGCAGGTCCAGAACCTGTCTCCAGTGGAGACGTCCAGCTCCACGTGGAGGCGGCCACCGACTCCGGGGAGTGCGAGGACGAGGGGGAAATGGAAGAGGAAGAGGAGGAGGCCGGGTCGGAGGAGCAGGAGGACCAGGAGCCGGAGACGCCTCCTCTCAGTCCCTCCTGGAGCGTCATCAGTCACGCGGTACGGACGGCTGTGACGAGCACTCAGCCGGACTCACGCCACCGGGCTCACTCCAGAGGGGAACATTCAGACGGCCTCACTGAGCCGGACTGGCACCCCATCAGGCTCGTTTCACCGGGCTCATTTCACCGGACTCACCCCACGGAGCCACTCCACCGGACTCACTCCACGGGGCTCACTCGACCGGGCTTACCCCGCCGGGCTCCCTCCGCCCGGCTTACTCCTCCAAGTTCACTCCGCTGGGCTTGTTTCACTGGCTCATCAGCCTGGCTCACTCCAACTGGCCCATCGGGCTCATGGAGGCGTCATTGCACGGCCGGTGTGTCCTACCGTACGGGTGGGCTTCTCCACACCATGCAGGCTTTGTCAACATGTATCAGACGTGTCCGGTTGTGTGGTGAAATGCACCGATATGTTGGACCGTCCAGTCTGCATGTGTACTTCCCAAGACTGACGGAGTCTGGAACTGACCAGTCTCACCGTGGAGGACTCGGTGACTGATGACTGGTCAGGAGCGTGTGGCAGAACCCATTGACGTGGAACTGACCAGTCTGAGTGCGTAGAGGGACTCGGTGAGTGTGGATGTGGGCCAGTCTGTTTACGTGTGTGACAAGACTCGGCGACTGAAGAGTGACCGGTGTGAGTGCGCGGCAGGTTTCAGCGACCGCGAACACTGACCAGTCTGACCGCGACCGTACCCGGCAGGACTCGGCGATGGTGGACGCGGCGCTGATCGATCTGGAGGTGGAGCGGCTGGTGACGGTGGATTTCATCCGTTCCCACCCGACCACGGCCTCGTTCCTGCGCGGTGACAGCGCGCGACGCAACGCCGTCAGCCTGGACCTGCTCAAATACTACCTGGGTGAGCTCTGCCAACCGGCGACGACATCGGGGGGACTGGATTACGGCCCTGCCTGAGTTTGCCGAGGGGGAGATCGAACCGTGCTTTTGCGGACATAAGAGCTTAAAGAGAAATGAACCGGTCTGCTAAAGATGACGGATTTTCAGTGGTAAACAAGGCGCGATCTGTTGCGGTGAGTTGAGCACCTGCTTTCGTCCGCGCCGGCGCCGAATTGGTGTTCTCTTCCCACGCTTCTTCCCACTCCGTCCTCTACCATTCGCACGACGCAGCGGCTGTAGCCCGTGAGGCGGTGCTGGGGATACCGAACTGACGCAGCGTCTCGTGTTGAGGGGGGGCCGGGGACGTCTGCGTGAGACACGGTCTGTGCCACACGAGCCGCCGTGTTTCTGGGCGCGACGGACGGTTGGCTGCCTGACTGGACGCATCTGAGCGGCTGCCAGGCGGCACAGGAAAGAGCTGACGTTCTGGCACGACAGCGCGCTGTGATACGCTGAGGCGAGAGCCCTGCCGCGGATCGAAAGAGGGGGCGGGGACGGGGCAGCTTGGCATCAATGTTCGACGCGTTTCTTTCCGTACATCTGTCTTCCTTGTTCATGCCAGGTCCCGACAATGTAAAGGTCGCTTCCCTCAGGTTCCTTGTGGCAGAGCCCATGTATTGCAGCACACCTGCCGCAGATGACGTATTCTCTTGCTGTGTGACCAAGAGACTGCATCGGTTCAATGCTTTACCGCGTGACAAACCACGAGGGCGCATGTGAACGGCGTTCTCGTCGTAGTTCACGAGGCTGTTTGAAAAGACTCACTGGACGAAACATGCATATGTAGATGGGTTAAATCATTGTCTTTCAAGAAATAAGCGGAATGGAATAATATGAAAACGACAGATACTTCAGCTTCATTTTTAGGTGAAGAACTTCGTGCATGTCGCCGAACTGAAGCGCGTGGTGCTTTTATTAGTGCTCGTGTGCTAGATGACACCGTGTCGTGTTTTCTTGCCAGTACTAAATGTTGATCTCTCGACCGTGGGTGCCTTTCCTCTGTGACTACGGGCGCTGTTCCGACAGACTTTGGCCTGGTGCTGCTGGGCAGTGACCTGCATCGGGCCATCACCATCACCAACATCTCCCAGCTGCCGGTGGTGGTCAGCCTCATAACGTCGGTTCTGCCCGACGACGTGTGAGTGACCGCCCGCTGCCGATTTCTGATTTAGAGGCCGGGGCGACGGCTGGGAACGCGAATGTGCTTTTTTGTGCAGTCGCCCATGAACAGATGACCAGGTGTTCTCCCTCCCACCAACCGCTGCGACGCAAAGGACCGTGCGTTAGCGCCATTTTAATAAAAAGGACTTAAGAACTGCATTGATGAAATTACTTAATTACATTACAGTTCTTGCATACCTAAAAACGAAAATAAAACATTGAGTCCTCAGTGTTTGAACTTCGAATGTTCGGCTTGGGATGCCGTTGTCGCCCTGCAGTGAGATGCGGTTGCTGATTGGGTATGTTCCATGAGCATGATTTGTTATTATATTGTATTATTGGCATGACCCCTGCTAATCAGCTGCGTACATATATACATATATATATATATATATATATATATATATATATGTATATATTCTGTTCCGTCCGGTCCAGATAAACGCACCAACACGCACTCCGCGGGCGCGTTACTTCGCTGGCGCGCGCAGGCCAGACTGGCTCCCGACTGACTCCTGTGTCCCGCGGCGTCAGCTGGAGTGACCTTGTCGTGCGCGGGGGCAAAACACGACACAGAGCATGGGCTCTGCGCATTGTTTTGTGCATTGTCTGTTGTGCGGAAATCTGTGATAAGTCAGCGGCTCAAGTCGAGTGGTCGGCGAGATTGACTGTCGCCGTAACTCCTGCCGTCGATAAGGCAGAAAGCGATGGACCACAGTTCGTGATTAAATCTGGAGTGCCGAGCATCCAGCCCAGTCGCAACGTATCGCGTGCCCTGCGCCCTCTGCAGAGCGCAGGGTTTCCGCTGCTCTGCGCCCAGCGCGGTACCACCATGCCCGCCGTGTCGCAGGGACGACGACGTGAAGGTGAACCTGGAGAGCGAGTCTGGCTCGCTGCTGCCCGGCGAGTCCACTTATATTCACATCCGGCTGCGTCCCAGCACGCTGGAGCTGGCCGTGGAAACGATCCAGAGGATGATCTACCTGGAGGTTAAGATCTCTCTCTCTCTCTCTCTCCTCTCTCTCTCTCTCTCTCTCTCATCCCACCATTTTTTCCTTCTGTATTTGTTTCTTTCTGTCATTCTTTCTTTTGTTTCTTTCATTTTCTTTCTTTCTTTCATGTTGTCTGTCTTTTTTACCTTTTCCGTTCTTTCTTTCTTTCTTTCTTTCTTTCTTTCCTTTCTCCTTTCTTTTCTTCTTTTTTCCTTTTCTCTTTCTTTCGTTGTTTGTTTGTTTGTTTGTTTGTTTGTTTGTCTCTTTCTTTCTTTCTCCCTGGCCTCGTCATTTGTCGTCATCACGGACAGGGGAGCGAGATGACGGGTATCGATCCCGATCTGATCGTTCTTTATCGGGCTGGCCAGGCAGGGCCGGACATGCCTCACCCGATCTGACCGGACCTGACCCGACCTGACCTGACCTGACCTGCGTCTCCGGCCCGTCCGTCTGACAGGTCAGGAACGGCCTCTTCATCCCGATCCTTCTGAAGGCCACCGTCACCATGCCCATAGCCGAGATGAACAAAGGCGACCTCAACTTCGGCACGGTCTACATCGGGATGTGCAAAATCTGCCAGATCAAAGTGCACAACAAGTAGGTGACACACTCCAGCCAGAAGCTCCTGTACTGACTGCTGTGTGGAATGTGTTTAAAATGCCGAAGCATTGCGATGTAGTCGCGGCATCTTATGTTACATCCTTAAGCATACATACCGGGTTACTACCGGTGGCTCTTGAAACACTGGACCATGCCTTCATCCCCACGATTCCAGCTGCCGCTCTTCGCTATTTCAGGATGCCAGCGTCTTCTGTCTTCTCGATCTCTTTGATGGACACCCTCACAATCGTTGAATGAGCCGCAGTGACTTGTGTAGTGTTTTTGAACATTCCGTATGTTTGCGTATGTCGCCCTCAGCGCGCGCTGCACTTCACGAATGTTTGGTGGGTGTGATTGAGCAAAATCTTAAGCAGTCGGGGATCTCGTCATCACAAGAAGACCGATTTCCAGGCTTGTTATATTTCCCGCAGTGTTCTTCAGGCTGCGTGACATTTCTTGGCTGCCGTCTTTCTGTGCGCCGGTAAAAGGCACCATGCATGCATCATGCATCAAGGTGTCTGGAGCGGTATCCTGCCGGTCGTCTGGAGTCTGGTGGTACCCTGCCATCTGCAACAGCTGTGTCGCCCTGTCCGTGTAGCGGTATTCTGCCGTCTGTAACAGCTGTGTCGCCCTGTCCGTGCAGCGGTATCCTGCCGGCCTTCTGGAGCCTGGTAGTATAACAGCTGTGCCTCTCCGTCCGTGCAGCGGTATCCTGCCGGCCGTCTGGAGCCTGGTGGTATAACAGCTGTGCCTCTCCGTCCGTGCAACGGTATCCTGTCGGCCGTCTGGAGTCTGGTGGTATAACAGCTGTGCCGCCCTGTCCGTGCAGCGGTATCCTGCCGGCCGTCTGGAGCCTGGTGGCCCGGCCGCCGGACCGGCCTGCAGCCCTGCCGTTCAGCTCCGGCGACAGGCCGCGCCGCGTCACCACCGCCGCCAACCAGCCGCCGCCGTTCACCTTCCGTCCGGCGGCGGGCACCCTGTCCCCGGACGGCTGGAGCCTGGTCGACGTCGTCTTCGCGCCCACCAAGAGCGTGCGTGGGCGCCGCTCTGGGCAGGGGGCGCTGCCGTTGTGGGCCGCTTGCCGTTCGGCGTCCGTGGAGCCCTGTCGACCGTCACCTGTATGTTACGGTCAGGCTTGTGGCTCACAAGACGTGGTCGTCCAAGCTAGCTGTTAAAGAAGCGCTTGTGCACGATGCGAAATTGGCCAAAAATTGGAAAAAGCAGTGGTCCGTGGATTTCAGTAGCATAAAGATATTAAAGCTTGACGCGTGTTGGGCTGGTTTGCAGAAGACGTACCTGATGGAGGCAGTATTGACGGTACAGGGATCGTCTCAGACCTGGATCAAGCGCATCATTGGTGAAGGACTGGACAGTCAGGTACGACCAACCGTCCCTCGTCAAGCTGTCGCTTTACTGAGTAACTCAAGCCGTGAATGTTTAGTCTTGGTGTGTAAGGTTTTCGAAATCGTAACTCTTCACGATGTTACGCACCATGTTTGATACGCCAGCGATATGCTTCATTTGTGTGCCATCTAATAGCACATTGTCTGGCCGGTCCTTGGTACGCAGCTTCCCTGTGACCTGCACAGTGGTGAACACAGAGATGACTGAGAATGTTCTTGACACGTGCTCTCGACGCCTTGGCTCCACCAGCTGTGCTTTTCCACTCTGGAGCTGCCGTTCGAGCCGATCGTGCCTTACACGGACGGAGGCCAGATGGAGGTGACCATCTTCAATCCGCACCCGATGCCGCTGGAGATCTACTCGCTGGAGTTCGACAGGTCTGTGGAGATCTACTCGCTGGAGTTCACGCACGACATTTTGGCAGTGAAGTCATGGCATGTGAACCCTCATGACGAGTTCAGAGGCGTGTGACATTCGAAACTCGTGGACGTGGTTACAGCTGTTGATAGAAGTGCGGCTGTGAACATCTTGCTCATTTTCGTTCATTGCTGGGTATGTGATGTCGTAATGTCCTTCAGTTTCTTTTTGCTTCAGGAAAGACATCTTTGGCAGTAATGATGCCGTAAGCTCCTTATCATTTGCTGTTGATCCTTTTTGCTGCAATTATATCACACAAAAAATAACCATTAAACGTAATGGTTAGCCAATTAAACGCATTTATCTTTGGGGTCACGTGTTCTGAAGGCTTTTCTGAATTCTCGAAATGTGGAACTCTGGAAAGGCCATCACAGTGGACTAATGGCTCGCTACCGATGCAAAAAACCGCTGAATTCGAACTCAGCCTTCATCTGTCCGTCAGACTGCTTCGTTATTCGTGAACCACTTGTTTTGTTATCGTGATTTACCCGAAAGTACCGGCGTTTCAGGCAGTATCTCGAAGAGGAGCACATCCTGCGGACGTTGCCCGGCTACAGCGAGTTTGAGACGCTGATTCTGCCCCCGCGGCGGCCTGGCGAGCCGCTGGCGCCCGAGGTGCGGGCCTACTACGCGGAGCTGGTGCACCGGGCTTCCCAGCCCAGCCGACCGCCGGATGACCAGACGACCACGGCCGCCACCGCCACCGCCAGGGAGTCACACCGTCAGTATGCCCGCCGCGGAGCAGGCCGGGCGCCGGTGCTCGTCGGTCGTGAGATCGGAATGCTCGCTCCTGGCTCCGTCCGTTGGTGCCGATCCGCGGCGACGTCCGAGGCTGGCGTTTGTCGGTGGCGGTGATGTGGCGCTGCGTGTTGGTAGCGGTGCTGTTGACGCTGCGACCGAGCGCAGGGAGGCTAGGACTCTGTCCTCTTCCGCCCGATATTCTCGTTCTTTCCCAGACTTGTACCCGAGGTGACAGAGTCAGCGTCGACTCCCATTTCATTGAGCCTGGAGTAGTACCTGAGGTGGCAGAGTCAGCGTCGGCTCTCATTTCGTTGAGCCTGGAGGGTTACCCGAGGTGACAGTCGGCGCTGACTCCCGTTTCAGTGAGCCTGGAGAGGTACCCGAGGTGACAGATCCGGTAATGACTCCCGTTTCAGTGAGCCTGGAGGGGTATCTGAGGTGACAGTCGGCGTTGACTCCCGTTTCAGTGAGCCTGGAGGGGTACCCGAGGTGACAGTAGGCGTTGACTCCCGTTTCAGTGAGCCTGGAGGGGTACCCGAGGTGACAGATCCGTCCTTTTTTTTCTGGAGGGGTATGAGGTAAGGGCGCTGACTCCCGTTTCATTGAGCCTGGAGGGGTACCCGAGGTGACAGTAGGCGTTGACTCCCATTTCAGTGAGCCTGGAGGGGTACCCGAGGTGACAGTAGGCGTTGACTCCCGTTTCAGTGAGCCTGGAGGGCACGCAGACAGCGGCCGGCACTCTCCGCTCCCGATCGCGGATGCTGACGACGCCGGAGAGTCGGCAGGCGCCGCCGACGCCGCTGACGGTGGCCGTGCCGCCGACGCTGCCGGTCGCCGCTGGAATGGCCGAGAGCTCCGAGGCGCCCACCTGGCCCGGCTGGACGGGCGTGCTCGACCAGCCGGCCATGTGGACCCTGCCTGCGCTGGAGCAGTTCATCAGCGGTAGGTGTGCAGGTAGACCCTGCCCGCCCTGGAGCAGTTCATCAGCGGTAGGTGTGCAGGTAGACCCTGCCCGCCCTGGAGCAGTTCATCAGCGGTAGGTGTGCAGGTGGACCCTGCCTGCCCTGGAGCAGTTCATCAGCGGTAGGTGTGCAGGTAGACCCTGCCCGCCCTGGAACAGTTCATCAGCGGTAGGTGTGCGGGTGGACCCTGCCCGCCCTGGAGCAGTTCATCAGCGGTAGGTGTGCAGGTAGACCCTGCCCGCCCTGGAGCAGTTCATCAGCGGTAGGTGTGCGGGTAGACTGGAGCAGTTCATCAGCGGTAGGTGTGCGGGTAGACTGGAACAGTTCATCAGCGGTAGGTGTGCGGGTAGACTGGAACAGTTCGTCAGCGGTAGGTGTGCAGGTGGACCCTGCCGGCTCTGGAGCAGTTCATCAGCGGTAGACTGGTGGTCATTGTTGAGCTACTTCGGGCTGCATTGTTCGAGGACGGGAGAACGTGTTTTGAAGATCGTGGACCGAAGCAAACCCAGCAACAGGGTCTTGGCATTCGCTGCAGGATGTGGATCACACGTGACTTGATCGCGGCCGCCGAACACAAAGTTGATGCCGTCCGTCAGCCCGCTGACTGACAGATCTGCAGCTGTTAGTTTGTTCCGACGGCCGTTTGCATATGTGCGGTTGCAAATTTCGCCCAAATTAGGATTTCGTTGCGTTTCGTAAGGAGACCAGTGCATTTTGCGCCTAGGCTGAAATAATTGTTCTCCCACTTGGAATTCGGTTTGGGTAACCTGGATGCAGGTAGGCCGGATTGGGGTAACCTGTTTCATTACAGAAGAGATATTGTTGAACAAGCGAGCTCAGAACGAAGAGCATTTCACGGGCTCGCGACCTTTAAACACTATCTTTAAACTGTCCTGAACGCAGCGCACAAACGGAACGCCTCGCAGACGGCGGGTGCCGTTAACCTGGGACCGCCGCCGCCGCAGACTACCTGGAGCTGTGCGAGCCGGACGCGAGGCCGCCGCTGCCGGACCCCGTGGCCCAGGCCGTGCAGAGCTACATCAGCAGCGGCCTGCCGCCCGACATCCAGCTGCGGCTCTCCAGGAAGAGCCCGGCGTTCGTCATCCTCAGCGCACCGTTCACAGGTGGGCGCCGCCTCCTCATTGGCGGGGCGCCTGTTTACGAAAGACATAGCGATACGGCACCAAGTTTCTGTGACTGGCTGGTTTAGCGCATGGCGTTTCTTATACGACGTTGTACCTGGAAACGCTTCCCGATTGGCGGTTGCCGGCAAGGCGATGATACCGTGAGGTCCATTTCGTGAATGTAGCATAAATCTGGTTTGACTTAGCATTGCTGTCATGTTCATCTCAGCTGACATAACGGAATGGATGTGGCGCAAGAGAAGCCAAATTGTTCATAAGTTTAGGAATCCGTCTGCAGAGTCGCAAAAGCCACCCACATTTAAATATTTCAAAAGGAACAACAAACTGCGTTGAGACTGCGCAGTCTGTCACGGCCCTTAGCCCGTACGCTTAAAAAAAAAAAACAAAAACAAAGTGGGGCGGACTTGAACCCTTGGTTGTCCGCTGCTCCTCGGTGAACAAATAGTTGTCACGATCTAACTGTGTACTTTCCAGTAGTATTGGTTATTAAAATTATACTTCCTGTTCTTATACTTATTATACTTCCAGTACCATTGCTCGATGTTCCCCCAGGATATCGAGCCATGTGAACACTTTTATTCAGCTGAAAGCATTTCGTACAAGGAGCGACGGCCGTGGCTGTTGTATTGGCAAGATGCTGTCAACGATCTGTCACATTACAAAGTCGCTAGACACGAAGAAAGACAAATAATCGTGGGAAACACGCTGTTGGACCGTGACAATTGCTCCTTTCACAGAACAGAGGCATAAAAAATCCCGCAACAAGGGGGCTTGCACCTGCTGTACCTCTTTTACAAGTGCATACATCAAACAGCGCAACAAACTGCACCATCGCGGCACGTAACAGTGTCGCCCTTTTGAAAAAATGGACTTAGGCAGGATTTTGTCAGTCTGCCTTGACGGTTTTCTGAAGAACAAGAAATTCAGCAGAACATCTCATTGCATGTGCAACATGGCAGACGTGAAGCCGTTTTCCGGTTGACAGCAACCAGCAATTGGGAAGCGTTTCCAGATGCCACGTCATCTGAAAAGCATCAGATACCAAATCATCCCGTCACGAAAGCCTGGTGCCGCACTGGTATACCGGTGCACGGTTCGGGTTGATCGTGCATGACCTCTGTAGTCTGGGGTGGGAGCGTGAGCATTGCGACGTGCGATGAAGGCGTAGCGTTGTGGGTGTAGTGGAGTCCTCTTTGTGGACCGCCATGAGCTGAAGGTGCACGATGAGCAAATGGCTGGTGCACGAGTCTTACGTGATTAGTGAGCCAAGTCGCTGTGTTAGTGATGTTGTCCAAAGGGCATTGAAACACTTGGTAGGTGGAGACGTGAGCTGATGTTTTAGAGACCACAATATTTTTAATTTTTGTGGCAGTGCCTTGTTAAGTTTCTGGATGTCGCCCGATCGCTTGCCTCGAGCGCCGTCTCCAGTGCCGTGTGCAGCTTGACTGCGCACTGCCCCGTGCCGCAGAGCCGTACCTGCTGGCGATCCTGGTGGCCGAGCGGTACGGCCTGACGATCGTCACCGTCGACCAGCTGGTCTGGGAGAGCGTGCTGGCGCCGACCGGCGCCGCCGCCCACCGCGCCCGCGACTTCCTCTGCGAGACCGTCAAGTCGGGCGCCCGCGCCCCGGCCGTCGCCAAACAGCCGGGTGAGCGCAGCTGTCCTCCGGGACCGGCCGACGGGACGCCGGCTCCGTCACTGCCGTCGGAGTTGACGTGGCAGATTCGCAGGGACGTGGGAGAAGCAGCTCGTAGAGCCACTGGTGGTGCAAAGAGGGCACGGAGACGTGCCGGTCGTCCGCCATAGGCTCCGCCTTCTCACTGTCGACGACGAGAAAGGAAGCTCGACTTAAAGATGCCTCTAAAACAAGCGTCTGTATCCTGTTTTTGTTCCCTGATTGTCTTCATCGCAATTGATGTTTGTCCTTCCACTGCCAGCACTATGTCATCGTATGTGTTGGCCAAAGTATGCCTTAAAACGTCTTTTTACACATGTTTACATAGTTTCTCATAGATCTATTTGATTAAGCAGACGCGTTGTGTTTGTGTCGTTCTTCCATTTTCCTTGAGTTTTGAGAGCCATTTTCCCGACTCGATTATGGAATGCATTGTTTTTCGTCTTTATTTTGGTGGCTGGGAATGTTGTATCATATTTGTCCTGGAATAAGCTCCCGTTTCCCAGTTGTTTAAGAACTTGAGGAAGCCTCCTATGATTGGGATTACCCCTCTCATTTGAGACCTCCATGACCAGTGCCTATGAGCCGTTCTGGCGCCACATTTCAGTCCCGCGTGTAGTGACAGGGCCGCGGCCGTTTCAGCCAAGAGGGGCCAGGCCGGCTCGAAGGCGAGCAACGGCAAGCGTCGGTCCGACTCCAACTCGTCGCTGTCGCAGCTGCCGGAGCTGCGGGAGGCCGTGAAGCCGCGCGCCATGCCGCCCGCGCTGCTCGGGGAGCTGATCGCCGAGCGGTGAGTCCGGCCGGCCGCTCGGGGGATGCCAGCGGCCGGCCGTCCGGTGCGGTGCGGTCGGTGGGGACTGCTCGTGACGTAAGGGAAGTGAGGGCTGCTGGTGCAGTGTAGTGTTGTCGGTGGTGACTGTTGTCATGACGTTGGGGGAGCGAGGCCACAGGGTAGTGTCGGCTTGGTGTGATCGATGGTGACTGGTTCTCTGACGTCAGGAGAGAGAAGACTACAGGTGTAGTGCGGTGTGGTCGGTGGTGACTGGTCGACGTTAGGACAGAGAGGCACCGGACCCGAGATTAGGCGTCCTCCGCCGGCGCTGACGCGGCCGCCGTCCGCCGTCAGTCTGATGCAGCCGGACGTCAGCAGCGGCGTCGTCTTCTGGGACGTGCACAGCTGCCAGTTCAGTGCCAGCGTCACGCATACGGTTATGGCGCTGCTGCTGGGCCTGGGCAAGCGGAAGCACGCCTACTTCATCACGCTGGACAACACGGCCGCCCTGCGCAGGGAGGCCACCCGCAGACAGGACCCCGGACACGGTAACGCCGGACTCCGCGTCCCCTCCGCAGTCCCCGGCCGCCAGGGGCGTAGGACGGGTGGGGGGAGGGGCAGCTGCCCCTGGACTTTGGGCAACATTTTACATAAACCCTATGGCGGTGCATGGAAAGAAAGGAGGTAAAAGTCACGTTTGTCCCCCATCTCCGCAGAAGTTACCACGCTAGTGCTTGCTGCTCTGATTTTCGCTTTCTTTCAACGGGTTTTCGCTCTGGGACAGATACGTCGGGCACCATTGTAGGTTGTATGGTTTTTGCACGTTGTCGTATAGGGATATAGGGATATTGCCTGATTTTATGTATGACATATGTCAGACGGCTTGGTGGGAATGGGCAAGACGCCGTTTTATGCTCAGATTTTCGGCAACTAACGTGGACATGTGGCTGAAACTGCTGAGTTTCTGCGACGCTGTGTAAATGTCACTGGACTTGCCGCGTTTTTGTGACGTAAGGTGTCCAGGTCTCCTGTTTTTGTGCGACGCAGTGTCCAGACGTCCTGTGTTTGTTAACGCAGTGTCTGGACCTCCTGTGTTTGTGTGGCGCGAAGTGTCGGTACCTGCCGTGTTTGTTCTTTGCGTGGTGCAATGTCGGGACCAGGGCTGGAAGTTTGGTTTTTGTTCCTGGGGTCAGAGTATATTTTATGCTTTTGAGTGCGAAATTTTGCAAAGAGATATTCTGGTTTATTTTGGCGCTCTTGGTGTAAGTTAAGTCAAATCTGACATCATACCTGTGTTTTACTGGACGGAGACCGCCATTTGCTTCCAGAGTTAGAAATATGCCAACTTTGGGTGTATTGGGCCGAGGAAAGTAATGTAACCAATAATTTTCTGTCGGATAATGATCCACAAAGGTTTTCCGTTTGTGTTCACCAGCGTCGGAAACTATCGCCCGGTTTTGTATCAAGCGTGCCGTGGACGGCCTCGCCGTAGCCAACGGGCATAGCTCTACACATATACAAACGATTCTCCGTCCCGATGATGTTCTGGAAATTCTCCGATTTTCTCCCTCAACGCGGAAAATTTTCCCTCATAAAAAACCGTGTTAGCGGTGCTGAGCAGGATTCTGGAGAATTCTCCACGATTCCGGATGATTATCCAAGATTATCCCTAGGCTGAACGAACCCATGGCTATAACGTAGTTTTTTAATGGAGGTACATCAGACTTTTTGAATATAAAATGTTTTTGGAGCACATATTTTCTGGTGTCCTTAAACACCAAAAAAAAAAACACTTTTCCAACCTTGGTCTGGACTTGCTGTATTTGTCGCCGAGTGTTCCAACCTCTTGCTCCTGTGTTCGTTGTTTCTGTGATGCAGTGTCCGAGCATCCTTTGTTTGTTGTTTTTGTTATTCATTGTGGCTGGACCTCGTATGAGAAACAAATGTTCGGACCTTCTGTGTTTGTGTGACGTGAAGTATCCGAATCTCCTGTGTTTGTGTGACGCTGAGTATCCTGACCTCCTTTGTTTCTTTTTTTTGCATGCCGCAGTGTCCGGACCTCCTTCGGCGTTTGTGTGGCTCAGAGTGTCCGGACTTTCTGTGTTTGTTGTCTGTATGGCGCAGGATGTCCGGACGTCCTGTGTTTGCCGTGTGTGTGACAGAATATCCGGCCTTGCTGTGCTTGTGTGATTATAGTGTTCGTATCTCCTGCGTTTGGTGTTTCCTACAGTGTCCGGATCCATATTTTTGCTCTTTGTGTTACCCAAAATGTCCGGACCCCCTGTGTTTGTTGTCTGTATGACGCAGAGTGTCCGAACCCCCTGTGTCTGTTGTTTGTGTGACGCAGAGTGTCCGGACCTGCTGGCGAAGCCGGCGCCGCCGACCGAGGCGGAGCTGCTGCTCTGTGACGAGGCTGACTATGAGCGGCTGGAGGAGAAAGACCAGCGCCGGCTGAACGCTCTCCTGCGCCGGACACGCCGCCAGCGCTGCAGAGAGCGCCGCGACGAGCTGCGCCGGCTCCAGGAACAGCTGCGGCAGGAGCACGTGAGCCGTCTGACCCGCCCGGTCCGGTCAGGTCACGCGTGACCGGCGGGGGCTGAGGCTGCAGACCCTGGTGCCATGGGGTCATTAGAGCAGGTGGACCCCGGTTACGGCGACGGTGGTCGCCTTGTCAGCCGATAGGTGATCCACTGGGTGATGAATTGCACAGATATTTTGTATAAATATCGAGGTATATATATAAATATTTTGCCTTCAGGGAATTAGCAGTAGAAACCTACGACATGCCAATCATAATTCTTGTTTTTAGTGATGAGTGGTTAACGAGGATTAGCTGTAATAAGGGCTAACGCTAGAATTAGGACCGATGGGATAATTTTATGGAAAAACACGAGCAAGTTAACGGTTGGCAGATTTGCATGCTAAACTCGCCAGGAACTGACGTATCGTCTGGTGGCCTTTGCATGATTTATTGTGGAAAGCATAGTTGGAAAGCAGTCATTAGCGAACAATGAACGTTACGGCCCAGTCTTTCAGTTTGATTTCTTCTGCCTTTTGGAATAAAACTCACTCGGTCTGCGCCATCATTCGTATCGACTGACTGAATATTTCTCTCACTGATCCCTCAGGAGAAGAAAAGCCGCAAAGGCAAGGGGGCGCCCCTTCATAAACAGGTATCCCACCACACCAAGCTGTCCTCGTCTGAGCAGTCGGAGGGGCGGAAGTCATCCATCCGGAAACCTTCGGCACTGAGCAAAGGTGGGCGAATCGGAGTATTTGTGTGACGCAGCGGGCCGCAGTTCGGAACTGTGCTCGGGAAATCGACGCCCATGTAGTTTTCGAGGCAGTGACGGTGCCACGGGTTCGGACCAGGAGGAGCACGAGTGAGACCAGCGGGAGAAAGCAAAAGTTTCGATGCTCTTCCTTCGTTTCTCCTTTTCATTGACAAAGGGATAATTTTAATTTTTCGAATTGGGGGACAGCTTGTCTGTCGTGTTTCCCCGCCACCGCTTCGAGAGCTTGCACAAAACGGGACCGAATCCTTCATCGTGAAGCTACGGCTTTCCAAATGGTCTCTCTCCAATGAATAGGTCGGATGCAGCTTCGGAGACAGTTCGAGACGTGTCAGAACACTCCGTTTTGAGCGCGCCACCTGCTGGCTCTGCGGCCCGGCTGCGGCCGTGACGTCACCCGCTAACCTCGGCTCCACCGTGCCGCAGCAAGTCTGCGGCGCTCGGACATCTCCATAGAGCCGCACGACAAGAAGCGCCGTGGTCCGCCCAAGCGGAAGGGGGAGGAGGACGCCGGTGAGTGCGGAGCCGGCGCGCGCACAAGGCGACGCCGGCGGCCGGCCGGCGTGGCTGGAACTGGTCTGGAAATGGCTAGAGTAATTCGGACTGCGTGTGAAATACCGTGGACCCGACGTTCTGGCTCCTGTCGAGGGGTTTCCGGCCCCTGTACAATGTATGTACATATGCTCCGTACATTGCATCGTTCAGGCTGGGCTGTGCCTTTACGATGGGGACATATTGTCCCAGCCTGTGGTTTTGTTAGGCATCAGAGATCACATCTGGGTATGAAACGTTGTTACGAGCCTGTTCGCGGTAACGGCGTTTGGCATTGCAAAAATTAACCAGTGGCAGGAAGGGACCCTGGGTCCTCATGACTGTCTTTACGTGCGTTGCGTTCGCATTGGAGAATCCGCTCGTCCGATACTTTTCCGTACTTACTTCGCCGTAAGCTACCTCGTGGTGACCACCCTGCAACTTTTTTCGCACTGATTTGATGTTTATGTTCAGTAATGGACGAGCACCAAATCGAAGAAGAGAAGATGATCAATGCGCAGTTCAAGGCGTACAGCGACACGTTGTCGAGTCTGGTATGCCTTCTGGATATCGTGGACAGGGACAGACTGGTGCCTGAGGTATGTTCCTCGGACACAACTGGTCTGAGCTCTCGTGATATGAGAGAAAGTGTGCGAAATAGTTGTCCGTATGCTGAGCTGCTCGTGTCACCGCTTAGTCGTAGCGTGGCTTCAATTTTGAATAACTGCCGTCCCATGCTTTCGAATCCTGTTTCAGCTGCATAGCACCGGACTACCGCTTTGCGTGGTTAGGACCGTTAATGCTTTATTTGTTCTCCACTGTGCTCTATCTACTTCCTATGCTGTGCCGTTTTTGTGTCGCACACGTAAACGCATTCTTAAAGGTATGCATGGAAAGTAATACGCACAAGTAATCTAACAATGTTCAATGGACCGTTTGTCGCTCACAGGGTCTGCCCACCGACGATGTTCTGAAGTTTGGCTCCACGGCCCACAAAAGGAACACCAGAGGAAGGGGCCAACGTGCTGGGAAGGCCTCCACCCTCTCAAAGGTACGCTCCTGCCCATGCGCTGTGACAAAGCCGCCCCGCCTGGGACGGAATACGGCAGGCACCGTTTTGACGAACGGTTCGCCGTCTCCCTCCCGGTCCCTCTGCCTGTAGTGGCTGTCGCCCCAGCACCCGTGCGATCCGGTCGAACGGCGAGGAGCAGCCGTTAGCGGGCCGGGAAGGCTGTGCGCATGGTTCTGCGACGTCGGGTGTTATCCGGTCGGCGTGGTTGTTTGCGTGGCGTGGTGGGCACGTTCTCCTCGTCCCCTCCCCATCGGTTTACTGTCTGGTGGGGAGGAAAACAGGCACCGAGCTCTCAGGAGCCACCGATGACGAACTGACGCAGATGCTTAAAGAGTACTGGCGCGAGGCAAATTTATATCGTCCAGAATGCGGCTCTCAGTTGAGCAGCATTGCTCTGCGTTAGAGCCACACTGATGTGCCGGCGTCTTCGCTCTTAACGGTAACTCCATGATATACGCATCATGAATCTCATGCGTAGTTTCCTTTGTGTCTGTGTGCGACGTATATATATATATATATATATATATATATATATAAATATATATATATATATATAATATAGAATATATAATATAAATGTATATATATATAATATAAATAAAATAATACATAACGACGACGTACAGTAATGCATAAGCCGGAGCATGTGTAGTGTGCTCGTTGTGCAATGCAGTGTCTACAACGAAGACACTTTCCCAACTGCGATGAAGTTACGTATTTTTTCGTGTTATATGCCATGCTTTGCCCTCGCTGGTAATCCTGAACAAGCAGTGGACTAACGATAAGAAAGATTTCGCCACCTGCAAGCCAAGAAACGTGTGCCCACGATCATTTATTCCGAAGCAATTAGCCATGCGTCGCACAGTACACGTAGCCATGCATCAGTTTGATAGGGCAGAGACCACGTAAGGAAGGTTTCAACAGAGATATATGTGACATTGTAGTCCTGGCGCTGTGTCAGCAAAGCCTTGAATATCAGATACCAAAAAAAAAACAAAAACGAAAAACAAAACAAAACAACCAAAAGCAATACCCAGAAACATGACAAGAAACAGCACACCAACAAATGGCACCTTCATGGTGCAATGGAAGGCGACAAAATATTTTGCATAGGCGTAAGAAACAACTCAAAGTGGACTCTTTATCACCACGCTACGGTAGGGGCCGCCACCAGGGCCAACAGGGTCAGCCCCAGAACGTGGAGTCCCGCCGGCAGTGAGGACGCACCGCCGCTCTGCGTCGCCTTCAGCCGCTCGCCCTCGCCGCTCTTCGGCTCCGGCTCCGACTCTGGCTTCGGCTCCGGCTTAGACTTCGCTTCGGACTCTGGCTCCGGTTCCGGCTCCGGTTGGACGCCCGGCGCCGGCTCAGCGGAAGGCTCCGGCTCCGGTTCCGGCTCCGGCTGCGGCTCCGGCTGCGGCCGCTCTGCCCCCGCCACGGCCGTCTGGGAGGACGCGTCGGTCGGCGGCGGCGGCGGCGGGGCGGCGCGCGCCGACCTCGTGCCGTGCAGCGCGTGCCGCAGCGCGTCCAGCTGGCGCGTGTCGAGTCCCGGCTGCGCCAGCAGCTCGCGCGCCGCCTGCGGCGGCAGCTGGCGCAGCTGCGCCGCCGACAGGCCGGTGGCCAGCACGTTGTCGGCGGCCCGGCGCGCCGCGTACGGCTGCAGGCCGCGCAGCGCCTCTGGCGTCAGCGCCTGGAACTGCCAGCGCCGCAGACCGGCCACCACCGTGCCGACGGTCTCGACGACCGGCTGCGTCCAGGTGTCTGTCGGGCCGAACGTCTGCACGGCCAGCTCGGCGAGCGTCTCGAGCGGGCCGTGGCGCGGGCAGTGCACCATTCGGCCGACGGCGGCGCTGGTGTCGCGGTACAGCTGCGGCCGCGAGCCGTTGAAGAGCTCGCGCAGCTGGTGCGGGCTGAAGCCGCACAGCAGGCTGCCCAGCGCCGTCACGTAGGCGGGCTCCGAGTAGACCCGGACGCGGCTGGTGCGCGGGTCGTCCGTCACGCCCAGCGCCGTGCCGACCAGCACGTCCAGCTGCTCGGCGCTCCAGTCGACGGCGCCCAGCACGGAGATCGCGTCGCTGGAGGGCGGCTGGCGGGGGCTGCCGGAGAGACGGAGCCGGGCCAGCTCGGCCGGCGTCAGAGCCGCCACCAGGCCGCCCAGGTGGTTCACTTCGTCCGGCAGCAGGTGGTCGCCGTTGGCGCGGCGCGCCGCCGGCCAGACGCGCTCCACGCTGCCACCGGCCAGCCGCCACGGCAGCCCGCCCAGCGTGCTCAGGCAACTCCACAGGCCGAGCAGGTCCGTCTGCGCCATCCGTTGCAGCTCGTGCGGCGTGACGGCGGCCGCCGCCGGCCCGGCCGCGCGCAGGTCGTCGCAGCCGACGCCGCCGCTGACCGGCCTGAACTCGAACGCCGTCTCGGCCTCGTCCGCGGGTTCATCGCGCTGCAGCTCGGTCACCAGGCGCTGCACCCACTGGGCGGCGCGTCCGCGCACCGACTCCGACAGCGCGCTGCCCTCCACGGCGCGCACCAGGCTGTCGTTGAGCGCGCGCAGCTCGGCCGGCGGCACCGGCGCGGCGGCGCCGCGCCTCGCGCGCGCGCGCGGGTACCCGACCACGCCGGCCAGGCGCGCCGCCTCCAGCAGCAGCCGCAGGTCGTGCGAGCTGTCATTGAGGCCGCGGCACGCCTCCAGGAAGGAGACGGAACGGCCGGACCGGGCGCCGAGCACGTCCGGCAGCGGCCGGAACAGCGCCGCGTTGTGGTTGTCGACCGCGTAGCGCAGGTGCTCGCGCCGGATATCCCGCCGCTGCGTGTCGTTCAGCGCGAAGATCCAGCTGCCCAGGTAGTACGGCGTGGACATGTTCCACTTGGCCGGCGGGCCGAACGCGGCCTCCAGCACGGCGGCCCAGGCCTTGCGCGGCCGGCAGACGAGCCGCTCGTCGGCCGAGCGCAGCGTGAACATCCACTCCCGGAGCGCGGCCGGCTCGACGCGCGCGATCACCGCGTCGTCGACGAAGTGCAGCAGCTGGTTCAGCTGCGCCACGTGCTCGAACGCCAGCCGGGAGGCGTTGGTGACGTTGAGGTCGTGCAGCAGCTGGCGCGCCACCCAGCGGAACTTGTCGCCGTTGCGCTGCACGGCAATGTGGCCAATGATTTCGGGCCAGGTGAGCCGGCCCATCTTCAGCCAGACGGCGAGCCGCTCGGACCGACCGAGCGAGAGCAGGTAGTGGCGCGGCAGCAGCACCAGCAGGCAGGCCGGCAGCGCGCGCACGTCGGCCAGCGTGAGGCGGGCGAGCGGCGCGCCGCGCAGCGCGTCCGGCGCCAGCTGGCCGCCGTCGCTGACGTTCTGCGGCCGGAGCAGGGCGTGGCGCACCTGCAGGTACAGCACCAGCCGCTGCTGCAGGCAGACGCACACCTCGAGCGGCATGGGCGCGCCGGCGGCGACCTCGCGCAGCTGGCCGGCGTACTCTTCGGCGACAGGCGGCAGGTCGAGAGGCGTCAGCGCGGCCACGTCGGCGCAGCTCAGGCCCGTCAGGTAGACCCAGGGCCCGTGGGCGGCGCGGCGCCGGCCCGGCCGCCGGCCCAGCAGGCTCTCGGCCGTCCACACGCCGCCCGGCTGCTGTTCGCGATAGTGGGCCAGCACCTGGGCCAGCAGGCGGCGCGGGTACTGGCCGGCGGCCATCAGCAGGCCGTGCGCGTCCGTCCGCGCCGCCAGCGCCTCCATCCGACGCAGCACGGCCGGCACCAGCAGCGCCATGTCGGCCGGACCGGCCAGCTCCCAGAGCTGTCGGGCGCCGACGGCGTCCGGCGGCGGTCCGGCGCCGGGCC
The DNA here is from genome assembly GCA_030062745.1 of Capitulum mitella. NCBI lineage: Eukaryota > Metazoa > Arthropoda > Thecostraca > Pollicipedomorpha > Pollicipedidae > Capitulum > Capitulum mitella. The sequence continues at coordinate 20,568,591 of CP099850.1, read as the reverse complement.
GCGCCAGCAGCCGCCGCGCCGCGTCCAGCACCTCGGCTCGCTTGCCTGCTAGCATGTGCTCGGCAGCCGGGATCAGCTGCGTCACCAGCCCGGCGTCCAGCAGGCCGCGCAGCCGCAGCTGCGCCAGGCTGGCGTCCGTCATACTGCCCAGCAACTCGGCCGGCACGCCGCGCAGGCAGCCGGCGCACAGCCGGTTGCCGCCCAGCATGAACATGGACATGAGCAGGCGGCGCGCCATCGGCTCCAGCCGCTCCGACGAGATGTTGGTCAGCAGCTCCGGCGTGAGCCGCAGCTGTGACTGCCCGTGCAGTGCGTACACCGCGTGCAGCGGCAGCGTGTAGAAGAAGGGTCCCAGCCGCGCCACGTCGGCCGCCGTCACGTTGCCCGCCTGCAGCCGGTCGAGCAGCAGGCGCGCCTGCAGGTGCGTCGCGAACGAGCCGCTCTCGCGGCGCGCGTCCATCAGCCAGCCGGCCAGCGTCAGCAGCTGGTCGCGCAGCGGGGCCAGCCGACGCACGTGGGCCGGCTGCAGGTGGCGCGCCAGCTCGTGCAGGCTGCTGGCCTCGGTCATGTTGTGCGCGGGCGCCAGCATGCGGTCGAGCACGGGCTGCGCCTGGGCGCGGTCGAGCGCGGCGAACGAGAGCGGCGTGTCGGCGCGCTGCTGCCGGTCGGCGTTGAGCGTGGCCAGCTCCTCGGGCAGCGCGCCCTCCAGCAGCAGCGCGCGCTCGGCCAGCTCGACGGGCGACCAGGTGGCCAGCGGGCCGCGGCGGCGCACCGCCTTCAGCAGCCAGCGGCGCACGTACGGGCCGAGCGCCGGCCGGCCGCCGGGCGCCTGCAGCCACACCTTCTGGCAGCGCGACACGACGCCGTCGACCGTGTCGGCGCCGAGCGGCGCCAGCGCCGCCAGACTCACGTGCGGCACCAGCTCGCAGCGGTGCGCCGTCACGGCGCTGATGTGCGTCGGCGACCAGGCGGCGCGCTCGGCCGGCCAGTGGCCGTGCACCAGATCGGCCAGCGCGGCCAGCTCGGCGTCCGTCAGCGGCCGCTCCAGCAGGCTGGTCACCAGCGTCTCCAGCTGGGCGTCGCTCATGTTGGTGGCGCCGGCCGCCGTCAGCGCGCCCGTCACCGTCACGTCGCCGGCGTGCTCAACAGCCACCGCCGTCAGCGTGGCCGCCGACAGCCGGGCGGCGCTCTCCGGCGGCATGGTGCGCAGCAGCTCGTCCGGCTGCTGCATCAGCTGGCGCAGGCTGGCCTGGCGCGGCCAGAACGTCACCTGCACCAGCTCGGGCCGGCCGGGCGCCGCGCCGTACACGGGCAGCAGCGCCGCGGTCCGGTTCAAGTCGAGCTGGCGCACGGCCGCCAGCCGCAGCTGGTCGCCGCCGTCCAGCGACAGCTGCCACAACCCGGTGGCGTTGGCCGCGCGCCGCGCCTCTTCCAGCATCTCCCAGAGCGACGGCGCCACGAACGGCCGCACCGGCGCCACCACCGCCGGACGCCGAGAGACCGCCGCCGCCGCCGCCGCCGGCTTCGTCGTGCCGCGGCCGCCGCCCGCCGGCGCCGCCGCGCGCGCCTCCACGGTCACCTCCACGACGAACCCGTCTTCGGCCCGCCACTGGGCGGCGATGTCGTCGAGCGCGGCGGCCAGCTCGTCGTCGCGCCGGGCTTCGGGCGTCTGCTCGACGTCGGCCATCAGGCGGTCGCGCGTAGCCGGGTCGCACAGCCGGAACACCAGCTGCAGCTCCTTCGGCAGCCTGTAGAAAGTCTCGCGCAGCGGGATCGAGAGCGGCTGCGTCGTGTTCGTGAAGGTCTCGAGCGCCGACAGCCGGTCCACGTGCTTGCCGGCGTAGCGGGCGGCCGCGGCCGGCCCGGCCGCCGCGCCGAGCAGCGAGAGCAGCACGCACAGCCGCGCCGCCGCCATCGCGTCTCGTACTGGAGGCTGGCCGGCCGAACCCTCTCCCGGCTTCGCTCGCCATGCCCCGCGGCCGGCCGCGCCCGACCGGCGCCGCTGATTGGTCCGCTGGGCTCAAGGTCGCGACCGGTCCAGCACGTGACCTGGCGGCCGGTCAGCCGCCGCGGTAAGCCTGCCGAAGGAGGCGCATGGATGACTGACGCCTGACGAGACACACGACACTAGACTAGTCGGCTTCCGGCTGAGACGCTAATGGTCAGCCGTAACTGAAGCGTCGAAAAAGAAGCCAGAAAACAAACAAAGTGCCGAAAGGCGGGCCGGGTCGGAGAAGGCTGAGACCGTCGTGTTGGGAAGTAACGAACTTATCCCCAGAGTTTCGAGTAACTGAAGATCTTCATTGTTGTTGGAAATGACGTCGGTTGGTTACGTTTTGTATCTTTATCAGTAGGTATTCCCTGTAAGGCAGGCGTCAAAGAAAACTGTTCATTCGTGACAACGTGCAAGAAAAGTGGACGTCTCGGTGAAGACCGTTCGCAAGTTCACACCAAAACCGGGAACGATGAAACCTTTTCCAGAGTTGGAGGAGGGAAAGCCGACCTTGCTGCTCGCAATCGTTCCATGCAGCGTCGTAGGAAAAATGCGAAATTTGCACTGTTGTGGACGAGGCTGGCGTGTCCTCGTATCGTTATGACCAACGAGAAAGGATGTGATGCGAACAGTTCCCTGAAATCAAGGAAAGACTGTTACTCCTGAAGAATAACTTTCTTAAGCAAATATAGCTTAAGAGGTAGTAGGAGGAAAGGTGTTACAGGAACTTTTTTAAAGAGTGGTAGTGAGTACGGTTGAAGTTGGAATTTGGTGGAAAGTGCGAATCCGTACCATGACGATCTAGCCATTCTTCCACACAACCTTCCACGTATACCTACGAAGACAAAACGTAACTGTCTTGAGGAGAACTTTGTTCACGGATGTATGGAGAAGGGAAAGAACAGAAGTTACTTGACCTGCGTCCTCAAACTGACGCCATTACTAGGAAACGAGATGCGTGACCTTCGGCTGCTTCGTAAAATTTATGCAAAATCTTTGTACACAAGGTTGACTCGTCCCACGCAAATGAAAATGTTTTCAGTGCATCTGTAACTTAAGATAATCCCTAGCTTCCAGGGGTGTAACTTTATATCTCCTTGTTGGCGCACAAGTACCCACAAACCAGATTTGTACACCCAAAAGCATGAACTGTGCACCCGCAAACCAATAAACAGTTTTAAAACCAAAACGAAACTTGGACTCTCGTAACACGAAAAGGACCCGTATACGTAAAAAGAAAACAGGTACACAGGTATCTATGTAACCTCTTTCTGTCGTTGAATCTGGGCGTCCACTACATGAACAAAAAAGAAGAACGAAGCACAGAAACGCACCCATAGCCACACCGAAGGTGTACCAATCGCTCTTTTGTTCCCAAATGTTGCGTTTTTTATCCCCAAAATTAAAAATCCCGAATTCTCAGTATCTAAAAACTATGTAGCCGAAATCCGAGTAGTTCTTGGTTTCCAGCGGGGCTAGGGTTCCTAGGGTCCTTCCCGTACAACAACCCTGGCGCCCGAGTGCACGTAAGGAGGATTTAGGAACAAACATCCCTGCTAGCGTAATCACATTTCACTTGTCACGTCACTCTCCTCTGCAGTTTGCAGTGTCGTCAGATGTGTAGTAACGCAGCAATAAACCCGTTGACGAGCATCGGAACATGTCTAAAGGCAATTCGTTCAACTTAGAATTTTTTTGTGTTTGGGTAATGACTTGAGGCATGCCGAACCTAGATGCTATCCGCCTGTTTGTTTTGTGCTGAATCTTTGTGGTTATGTGATGTTGCCGTTTTAACCAGGTGCTCGGTGTAACCTCTTTCTGTCGTTGAATCTGGTCGATGGCTGTGACGGCAGCCGCCTGCGCCGCCTGCCCCGTGGCTGGTGCGGCCACGTTGGCGGCGGCGTCACCTCTGCGTCCTCTCCGGCAGCGACCGACCACGGTGGAGGACCTCCACGTGCCGACCGACCTGGGCGTGACGCACGTGCTGCTTAACGGCTCGCTGGACTGCCACACCTGCTACAGCATCCTGGTGGAGAACGGCGTGTTGCCGGAGCCCAGCGTCGTCCGTGACGATATGGGTAACTGGGTGGGGGGGGGGGCGTGACGGCGGACCCGTCACGGAACGGATCGGTGAGCCGCTGGCGTGGGTGGCTTTGTGCCGGGCGGCTCGGCGCCGAATGTTACAGTGTGTCACGAACTGTACTGCCTGTCTGTTCGAACAGTGTGTGCAGTGTCTGTCTGTCTGTCTGTACAGTGTGTCACGAACCGAACTGTCACAAATCGCTGAACGTAAGGGGCAATGTCTTGCCGGTGAGGATTGTGTGCGAGCTGTACTCCGTCGTTTCAGTGCGGAGCGTTGTCTGTGGTGGTTTCCGCCACGATGTGCCCAAGTCTGGATCACGGTGGCCTCTCGTTCTCGGTTCGGAGCGTTCGTTGCGGTGATTCGTGTGCTCTGTGTGTAGGTTCGTATCGGAATGGCCGCTCGGCTCGGCTTGGAACGCTGTTTGTGGTGATTTGTGTCGCGCCGCGGGCAGGTCTGGGTCCGGACGGTCCCCCGCTGGCTCCGTGCAGGGAGTTCGCCGTGGTCAAACGTCCGTCGCCGAGACCGCTGCCCGACATTGGGCAGCCGGTTTTCACGTTTAAGCTGGACGAGGCGGAGAAGGCCGCTCTGGCCGAGGCAGCGGCGGAAAAGGTGAACTGCGATCCTCCGTCTCGAGACGGAAGGCGCCGTTTTTTTTTATTTTGTTTTTAATTGTGGTATATGACTCGACTCGGAATACATTGTCCTCTGTAGGCGGCAACAATCGTTATAGGCCCTGGTTACTCGGCATTCTGCAGAGTATTGTCCGTAATACTCTAAGCCGTTGGCATAACATCATACATTCGTTGCAGATCCATGATGTGTATAGATTCCTGCGGGATGTACTGACACCCGTATACATCGAATCTATAAACTTTTTGATACTGAGGATTTCTTGGAGCCGATGTCCTGTTGAACTACGGCTAGTGCTCCCGGAGACATCTCCGCAGTCAGACACCGAGACCGACCACCGTCGCTGTCGAGATTGCCGCAGTCGGGCGGCTGGCACCGTGACCGGCCCGCGGCGGCCGACTCTGACGCCAGTGGCCGACACTCTGCCGCCAGCAGCAGGAGGAGAAGGCGCAGCGCAGCTCGCCGGAGAAGTCGCCGCCGGCCAAGCGGCGCGGCCAGCGGCGCCAGAACCGTCGCCGCCGCAGCGACGCCTCGCTCGCCGGCGACCAGAAGACGGCCGGCTCGTGCAGCAACGAGTGCGACACCGACCTGGCCACGGCCATTAAGCAGGCGCTGCGTGAGTGTGGATTACCGTCATAACAGGCGCTGCGTGAGTGTGGGTCGCCGCCATAACAGGCGCTGCGTGAGTGTAGGTTACCGTCGTCAAGCAGGCGCTGCGTGAGTGTGGGTTATCGTCGTCAAGCAGGCGCTGCGTGAGTGGGGTTATGTCTCAAGGCGTGAGTGTGGGTTATCGTCGTCAACAGGCGCTGCGTGAGTGTGGGTTATCGTCGTCAAGCAGGCGCTGCGTGAGTGTGGGTTATCGTCGTCAAGCAGGTGCTGCGTGAGTGTGGGTTATCGTCGTCAAGCAGGTGCTGCGTGAGTGTGGGTTATCGTCGTCAAGCAGGTGCTGCGTGAGTGTGGGTTATCGTCATCGAAAACGTACTCAGACCAGCCGGTTACCGCCGTGAAAGAGGAGCTGCGTGAGTGCCGGTTACCGTCATCAAACTGTGCTGCTTGAATAGTGGTTGCTGTTATCAAACAGACGCTGTGTGAGTGCGGATTACTGCCATGAAATTGGTATTACGTGAGCTGCGTTGGTTACCGTCGTACAGGGACGTAGCTAAGGGGCCCATGGGGGCCACAGTCCCCTCTGAGCCAAGGGGTCTGCACAAGATATATAGTGATTTCGCAGGAATCCGGGATAGTGGTCATATATATTTCGGGAAAGCAAACTTATATGTATTCTTTTGGCCTAAATATGAGGTAAATTACATAAAATTGCTGCTTTTTATAAATCGATATGTATATATATATATATATATATATATATATATATATAAATAAATAAATATGAATATAAATATATATAAATGAAATAAAAACAACTATGTATATATATAAAATTCTACAAATAAAAATGTTAATATAAATGATAAATAGGCATATGGCGAAATTTGACATTTGCGCCCCCCCCCCCCCCAGAAAATCCTGGCTACGTGTCTACCGTCATTAACAAGTCCCTTCCTGTTTGGCCCGCACCACAAAGTATGCGCTACGTGACTTTTTGACCACTGCCATCAAACGGGAGGCTCTGAGTGAATTCAGCACAGACTTGTTCAGAGGCCCGTGCTCTGAAGCTGACGACTGCACAGCGCCAAATACCTGCCACCGTCAGCGTGACGGCGTGTGACGGCCGCCGCGGCGGGCGTGTCGGCAGGCCGTGACGACCCGGTCGTGTCCGGCCACCGCTGGGTGGTGCCGGCCGAGGGCGAACTCACGCTGACCGTGCGTTTCGACGTGAACCGGCCGGGCCGCTACCAGGGCCGGCTGCAGCTGGAGACGACCGGCACCCGGCGCCGCTACACCGTCCAGTGCTCCGGCAGCTGCGTGCTGCCGCTCATCAACCGCAAAATCAGAACGCTGTACGCCAAGGTGAGCCGCCAGCGTGGCGCCCGCCTGAGGCCCCACCGACGCTGGACGGGCGCTGATGGCGTGAAGCGAGCGATCCGGGTCGAGTTGTATGTCTCAGACGGTGGGTTTGCGGTCTGTATTAGTCGGTAGGGATTGCTGTGGCTGGCTTCACCTGTGGCAGGGATGGGCTGAATGCGACGGACTTCGTCCTCGGGTGTTGTTTAGGCTGACGCCTTGAAACTGGAGCGCACGTTCAGGGCCGCAGCAGGATCGCCTCGTTGCTGGGGTGTCCTCGGGCTTTATCCACGCCTTTTTTGTACAGCCGTCTTTTTATCAGACTGGCCTGTCGAGGTGAGATGTTCTGCCGGCGCCCCTGGGTGGCTGTTTCGGCTGCGTCGGTGAGCCGGCGGCCGGTGCCTGTTGGTCAGGTGCCGATGCGCTCGGAGGACGGCGACGAGCACGGCGTGGCGTTCGTGCGCGGCTCGCGCACGCTGGCGTTCGGCCCGCTGCCGGTGGTGAAGCAGAGCCAGCGGCCGGGCCGGCACAACTCGGCCGTCGGACCGCCCTCCGTGTGAGCGTGACGGCCCGGCTCGGCCGGCCTCTGGCGCCGCGCTGGTGGCGACTACAAAGCTTCGAGTCGCGCTCATTGTCGTGAAGGCCGCGGGTTGCGTGTGCATGTTGTTCGATTGGGACATCCGACGAAAGTTTCTGTGGCTGATGGTGTGTTTGCCGTGCTGTTCTATGTAGACGTCCCAGAAACCATTGGCAATGGTGTCTAGTGCATGAACACGGTCAGAACCGGCTGTTACGGTACCTGCGTGCAGTGACTTAACCGTGCTGCCTTATAATTTAGCGAGGCGACGAGCAGCGGTATTGCGAAATTCACTGCCTGCCTGTTCGTAGCCCGCATGGCCACCAGGCCGAGATCACGATGGAGAACATCTCTCCACTGCCGGTGGACATATCGTTCTACCTCTTCAACGACACGTACAAGGTGCCTCCGTTCCTGGTAAGAAATTATTCCCGTCGCCACACGAGGACCATGCAACAAGTCGCGAAGGCGTCGAGCTCAAATGGCTTCACCATCGTAACATAGGCGTTTAAAGCAGTTGAACTGGGATTCAGGGGCGTTGCTGTGCGATTCCGATCATATGGTCAGACAAAAAGAGCATGAAGTATCGCACACCGAACGACACCCCAGAAGCTGCAGAAGTGGCGTGCTGCAACGTGCATCACCTTTTGTTTTCATGCTCCTCAATGCAACTTAGCTCGGCAGCACCGTCACGCACTGACGTGTTGTATTGTCTGATACTGCAGTGTTGTGTTGCTCCTGTTGGTGTGACTCGGCGTTGAAGTCCCGCGGATCAGACCGTGCCAGTGTCAGACTCCTGCTCCTGTTGGTGTGACTCGGTGTTGGAGTCCCGCGGATCAGACCGTGCCAGTGACAGACTCCTGCTCTTGTTGGTGTGACTCGGCGTTGAAGTCCGAGGGATCGGCTCGTATCAGTAAAACGGACCGCACGTCTCGCCGTTACCAGATCTGGCCGCCCACACTGAGTCTGGCGCCGGGCGAGAAGGACTACTTGCAGGTGATGGCGCTGCCGCCCTCGCCGCAGCCGTTCGAGGACATGCTGATCGGCTGCGTCAAAGACAATCCTGATCCCTGGATCACCAAGGTCCGTGCCTGAGGAAGACATTTTGACATTGCGATATCTGCCTGAGTGTTTCCTGCGATTTTTTCAAAATGCGATTTTTCGTTGTTCAAAGTGGCAGGAAAGAGAAGCGTCCGAATCGAAGACGAGGGGCCTTGCATCGTTCGCAGGGCTTTAAAAAAGAAAACAGTGTTATGCGGACCTAAAACGACCCATGGGTGACAGATATCGACTCACGTGTCTAACACACATACAGAGGAACCGAGTCGCATTTCCAATGGTGCAGCGTGATAAAATCTTTGTTGTAATGCCAGCCATGAATACGTGGAACATTGATGGACACAGTCCTATCCATTGTTGTTTTTATGCTTGGGAGGTCCGGGTCGTTATGCCTTCCCGTGGTTAGGAGTGCCGAAGCCGAGGCGGCATGTTGCGTGCGTCGTTGAAGTGTTTAGTCTGCTGGCTTAGGGCGCTTCTGATGCCGGGCAATCGCCGCTGTAATCGGGACTCGGCGTGGCGCAGGATGCCTTGGCCGCCGTCCCAGTCAGGGCACCGTTTTCGGTCGTGGTCAGAGCGCTTTTAGCGGCCGTCGCCTCTGACGTTGCCTCCGATTAGCGCTGTCGCTGAGCAGACGGCTGTATTCGCCGCAGCTGACCTGCGTGGGCGCCAAGCCTGAAGTGCACCTGGACAAGAAGGCGCTGACGTTCGACAGGGTGCTGCTGCTGCGGCAGGAAACGCGCAAGCTGTCGCTGACCAACAAGTCGCTGATCCCGCTGCGCTACAGAATGACCGACATCGACCAGCTCGGTCAGAACCTCTGCGGGGAATGCTCAGAGGGTCATGGAGGGACAGCCGTATTTCATTCGCCCGCGCCTATTCATGGAGCCGACACGTGGCATTATGTCCTGCTATCCCGTTTCGTCGTAGATAATCCGGGACAATTTGGTCCTTTTCCCGATGTGCTTAGGCGTGCTGTTACCCACGCAAATGTCTAGTGCTATGGAAGGGATGCTGTATTGTTTGACTTTGGAATTGGTGAATGATACGGACGTGCTCACTTGAAGCGGCATTCCGATGATGCTTGGTATTTTCAGGTGATGCATTTAAATTCAAGCCCAGAGTGGGTCAACTTTTACCTCTGGGAGTAGCCGAAATAGAGGTGGAATTTTCGCCGGTTCGTCCGTGTTTATACCACAACAAGAAAATAAAACTGGAGGTAAGATCGTGGAAACACGCCCTTTGCTTTCTTTTTCGGTGCTCTCCATTGTCCGCTTTTTAATCACGCAGCGGTGTGATGGAAGAGACGAAACGGTAGAAGTTTATACTGGATGCTTTTTAATGTTCTGTCGCCCTAATAGAAGTCAAAACCTACGGAAATTTTGCGTTTTTGCAGCAAAGTTTTGTATACATAACATTTTGGATAAAGATTCGTTTTGATTCGTTGTGACTACATTTTGATTCACTGATTAGGTGATCGCTCTTTTGGACATTGCCTGGTTCGAAGCAATATGTATCGGTTTGTGGTCTTATAACTGCGAATGTCACTTGATTGGATTGGGTTATGGTTTCACGTGAATATCACACCCAGCCAGGACGGAAATTCGTAAACAAAGAAGTGGGTCTCTACACATTGAGCGTGCCGTTCTCCCTCGTCAAGCCGAACAAGCCGCGCCGTGACTGTTTTAAAATACTTGTTGCGCTCAGCTGTTTAATTTCCACGAGTGGATCGGTGTAATCGAGATGTTGACCCCTGTTAGACTCACTCGGCGCCAGGTCCGCTTTGTTCAGCCGACGGACTCGGTGGCATGTTATGACGGAGAGTCACCGTCTGTTATCCATCAGCAAACCATGGAGTCGCCTGCTGTCCACCATCAGACCAAGGGTCCACCTGTTTCATCATCACCGTTACATCACCAGGCCAAGGATCCGCCTGTTGTCCATCACCAGATCATAGAGTCGCCTGCTGTCCATCAACAGATCAAGGATTCCCGTGCTGACCATCACCAGACCACGGGCCGGCATGTTATCCGCCACCGGACCTCGGAGACGCCACTGCCTTTTGTGCACTACCACATCACAGATCCGCCTGTTATTCGCCAAGAAATTCCGGCGTCATCTATTGTCCACCGGCGGACCGCAGACTCGCCTACTGTCATTAACCAGGCCACGGGTCCACCACTGCCTTTTGTCCGCCACCAGTCCACAGGTTCCCCTACAGTTCGTCACCAGGCTAAAGAGCCGCGAGTTCGCCGGCAGCCTGCCTCAGACCCACCTGCCGCCGCTCCCCAGACCACAGACCGGCCTCTGCCGTACGTCCGTCACCAGACCTCAGACCACCCCCGGAGCAGAGGCCTCCCGCCGCCGTTCGTCCGCCTCCAGACGGCGAATCCCCCATCGGTCCGGCGCCGGGGTGGGGACGGGCCGTCGTCCCGCCACCACGGCGCAGACCGTCCGCTCTCTGCCGCGCCCCAGCGAGGCGCAGCCGCGCCGCGCGTCCGCCGCCGCGCCGCGAGCCGGCCGCGCGTGCCGAGCCGCGCCTCAGACGGCCGCGTCGTCCGCCGCCAGATCACGGAGCACGTGGAAGAGCGGCCGGCGCTGGAGGCGCCGTCCGGCGGCGACACCTGCCTGACGGCCAACTCGGCCAGCGACAACAGCGCGGCCAGCACGTCGCCGCGCAGCCCGCGCGCCGTGCTGGGCGTCCTCCAGTCGGAGACCATCGTCGTCTCCGCCGAGGGCTTCGACGTGGCCGTCGACCTCATGTTCCCGAAGGTGGGTCGTGGCGCGGATGATCTGGCTTTCCCAAGGTGGGTGTCGTGACGGACGGTCTCGTGTAACCCCAAGAAGAGTCACGTCACGGACGATCACGTTTTACCCAAGGCGGGTCACGTGACGGAAGGATCTCGTGCTGTCCACGGTGAGTCACGTGAGCTTCGGTCTGGTGCTGCTCACGGGTCACGTGACCGGAAATCTCGTATCTGGCGCTCGCCAAGGTGGGTCGGCAGGTCTGGATGCAGCGCTCGGATATGCAGGTTCTGCGACTCGCTTCGTCCCGTGCCGATGTCCGAGGTCTAATGGCAGACGCGTTGCGGGTAATTCTGTGCCCGTCGTCATCTTTCGCTATTTTAGTGTCGCGTTTGTTGTCTGTCATCTTGCGCTTCACTCGTTGGCATTAAAAAATAACGACACAGCAAGATTAGAGATATGAATTGGATGATTCTTTGCTTAGTTGGCATTATCTATAAGTGGGTTTTGTAAGCCTGAAGTGACGACTTTGAGACGAGTTGGAGACTGTTTAATCCACTCTCAGTTGGCAGTTGCGATGTGTTCAATGTGTTTTGTTTCCATCGCTTTTTGCAGGGTCTCGCAACTGGTGTCGACTTTGGTACCATCAAAGTTAAAGAGGAGAGCAAGCAGACCTTCACAATAAAGAACAAAGGGAAGTATGAGATAATGTTCAAGTAAGTAGCATGCAAACCCAGCAGTTGCAGTATTTCATCACGTTGCACGTGCTTGGGTAAGGCGCTAGACTCTCGCACTTAATAACGCTGCTACCAATGGTCCAGTTCGGCTGTTTCAAACTGCAGTGGATTGCCCTCAGTGATGTGACCACGGATGTGTCATATTTTGTTTTACCTGAAGACTTTATCTCAGGTCACAGGTCTAGTCAAAGTGCAGTATTCGGCCGAGTTGGGACGCGCCGTTTTTTTTTGCGTGCGAAGTATGTATTGTTGACGTCCTTGCCTGAAATATGTGAAAGAATTCCATGAAGCTAATAAGTGCCTATCTGAGAGAAATTGGGGCACAGGTCAATCTAGGTCATGCGGCACAAAGACGTCAGGTACATGTTAGTTACAGGTATGCCTAATATGAAACATTCAACACCATAAACACCATCAGATCCCATGGAATGCCTTGAAATATTCGTGAGCTGGGTTTACACGAAAAATCGTCAAATGTCTGTCAAAATCGGCTGTACGAATTACACTGACCCCATTTTAAAAAATCACAGCCAGTGGTACGGGAACTCATCTTCAGTTGGGGGCGGGGGCCGAGAAGCATTTTGAGTGAATTCCTTCCAGCCAGCGTACATAGGGTCAATGTTAAATTTCAAAAAGAGTTGGAAGGGCTGAAGCCTTCCTGGCCCCATGGCTCCCGCGCCTATGATCACAGCTGTATAAATTTGGCTGAAGACAGCATTGTGTAATGTCATGGGCGCCCACTTTGACCTGACACGACATTATAACACATCTGCAAGACTATCTGCCATCTTGCACGGCCGCTTAATGCTTGCTGTTTTGCCAGATATTCCTGACCATCAAACCAAAGTGCAGGCTTTTCGGGGAACGTCGATCTTCTGTGGTCCTAAAATGAGACTGGCCCTAGAATAACCCGACTGGATTAACTAACGGCATTGCTAGTTTAAACAGAAGTTGCTTGGTGTACAGATGTTATTACTGGCGTTTGCTTGTTTGACTGTGAATAACAGAGATTCAGAACTGTTGGAAATTTCTGAATGATCGATTATTGCAGTGTGCCATTACTGTTCCGGTATTTTTTCTTTTATTTTGTTGGAATACACGATTAATGCACGTGCGCTCACATCTTGTATCCTTTGTCGTTGCAGATAGTGTCCTAACATTGCAGTTTAATGTAGAAACGCTAATAGTTCGCTAGGCCCATCGTTTAATAGCAACAGCCATTTGAAAAACGTTTTCTCTCAGTCCCCGGACGTATTTGTGACGGTGACGCTAAGTCGCCTGGTTGCGTCGTTCGGTACTCACCTGTCGGCTGGTTTCAGAGCGTTTCTGGAGGATCCCGACTCGCCGCCGAAGGGAGGGCAGCCGATCACTCACGGCTTCCACATTAACCCGGACCGCGGCATTCTGCACCCTCACGAGCGACCGCTGGTCATTCAGGTCAGTGGTGGTCACCGAGCCGCCAGCTGTCAGTGGACCACGAAGGGCCTCTGGTTGACGCCCTCCCCTCTGAAGAAACAGAAAGCGACCCACGGACATGTATACGGACTTCGTTGGTCTTTACAGGGAATGTTGCACTTTGGTCGACGTCTGATAAATGGACTGGGTTGATCTGGGACTGGTCGCCTGTACCGGCCGTTTGGGAACTCATGTTGCTTAAAAAATATCGAGAAGCTTCAGAAAATGTAATTGATTTTAAACTGATTTGTAGTGATCTGCTAGCATGGCGCAATACTGGCCTGCGCAGGTCAATGAACACAAGCGTTCATTGGCTTACATCCGCTTGTGACGTCATGTAGCAGCTGCAAATGGAAGACGACCGAGTCAAATGCACGGGAAACCATTGGAAATTGTTTTGAGCCTGCGCAGTTGCAGAGTCGTCGCACTACAGATTGGTTTCTACGACTGCATGCTGTAACTTTGTTAGTTCAGCCCAAACTTGTTTTAAGTTGTAACGTTTCCGTTATTTAAATACGTACGAGATCTCACAGTCCCATTCCTTGAGACGTACGATTAACTTGCCCTGGCTTACCCAGATGTTGTTCTCCACGGAGACCGAGGTCTGGATCAAGAAGAAGCAGATGCTGCGGGTGCAGGTGCTGGATTTTCACCGGAAGGAGGAGGGGGAGGTGATCGCCCTGATCCCGGTCTGTGTCAGCGTGCGCGCCCTGTTTTGCCAGTAAGCCTCACCACCGGGCGGCGGTATTGCCGCTGTCTAGCCTGATGTTGACCGCTCAGCCGGAATAATCAGCGATCTAATGATATTCTGAAGTCACCTTATCAGCTTGTGCCTCGGTGACGTTTCTTGGGTTTGACTTCTTAACGCTTTGCTCTCAATTGTTCTGTAGCATCGTTTACGGGCAGTTGGTGGGGTTGGAGGTGTTCGTCGGATGCGTGGGATGCGAAAGCTGACTGGCGTCGAAATGGAAATGTTTGCCGTGCTTTTCTCTGCCAGGTACTCCGTGACGCCGAATGAAGAGCTTCACCTGGGCCATTTCCCTGTCGCCGTGCGCAAGACCGGCTACTTTGTGATCAGAAACGACGGCAAGTTTGACTTCAGCTACCACATCATTAGAAAGAATGTTGGTTCCGCTGGTGCTCTGGATTCTCCAAAGGAAAGAAGAAAGGTGAATTCTGGCGATGCGATTTCGTTGACTGTGTTGTTATATTGTTGGGGTCAGCACAGCTTACTTTTGCTTTGCTTTGCTTATTTTTGCTGGGCACTTACTTCTTACTTTTGCGACAGATGTTAATCGTTGTAACAGAAGCTATGCTGCTCTTATGTTCAGATGTATTGGAGATGTCAGTTACGTTTTTCCTGCATATTATGCATCGTTACAACGTCTTTACCCGTGTCAAATGCCTTGAACGCTTGACAGTCTTCGCAAACGCTGTTTGCTCTGCTCTTGTTAAGAAACGTTACATGTGAGCCATCAGAGAGAACGTTCATCACAACGTGCACTGAGTGCCAGATAATCCGACGTCGGGGATTTCCGTGACGTCACATTCTCTTGGCACCTGCTCCCGAAGCTCGCGCAGACGCTTACGCTCTCCGTGACGTGTCGTAACGCTAGCGTCGGCGTGACGTCTGTGCGCGCGTGACGCTCCGCGCCGCCGCAGGCTCGAGCGTCCGGCGCCAAGGGCGGCTCGTCGAGCAGCAAGTCGACCAGCCAGGAGGCGAGCGGCGCCGTGTCGGCGGCGTCCGTCGGCCCGGCCGGCCGGCCCGCCGCCGGCCAGGCCAGCAAAGCCAACCAGTGAGTGCCGGCCGGGCCGCGGCTGGACGGGGCCCGGACTCTCTCCCGACGGAGGGACGTGTGGTGAGGGACTAACCTGCGACATACCACCGCGGCCTTTCAGCGGCCCAACTGGCCACTGCCCCCAGCCATCTTTGAAGCCGGACTTCTCCAGACCGGTCCTGCCGGGCGAGGCGGTCCTCATCGTCTGGTACTTACGCTCTGAATAAGGACGTAGGAAAGCAGCATGTCTTTGATAGGGCATATTTTGCCGTCACAGCTTCTAAAGCTGTCGATTTTTTTGAGTCCTTGTCCCCAGATGTCGATCTATTCGTAGATGCAAGGGGAGAAACAGAGTAACGCACGCGGTTGCACCGCTTTAGCGAAGGCGTCTGTGGGGGGAGGAGTGTGTCGGACAGCGAAGAGACCCGGTGAATCGTCTGGCCTGCACCTTTGACGGGACCGTCATCTGATCTGCACACCGACTGCTCTCCAGGGAGGCCCGCGCCATGAAGCTGATGGCCGGCATTTTCAGCCTGCAGCCGGCCATGGGCACCATCTCGGTCGGCTCGCAGGCGGTCGTCAACGTGGAGGCGCTCTCCAACGAGTCCATCTCGGACACGCAGGTCCGTCACCCGGGCGTGAGGCCGCGGCCGGGGCGACGGGGCGTGAACGCCTGTGAGCCCGTGCCGACTCAGTTACAGCGCAGTGTTCTTGAAGAGGCGGTCGGAGGATTGTCTTGGTGACGGGGGCGTTTTACGCCGGTAGGACCGACGAGGGAGATGTTCTGGAGCCAAACGTACGTTGGCGATATGCAGGTTATGAGACTGGTGAAGCATGCTCCAGTTTGGTGCAGAACCAAAAGCTGTCAGTTCTGTTCAGGTGATGTCTTTTCTCTGAACGAAACATGGTGGCTTCTGAATATTTTGGGGTGGTATAACTACTACATCGTAAACAGGACTTCGGCATCAGATGTTTTGGCTGGAACTGGTTATAACTGGCGGCTAGTGAGGTGACTGCGGCGAGAACCGGTCCAGGTGCGGCCACCGTGACGTGCAAGCTAGACGTACGCCATCGCCTGCTCCAGCCTGGCCACCAAACTGCTGGCACCAGGGGCTGTAGCTCAAGTGGTAGAGCGCTCGCTTAGCATGTGAGAGGTACGGGGATCGATACCCCGCAGCTCCAAAACCAGTTCTTTGCTGCTGTGGCGATTGCATTAACCCGCGCCCGACCGTGAGTCAGCGCCATGCACGCTCGACTGGGGCGGTTGACCGCCCCCCTCTAACTCACGAACGGTTGGTCGCACGATAAAGATAAGGACACCGTTGGAAAGCTCGTGATGAGTAGAGCTTGAAACTGAGATTACCTTTAGTTTTGGATAATATGTAAGCCATTTACGCCCGATATATATTTCCTCATAGCCGCTTTCATGAGACCAAGAAACGGCCTAGATCTCAAGGGCTGTGACTAATAAAGTCTAGATAAAGGTACCAGCGGACAGGTAAAGTCCCCAGATGCCGATACACGCCTATTTTCTCTGATTTGTGTAATATTTACACGGATATATGGAGTTAAAGACACGGTGATTTTCGCAGTGCTGCACGGCGGGCGCCGGCGACAAAAGCGGTATGAAATGAACGGGAACTAATGTTAGCGTTCTTCTATTTTCGCGAAATATGCCATTTCAGATGTTTTTTCTCGATCCTATTGGTTCTTGGGATGGTTCCTCATGCTCAGATTTTGAAAAAAACAGTAGTGATCATTCTGTACAATTGCCGGAACTTTATTCGCAACAATCTGTTTATTTCCAAAATATGCAATTGTTTGAAACTTTTCCGACTTGTTTGTCTTAGCCGCAACTGTGCGAGCCAGTTCTGTCATTTTCAACCTGATCTCAGTCATTGATCGCCGATTTTGATGGCAGTGCATTTTGACTCATAACAGTTATTTGTGACGTGACCTCAGGTCAGTGGTTGGAGGTAATTGAAACCTTGCCCACTGACGGGAACTGGATGTCTGGATCTCCCTACACTCAAATTGTTCCAAAAAATTCCGTCAGTTCTCGAAAAAAACGAGTTATGTTGAAAATGGGCTTGACCTTAGGTTAATGACCCGTCTATTTCCGAAAAATCCGAGATAGCAGACTTGTTGTATTTATCAAAATCCCTAACCCCTGAAAGTTTTATTGTGATATCGTGTTTTGCGCAAAAGTTACAGGGTGCTAGACTTTTTTGGACAGAGGTCCATTTGACCTGACCTAGGTCAAACACCATAGTTGATCTGAAGTGAAAAATTGGCTACAAGGTCTGAAAATGATCAGGAAAAAGGTACACTAAGTTTCGTGGCGCTGCGTTCGTTTGTTCTCTCGCAGACTCGGAAAACCTCGGGGGAGGGGCGGTCAGCCGTCCCCCCCCAGGTCGGGAGCTGGTTGAGAAACTTCAGTACTGTCAGATATCTGAAATACGGCAGGCGGAAGTGGCAGTCCTTCGAAAGGGAAACTTTCGTCTATTTATCTGTCTATCTATCCATCTAATCTACCAATCTATCTATCATCTATCTATCGAGAACGATGCGTCCTTTGGTTATAACTGGTGATTGCCTGATGCAATCACCTTGATGGTTTGCCGCACGTCACCAGTGCCGATCACTGGCTGGCGGTCAGTGCCGCCTCCGTAACGAATCAAGGTGCTGGAGGTCACAGTCCGGTTCCACCTGCGAACTATTGCGATCTGATTGGCTGTGGGCGCTACAATGATTTCTGTCCAATCATCCAACCATTCAGTCACAGCAGGGAGTACCAGCAGCGTGTGCACGGTGAGATGATGTGAAAAGAAGCAGGATCCAGCACGGCACCTTAGAGAAAAAGTATTTAGAACGTTTTTCCTGAAAGGATATTCTACAGGGACACGGTGTAATAATAAATGCCAAAAGGCCATGTCGTAAGCATGTGTTCGTGCGTTACCTTCCTTGGCAGCCCAGGTGACGCGATTGGCTGAGCAGCGCATATCGTACCTGGCAGGTGGCCGGTTCCATCTGTATTAGTGGTGCTTTGCGTGCAGGCGACCCCTCGACGGACACCGAGCGGGGTGCAACTCCGGTCGACTGCACCAATAGTGCGATCACGTTGTTGACACGTGCTCCCCTTCTTGAATGTTTGCCAGGAGCTTGAGGTCCGTTTCTCGCACGTTGGTGATGTGTTGGTCCGGAGTTGGTGATTAAAACGTTGCTGGTTGGTGACTTCCTGTGTTCAGGAGCTGATAAACCGTCCTTTGGACGTTAGTGATGGCGCTGCATGTTGTTCAGTAGCTGATGATATGTATTCGGGCCGGCGGAGACGTTGCCTGTTCAGGAGCTGGTGATCCGTATTTCGGACGCTGGTGATGCCGTAATGCTGGTGTGTTGTTCAGGAACTGGTGATCCGTATCTCTGACGCTGGTGACGGTGTGGGTATTCCGTTCCGCCTGCTGGGTCACGTGACGTCGGCCAGTATCCGTGATCCGGATGGCGGCATCGTCAGCATCTTCGAGGAGCACGCCGTGGTCGACTCACTGCTTAACTACCGGCCCGACAGCAGGGTGAGGGGTCAGCAGGATGAGGGATGAGGGATAAAGATAAGGATGCCGCGAGAGCGCGAATGTTATCAACACAGCGGTACTTGCACTGTATGCGCATTGCTATGCATAGGCGCTGCTGATGTCTCCGGGTCTTGGTGAACTCGTACGTTAATGATGCATCCGTATGTCAACCTCGAATCATGTCTAATATCTTTACAGAATAAAGATGGATTTGGCTTTACTTTCCCGTCACATGCTACACTATCAGCAGATTTGGACCCTTTGAGATACGCTCCTTGCGAAGTCGGATTGTGGTTTGCGTGAGACTGGTGCGCCAGCGCCTGGTGCGACTCGGTTTTGGTGAACGAAGCCGACTGAGGGCTTCCAGGGCGGCTGGAGACCGCAGCCCGGTGCCGGGCCGTCTGGGGCCACAGTTCTGCGTGCCATCGGTGCGCGGCCGACGGGCCGGGCTTTCCTGCCGACTGAAGCCCCCCGTGAAGGTGACTGACGCCCCTCGCCCGTTTCTCCAGCCGCTGGCCACGCCGCCCAGCGGGGTGTACGGCCGCCAGGAGAACCGCTTCCTGGTCGGTCCCACCATCGTCGGCGACTCGGCCGTCGTCGCCTTCAAGGTGCAGAACACCTGCATGGTGCCCGTCGACATCGTGATCGGCCTGAAGCCGGCCGGCCAGGGTGGGTTCGGCCGGCGATGGACGCGGAGATGGCGGTGTGGTCGCACCGTTCCGTCGGCTGGATCGGCAGGGACGGCGTCCTGGCTCTTGTACTCGCATGGTTCTACTGGCATCGTGTTTACGTCGATGTCTTCAGTTTTTCTTATGACAGTTTCCTTAAGTGCATGGACAGCAAAAAACGTTACGTCCAAGAGTGCCTTGAAGGCTAAGATCTTACGTAAAATACGTCTAGCTGTCATACACGCATGCAATCCGGAATGTCTCTTGGTTGAACAGGTTGTTGATTTCCTTTCGCAGCCACAACAAACCGACCATCCAAAAGCACTGCGGAGGCTGTCAAGGTGTTTGACGTCAGCCCGGCCCGAGCGACCATTCCTGTCCACGGCTACCAGCCCGTGCTGGTCACGTTCACACCCACTGCCCTGCAGGTGAGTGCCACCTGCCTGCACAGGTCACCTTCACATCCACTGCCCTGCAGGTGAATGTCACCGTAATGGCCACCCTTCACCCACGGCCCTGCAAATGAGTGCCACCAGCCTGTACTGGTCATCTTTGCGCGTGCGACGGTATAAGAAGTTGCACCAGTTGCCCTTATCACCGTCACACGTAATGTCTTATATCGGCACGCTTCTGCTGCACTGGCCAGCCATCTTTGTGGAATTTGCTTGCATTCCGTTCGTTCGATTTTGGCTGTCTGGTCACGACAGTGATGCTGTGGTCTATGGAGCCCATGCTATGTGGTTTCAAAGGCGCCGTGGCTGTCGTTTCCAGACGTTCGTGAACGTGCTGGACGTGCAGATAGAGGAGACGACTGGAGTCGACCGGACCAAGGGCATCACGTTCGAGGTCAGGGCGCCGCCGCCGAGGGACGCTCGCCGAGGCTCTGTTTCACTGATGGTGCAGAGGGCTCGCTCTCACAGCACGCCTGTCTACCCAAACTGATCATCTGCAGTTTACTCAGACGTAGTCGTTACGTTTTGAAAGTCTTCCAGATTACCTGCGTTGCATGCGGCTCTTAAAGCAAACTCGTCAGGCTGAACTGTGACTCTGATGTGACTCTGTCGGCTCCGTGCTGGGACTCTCACCGGCGAGGCGACACCGCCTCTGCGCTGTATGACTGTGCTGCGAATCAGCCGGCGGCGCTCTGCGCTCAGGTGGTCGGGGAGGGGACGCTGCCGCGGGTGGACGTGCTGGAGCCGGCGGAGGTGAACCGGCAGCAGGAGCCGCTGCTCGGCTTCCTCTCCACCCGCCTGGGCAGCAGCGCCACCGGCACCGTCCGGCTGCGCAACTCCGGCCTCATCGAGTGCATGGTGAGGCGAGGTCGTGGTCACCGCGCCGTGGGGGCCGAGTCGTCCTGTGTACCGGCGCAGACAGCCAGGCGGGCGATTAGGAGTGGTCGCTGGTTTCGACCGTTTGGTCGTGGTCGGCAAGGTCTGCTGCAACAGTGATCTGCCTTGATGCCGTCATTCGCGCGCTCACGATTTTTGCCATTCAGCGGTCCAAGAATGTGTATGTGAAACTGGGCATCAGTTATAGGTGCTTGTGCACACTGATTGCGAGTGAACGGTGTCCCGATGTGCCTGTCAGGTGCACCCGTTGTTTCCAGCAAGCGCGGATATGTTCGCAGTGGTGCCGATGTGCCCCTCAGGTGGACCTGCTACTGCCGGAGGGCGGGGATGTGTTCACAGTGCTGCCGGATGAGGAGACGCTTGGGCTGACTATCAAGGGCCAGGGACACGGCATGATCAGTGAGTCACGACTTGTGATTGGTATGCATTCGATAACGTTTGTGAGTGCTCTTGTCGCATCGTTATTGACTTGTGGCCGTCAGCGCCTGTGTTCGTTCAGTGAAGGAACGGCAGCATTGGCAATCAGCACGTCATCCTTGGTAATGGTTGGCTCTCGTTGTAAAGAACATAACGTGAGGGACACGAGCTGAAAAAGAAAACAAAAAAACGAGTGAATGTTATAAAGTTTTCACGTGCTTGTGATTGCAGTACTAACTTTCTTGTTGACATTGCTTATTTGCAGCGAAAATCGTAACTGCCTAGCTGCCTGCAACCTAAAACTTATTTACGTCGCTTTGCATGTTTGATGTTCCATCGGCTGAATACCATTGATCGTCATTTATCATCGCCATCTTCCACCCTTTCGGATCTTCCCCTCATTTGTATTTGCATAATTTTACTTTTCTTGGAAGAAAGAAGTGTCTTACAATTCTTGCATTTGATGTTGCCTGCTCGTGTATTGGCTGCTTTGTGTCACATTTGACGTATCACCACATATTCTGTGTAGCTGGTGACTGCTATCCCCCTGGTCTAGGCAGCAGGATGGGGCCGTCTGTGTCTTTCAGCTCCACAGCTAACTTTGAAAGTGCGACCGCCACCACCAAAACCCCGTCCCGCCCCGAACCATTTCGCGCATGCGCTCCGCCCGAGCGCGGGCGGCCCGACGTCTCAGGTGGCGCCAGCTGACTGCGGCGCCGCCGACAGGCGACAGCGGGTACGTGCTGGGCACCGTGCGGCTGCGGCCGGGCGCCGTCGCCGTCCTCACCGTCACCTTCACTCCCCGCGCGGTGGGGCCGTGCGCTGGCCTCCTGCACGCCAGCGTCAACTACAACGCCTTTCAGCGGCTGGCGGTGCGGCTGAGCGGTGAGTGGCGAGGCCTCGCGGCGTCCGCGGAGTGGGGGGATCGTGTGCTGCGGATAATGGGGGGGGGGAGAAAGCTTTCGGACGACTGGGATGTATTGTGAGTCTGGGCTTCTGCTGAAAATGCGCGGATAATCAAGGCAGGCGATGATGACCAAGAATATATCGCCAGCGGCAGGACAGCCAAGACTTTCATAAACATTTCGCAGGACTGAAGTTGATTTGAACTTTATTCCAAACACAAAAAAAAAACTGTCAACACTAAATTCATGGTACAATAATAAGCAGATAAGCTCTGAGGAGAGTGTCCACCCCGTACCCTTTCCCGCCACGACCGTGATCGACAGGACCCACAGCGTCTGGTCTCGGAACGCGACGATTGCGGCGTTTCCGTCACGGTTGCCCCGTCCGCCGACCCGCCGGCGGAGAGCACCCTCTGGGCGGGGACCGGCCGGCGGGGTCGGCCCTGCGGTCCCCGCCCGCCAGACCCTGCTGACTCTGCCGTCGCCGCAGGGCACGGCTACAACAGCGGCGTCATCTTGCACGGCCTGAACATGGAGAACTACGTGCCGCCGCCGCCGCCGCCGCCGCCCTCCAAGAGCCAGAAGGAGGAGCCGCCCCCGGTGAACGTCATCAGCATGGACATGCCGCAGGTGACGGCCGATATCACGGTCTGGCCTGCACGCAGGCCGGAGCAGTGTGCTAAAAATCGGTGTCTTTGTGCACGGTATTTCATCTTTTTTCACCCAGTTCTGCAGTTTAGAGTTTGGAATGGGTTCGTTCTAAACTCGGGCGGGTGAAGCAAGCTAGAAGCTTGCTGTTTTGGGATGAATGTGTTTTATTCCGAAGGAAAAGGTGAATACCGTATGCCGATTACACCCATTTTTACTGTTCCATTTACTCCCGTGTCCCATTTACCGCATGTTTTAACTGATTCTGAACTATTTTTAAATGAGATTCCCGATCTTTTGTGCCGGTTCGCTTGTGTGCATTAGGGCTTTCTGAAGAATGATCCTCAGCAGCCCAACGTATGACACAGTCCTTCGCTCCACAGCTACAGTACTGGTTTGAGTTCCTGGCCTGTTACATTGGCGCCACCTACCGGCGCCAGTTCCGCATGGAGAACTGCTCCGACAACACTCGGTACAGGTGAGCGGATCATGTTCGACCAGCGCCTTCTCCATTACGTCAGCGAACTAGCAGATGCAGTAGGAGCAGCATTTCATTATAAGGAAGGAAAGAGGAGGAAGTCGACCATACTTCCCTGCTGGGTTGCTGAAACCTGTTGCATTGCCGAGATGCAGCCGGTTGTTCATGGCAGACATTCTGTTCTGTGCTGATACCGTATGCTCTTCATGATTTTTGCCTTTTTTACGTGTTTATTTTGTAGAGCGTTTTTCGCAATCCGTTCCAAAATCAAAACCTTCCAGTTCCGGACTTGGACGGAAGGGGCCGTAGAGAGGCCAATGCCAACCGACCAGATGTCCAAGTAGATGGGCGGTGACGGTGGATATCCCCCTCCCCGGTCCACCTCAGTCTGTCACGTCCCGGCGTGCTGCGTGTTGTCTGCGCTGTCACGTCTCAGGGCGGTCCATGTTGTCTGCGCCGTCACCTCTCAGGGCGGTCCATGTTGTCTGCGCTGTTACGTCTCAGGGTGGTCCATGTTGTCTGCGCCGTCACCTCTCAGGGCGGTCCATGTTGTCTGCGCCGTCACCTCTCAGGGCGGCCCATGTTGTCTGCGCCGTCACCTCTCAGGGCGGTCCATGTTGTCTGCGCCGTCGCCTCTCAGGGCGGTCCATGTTGTCTGCGCCGTCGCCTCTCAGGGCGGTCCATGTTGTCTGCGCCGTCACCTCTCATGGCGGTCCATGTTGTCCGCGCTGTCACGTCTCGGCGGTCCATGTTGTCTGCGCCGTCGCCTCTCAGGGCGGTCCATGTTGTCTGCGCTGTTGCGTCCCAGCGTGGTTCGCGCGTTGCAGGTTCGAGTGGCGCAACTCGCAGTACCTGACGTTCTCGCCGGCTGTGGGCCACCTGGCGCCGCGGGAGATCAAGACCGTCACCGCCGCGTTTGTGGCCAACGAGCCGATCAACTTCGAAAAGGTGGGCTTGTTTTGTCTTGCCAGTGCAAACCGGGCACGATAGTTCAACGACCCAAGCTTCCGTTGTATGACTATTCGCAGATACTTGTGCTCATGAACTTGATGCTCTTGGATGGCAAAAAAGTGCGAAATAAACAACACCGACTTCAAACTGTTTTTTCAGGGTTTCTATTCGTGCTCTGATGTAAACGGCGTCTTCTTGCATCCGCAGTTGGTGAACGGAGATGATGTGTTTGCTGTTGCAGTTATCCCACCTCCCAGCTGATATTCCCCCACCACCAAAGCGGGGCAAGGCTAAGGTGGAGCCACCAAAGGTACGGACTGTCTACCACTGCGTAACCTTCCCTGCAGAACAAGTTGTACATTCTTGTGGTCTTGCGGTTTTCGCCCTTCGTTTGTGTCCATACATCTTTCCGCTCACCACGTCATGCTCCATCGCACCATTTTAACCACATTTGCCGGTCTCGCTCTATGGCCAAACCTACATATTTGACGATCCTCATGGCGTGGCAACTGCGTCCACTTGTTACACAACCGCGGCATTGGCTGGACTTGAAGGGACATTCCTGTAAGGCACCTCATGATCTCCACCATCCTGTAATCTCCAGAGGCCTTTCGTGTGAGGAGGCTGTCTGGCTCGGTTCTGCCTCGACACGTTGGCGTATCGCGGGACGAAGTTGGTATTTCGTTGGACGTATAGTGGTATTTAGACCGCTTGGAACGTCACACTACGCGGCTGTTTTAATTTCATGTGGATTTGACAAAGACCTGAATACTTCTGTGGGTGAGATACAAATCACACGGATTTACAGCTGATTTACGCTGTTTTTGTATCGTTGTTGTTTATCCCACCACGTACGCTGGTCGATTTTGCAGTCAGCCTGGCAGCAAGGTGACAGTAAGGGCTAACATGAGGTCACCTGCTCTCAACAGCCGGAACACGTGGTCGCGTGCGTGGTCACGGCCATCGAGTACCCCGAGCAGCGGTCCGACCAGCTGTCGGAGCAGCTGCAGCCGGAGGGCCAGCTGCAGCTGGCGGACGGCGGCAGCTGGGACGAGCGTACCCGCACCATGCAGCTGGTGCCGGTCGAACAGGGGGAGGAGAGCCCGTGAGTTGACCGTGCCCCGCACTACACAGGACGGCGACACTGCCCACCCGTGAACCTTGCCCTACACGACATTCAGTAGTTCGGCGTGGTGTAGTGTTTCGCGTTTAGTTTTGTTACCTTGAAGGACAACCCCAGTGTGTGGGCTACTTTGGGTCATGTTGTTTTGTTATAAATTTGATCTGAGTGGTTTGATGAGATGATGCTAGAGATCAGAGCCCGTGCTACGCCGAGCTTGTTGCATCAATGTCGTCCCCTTCGCCCGGCCGCGATGTAGTGGAGATCACTGCAGTCGCGCCAGCGGTAGTTCTTCGTGGGGAGGAGCTACCACTGGCAGCTGACAGAAGAACCACCAGCTCTGTCACGAGCCAGCTGCCAGAGCGTGCGTTGGTCATTGTGTCCGCGCCCGCGTGTTGCCTGTGACGCGCCCGTGCGGCCGGGCCGCAGCGAGGGCGAGGAGGAGGAGCAGGCGACGCGCCCCCAGCTGCTGCCGCAGCCGGAGCCGGCCTATGACGAGCTGGCGCCGGCGCCGGCGCTGCGTCTGGACGTGCCGGCCGTGCTGCAGACCGACCTGCCGCGGCCGAAGCTGAGCCGGGCGCAGGTCAACTTCGACGACACCTTCATGTTCCAGGTGATGTCTTCTACGACGACGAACGGGCGCGGTGTATTGTGTGGGTCTGTAGCTGTGTCCCTCTTTTTCCTTCATTTTTTATTTGGATCGCATTGTCTGATGTTATTGACTTCCTTAGATCACTGTGCATTTCTCAAACACTGAAACAAGAGGCAGGAGTGGGACACATGCATATTGATTTTTTTGTTTTACTTATTTTTTTGCGGGCTTTTTCCTCCAATCTGCTCCGACCTGTACGCTCTATGCAGCAGCAGGAATAGCTACAGCACCAGTCCGGTTAGGGCCATACACCGTCTCTGCCGTTCTGTGAGCCCCGACACCGCCCGAGGCCGGGCCGGAGACGGCGGCAGCGCCACGCCGCTGTCTCCGTCCCGTCCACGAGCGCTGACGAGAGCGGCGTGTGCGTCCGCCCGCCAGAGCCGGCCCGAGCAGGTCACCCTGGAGAACGTCGGCCAGGCCGAGCTGCGCTACGCCTGGACGCTGGAGTACGTGCCGCCGCCGGCACGGCCGGTCTCCGCTCAGACCCAGGTGTACAGCAGCGAGCTGGACTCGGAGACGTCAGGCGAGTGGTGCTCTCTCTCTCTCTCTCTCTCTCTCTCTCTCTCTCTCTCTCTCTCTCTCTCTCTCTCTCTCTCTCTCTCTCTCTCTCTCTCTCTCTCTCTCTCTCTCTCTCTCTCTCTCCCCTCTCTCTCCCTCTCTTTTTCCCTTCCCCCTATCCCTCCCCCTCCGTCCTTCCTTTGCTCCCTCCCCCTCACTCTCTCCCTCTTTCCTTCCCTCTCTTTCTCTTTCCTCTCTCTTCCTCCCTCCCTCTTACCTTTCTTCCTCCTCTTCATCCCTTTCCCCTGTCTCCCTCCCTTTCCTACTCCTCATTTTCCCGTTCTCCCTCCGTACCTCCCCGTATCTGACTCTTGAGGCGTCAGGCCAATGCTCCCCTGCCGGTCTGAAGATAGTGTCCGTGTGTACTGCTCCGCCACGACGCTTTCTGTGGGTACCGCTGCAGTACACGTGTTGTCTGTGTGTATGTGCCGCTCCGGTCTGACGCTGCCTGTACGTACAGCTCCAGTCTGACGCTCTCCGGGTGTGCCGCCGCCAGTGGTCAACTCGGGCCGGTCGGCGGGCAGCGGCGCCAGCTTCCTCCAGCTGATGAGCCAGCGGATCGACGAGCTGGCCGACTACGTGCCGTTCAGCGTGGAGCCCCGCTCGGGCGCGGTGCCGCCCGGCCAGACGGCCGTCTTTGATGTGCGCTTCTCGCCGCTCGACGTCCAGGAATACAGCGGCTCGCTGCGCTGCAGGTGCGTGGCCGGGCGCGGCGTCTGTGCGCCGTCCGGACGAGGAGCAGGCAGGCCCTGCTTGTCGCGGTATTTGCGCGTTAGGAGTGACGGCGGGGTGTGTCGGCTTCGCGCGGAGACCATAAACAAAGCGGCCTGGAACAGAAGCAGAACATTGAACGGAAACATAGACAATAAAGCAAAACAAGCAAACAAACGAGGACAAAAACAAAACAAAAAACAACAGAAAAACAAAACACTGGCGCGAAACATTCTGAGTAATATAACAGCATTTTGCTATCACTCTGTCATGACTGAGTCGGTTTTACCCGTTGCTGTTTACAATCTGGACGCTAAAGACCAGCTTTGTTTCCCTTTGCTTCTTTGTTGTTGGATGCTGTTCTGCAGTCGCGGTGGTCAAAACCTGCGTTATATCCTCTATTTTCATTACTGTTGCCAACGGGTACTTAGCCCGCGCACTGGCGTGATGTTGAGGCGCGCTGTCACCCGCGTGTTGGGCTGACGTTGCCGCGGCGCCGGCGGCCGCCAGCATCCCGTACCTGCCGGAGGACGTGCCACCGCCCTCTGTCGGCCTGCGCGGCCAGGGCGTGCTGCCCGTGTGCCACTTCGACCTGGAGCAGACCAGCTGCCGGGAGCGGGCCGACCTGGCCGCGCCCACTGACTGCGACCTGCGAGTGGTGGCTATTAGTGCCGTCGGCGTCAACAGGAAGGTGTCCAGGTGAGGCTCGGTGGCACTGGGAGACGTCCAACGTCCAAGTCCGGGTGAGGCCGGGAGGGACGTTCGTGCCGTGTGAAACTGGGGGGGGGGGGAACCTTGGACTGATGAGACAGTCAGAGCCATCGCAAGTGTTAATCTTAAACTGAAACGCGTTCAGGGTCGGTATGTGAAGGAGTGGTGTTTGCCTGTCTTTGTCTTGTCTCCATTTTGGACTTCAGCTCAGTCCTCCCGCCTGTCCCGTTCCCGGCCGTATGGCGCCCATGCTTTGCTGCAGGCTTTGCCAAGTTTACGCTTCACGGCCCGACCTCAAGGCTGTGTGGTGCTCCAATATCGTCTTCGGTCCGCCGCCAGAGCGTTCAGCATCATCAACCCGACTGAGAGCAGCTGGCACTACGCCTTCATCAACTGCGACCAGGATGAGGGGCCTCGTGACGCCTGGTTCCGCTGCGTGAACCCGACGGGCGTGGTTCACTCGGGTACGGCTGGGCGACGGCAGACGACGCCTGATCTCCACCCCCAGGCTGGGCCGCACCGCTGCAGCGGCGCCGGGTCCGGGCCGACCGCTGATGATGGTTGGTCGTCCCGGCTATATCGAATTTAAGTTTCTCTCCACTAGAAAAAGACTTTCCCGGAAAGTGGAAACTACACCGACGTTTGATTAGTCCCACTGAAGGTTAGAATAATCCTGCCAACGAGGCGTTTTCTCGGATTTCATCGCCACAGGCGGACATGTAACCGCTTCCGAGGTCAGCAGCCATCCGGCTGTTCGGGACGCGAAAGCCGTGCCAGTTTGGCGGCGCTGTGGCTCGTGCCTCGCTGACCAGGCCCGGTGTGGGGTGTGCGGCAGGCCAGCGGTCCCGCGTGAGGTTCGAGTTCTTCCCGCGGGCCGAGGGCGAGTTCCGGTCGCGCTGGCAGTTCGTCATCGAGGAGCACCAGCTCACTGTCGAGCTGCTGCTGCTGGGCACCGCCCGAGACCCGGTCGTCTACGCGACCGAGCCTCTCGTCCGGCTGTCTCCCGTCCTCACAGGTGAGCTGGTGACCGCTGGTCGGTCCCCTGCTCTCACAGGTGAGCTGGTAACGCTGGTATGTGCCCCAGTGCCCAGGTCAGCCGGGAATACCTTTTGCCTTCACAGGTTTACTGGCAACGCTAAGGCATCCCTTGTGCACTTCCTGTCCGTAATCCTTGAAGAGTGCTGGCGCCTGCGATGCGGCTGCTGGCGCTGCTGGGCCTGCGCCGTCCGGCAAGGATGACGTCAGGTGGCGCGTTGTCGCCGGTCCTGTGGAGAGCTGGCCGCAGTCGACCGTCGTGTGCCGTCCGGCAGGGATGACGTCACACGGCGCGGTATCGCTGGTCAACGACGAAGACTGGCCTCTGCGGTTCCAGCTGGACCTGGACTCGTGCTACTCGGCCAGCCAGGCACTGCGTCTGACCGTACAGCCGATAGAGGGCCTGATTCCAGCCAAAGGCACCGTGCAGCTCGGGTGAGAGAGAGAGAGAGAGAGAGAGAGAGAGAGAGAGAGACGGGTACTGAGACTGAAACTGGAACTGAGACTGAGACTGAGACTGGGACTGAAACTGAGACTGAGACTGAGACTGAGACAGACAGCCTAAGACTGAGACTGAGACGGAGACGGGGCTGGGAAAGGGATATCCTTTTACAGACCCTTTCCCATACCTCATCATTTTCAAACGTTTCAAACGTTCCTACATCTAATGGGTGTCGCCACTTGCTCTGAGATCGACCGAGCTCGACTTTCACCATTTGCCCGCCTGTCGCGGCCAGCCTGCAGTACAGCGCTCAGGCGGACGGCGCCGTGGACTTCGGCCTGCGCTTCCACGTGGAGACGCGGCACGAGGCGGTGCCGGTGACCGTGAAGGCGGAGGGCTACACGCTGCTGGCGGAGGCCTGTCTGCTGGAGCAGCGGGCCCGGCCCCGGCCGCTCAGTGCCGACACGGTCAACCAGCTGGACCTGGGGCTGGTCAGTGGCTTCTCCTGGCCTGGGGACTCGTCACTGGGAATTTCTCCGTGGCTGCGTGGTCGTGGGTCTTGATGGCCCCGGAGCTGGTGTGTTTGTGGTGGGACCGGGTTCATGGAGATGACACGAACTTTTGTTTTGCGCTGGTAGTTCAGAATGCATTCCTCCGATTCTCCTGCGACCGGTTTCCGTTTGTAAAAACTAAGTAGCGGCAAAAAACTAAGTGAGGTTTTGGTAGTCTAATTAAAGCGTTACTCTCGAGCTGGCACACGGGCGCTATGGCTCAGCACGACCTCCGGCCGTCGTCTGGTGCGAACGTCTCCCGGGCTTCCCGATGCCGTGTCGGCGTGTGAGCGCCGCTGTGACTGTCGCGTGGCGCGTGCTGTGGCCGACGCAGATACCCTGCCGAGACATCGTGTACCGGACGGTGGAGCTGACCAACACGGGCGGCTTCCCGTTCACGCTGGAGATGGAGCACGCCACCGAGGTGCCGCCGCCGCGGCTCACAGTCACGTTCTCCCCAGACAGGTGACCACCAGGAGGCGGGAATTGGCCTGGGTCCCCCCAGACAGGTGACCACAAGGGGGGTGGGGACCGGCCTGGGTCCACAGAGGGTCCCCCAGACAGGTGACCACCAGGGGGTGGGGAGCGGCCTGGGTCCACAGAGGGTCCCCCAGACAGGTGACCACCAGGGGGTGGGGATCGGCCTGGGTCCACAGAGCTGTTCCGACGGTCGCCGTAACCTTACCGAATCTCACCGAACTTAAGAACTGGTTTGTGCTCGGTTGTTTAATTAAAAATGCGTGTTGTATGAGGGTTTCTCCAAAGTTTTTCTCTCTTGCGGGGTAAGAATGAGCAAATGGGGCCTCCAGTGGCTGATTTTGTTTGTTCCCAAAAAGGATCGATTTTTGGTTGATTCCTACGATGAATGTACTGGTGAAGTGTGGATTGGAAGTGCATTTGTTCAATTTGATCGTCGTTTTCAGGGAGGTTGTGGAGCCCAGGAAGCGTATTACGTGCAAATTTGGCATCTCTTGTGCTTCCAAGATCAAATTCAACAACATCAAGATTTTGGTCAAGGTGGGCTTACGTTCTTCACTTGTCACGTGGCTTAGACACGTGGTGAACGGACCGTTTTTGTCGCGTGGTGAATGGTTGTATTTCTCAGGTGATGGAAGAGCTGCCTTTGTCGCGTGGTGGGCATGGCTGTCACGCGGTGAACGCTTGTATTTGTCAAGGCGCGCTTGGCGGGGCGGGGGAACGTGTCTCCCGGGTGGCGGACGAGCCCTGTTGAGCAGCCCGTGTTTGTCAGGTGGTGAACGGGCCGTGCTTCGCTCTGCTGGTGCGCGGCTCGGCGGAACCGCCCAACGTCGCGTACTCGGCCGCGGCGGTGGAGTTCGGGCCCTGTTTCCTGCACCAGGAGGGCATGCCGGCCATCGTGTCGGAGCTGAGGCTGGAGAACAGGGACAAACAGGCGGTCAGGTGGGGCCTTGCGGTCGGGCAGCGCACGCCGGCCGGCCGCAGAGTAGGTTTGGTAGGAAGTCCAGGATGGGTCCCGCGTTTAGGCTTTGATCAGGTGGAGATGGTTCTCCGGTCCGGTTGGGAATGTGCCGTGCATAATGAGCTAGCTTTGCGTGCTTCTTCCGTAAAGAAAGATGGGATGTGCTCGCTGAGCAGAGATTGTTCGTACGTAGCCGCAGGCGTAGGTCAGAAAACCGTTATCTTCCTCACAGCCTGTAATTGTGATTCCAAGAGTTCGATGTGTTTCAGCGTGGGCGTGGAACTCGAAGACGTGCCGTACTTCAGAGCCGATTTTACTCAGACGGTGATAGCTCCTTCTCAAAAAACCACGGTACGTATTTCTCGGCGTGCAAAAAATCTAAAAGATGTGCGTCACAATCATATTTCCTCTTTGCGTTATTGATGTGACATGTAAGCCACATGTTACCTCATCAGTTCGCTTTACTCTGTTACCAAATTCAGCGCTATTCAAAGGTGTCATCGTTGTTTGCGCCTTGCCCGTAAGAGATGTTGCTAGGCCGTTAGGCTTTTTGCAATCATGAAACCTCGAACCCAGCAGACGCCCTCGCAGTGAACAGGTCGTTGGCCAACCCGCTGTACTGTTTGATTTTAGGTTTCCTCGCGTCTGCGTATTGCGCTCCAGACCGTTACTCAAACACAAGCACTGCGTTGCGATTCCGCTGTTGCGGCGTTTGAGGGCACGCCAGCTGCGGAGACTTTCAGTGATGGCTCCAGCACTGCGCGCCGCTGACCCATCACTGGTTCTGGTGGCGGGGCACGTGCTGGTGTTGGACCATCGGCCGCTCGCTGACGCTGGCCGTCCCGCGCCCCGCTTAGATACCGATAGTGTTTGTGCCGCTGGAGACCAGGAGGTACGTCCAGAATCTCACCGTCGTCGTCAATGGACAAACGCACAGGACGCTCCGCGTCACCGGAGAGGGCATTCGGTTCCAGGTGAGCGGTTTGACGCCAGGCGTTCGGACGTGGTGCGCAGCTGGTGGGAACCACGCCGTCTGCTTGCTGCAGATCTGATCCGCTGTGGTGTTAATGGGCTCACGGGAGTCGTTACTCGCCTCCCTCGAGCGCAGCAGCCCGCAAAGCCGAGCTCCGAATGCACGTATCCGCTGCCTGGCGTGAACAGTGCGTGTCACGTTCAGCAGAGCTCACGGCGGTGCGTTGCTCTCCAGGTGGAGGTTGGCCACCCGCAGTTCCGGCAGCTGGTGCTTGGCTCGTTCCGGGTCGGCCAGCGGCTGCAGCGCTCCGTGACCGTGGTCAACCGGGCTGACGCTCCCGTCCGCTGCAAGTTTCAGGTGGGGGCGCGGCCGCCGCGCCGCCGCCTGGGGCGGGGGGGGGGGCAAGCGGATTGCCCCATAATCAGCGTCCCCGGTGAATACAGCAGTCTGAACTGGCCGGACAGGAGTGTGGCGGAGGCCGTCACCTTGTCCTGTGGTTGTGCCGTCGGAGCCAGGCGCCCCTGGAGTCTGCCGCTGTGTCTTGTCTATGTCCGGGATCTTGTCCCTGTGCTGTCTGTTTCCTGCGTGCAGTTTGTCTGTGTTCTGTCTGCGTTTTGCTTCTGACCGGTATCGCCGTCTCTTCTGACCGGTGCGGCGTGTTTTGACCGGTGCTGCCGTGTTCTGGCCGTGGTCGTCCCCCTCTCTTCTGACCGGTGCCAACGCCGTCCGCTGCCAGCTGAGCTGCAACTCGCCCAGTCTGCAGAACCTGGCTGCGCCAGTGCTGCGGCTGCGGCCGGCCGAGGCCGAGCTACGTGCCCGCTCCTCGCTCGTGCTGGAGCTGCAGTGCTTCTCCAAAGCGCGGCTGGCCTGGTTCCAGGAGGAGGTGAGGGGAACGCTAATGTTCCAGTGGAGGGCCGGCTCCCGGTCAGGCTCGGGCGAGGGTTTGGTGCTATGACATCCTTTGGCTTTACACGGGCTGTGTTAGCGTTTTTTTTTCTGCCTGCAGTTTGATTTTGGTGTTTTGTCGTGGATGACCCCTAGCCGTTGACGGGAGTGGAGAGTTAGTAGAACTGGTGGGAACTCAACATGATTTTAGGCACCTTTTTGCTCCCAAATGGCCATGTTCAAATATCCGAACGGGGAACGCCTCCGAAGACCACAACCCCGTGACCAGGGGGGTCACGGGGTTGTGGTCTTCTCCAACCATGCCCGTGGATTTATGCATGCTGATGGATGGCGCGTACATGAGATGTGATGCCTTGGCTGCACGATGTTCATGCATTCGTAATGCATAGTGCGCTTTAAAGTAAATGGTATGATACAGCTTATCATACTGCTCGATGTGTGATACAGCTTATCATGCTGCTCGATCAGAGTAAATGGCCTGGTCAAGTCATCATGCAACTCGACAACTGAACGCGCACGCATTCTGTTAAATGAAATATCGCCTTGATTTAAATACGTACGTCCATTTCTCCGTTCAGGCATGTAATCATGATTTTCCTCAGGAGGGGGCCAAATGTCAAATTTTGTCATATGCCACTGGGATATGACGAAATTTGTAAGAAAAAAGCAGCAATTTTATGTAATTTACCTCATACTTAACGCACAGGGAAAATATAATATTTGCGTTTGCAACATATATATGATCACTGTTCCGTATTCCTGCTAAGTCGCCGCATATCTCTAGTGCAGACCGCTTAGCTCGGGGGGCCATGACCCCCATGGCCTTCCTTAGCTACGTCCGTCTCCGTTGCGGTTAACGTTGGGACATGGGTCCGCGGGAGAAATAAGCACCAGTGGCGGTGTTAAAGATTACAAATTTGGACGGAATTTTATGTCACGAAAACATGTCATTTGCTGCCTGATTCTTGCATTGATGGCTTCGCCATTTCGGCCGCATGGTTTTTGAGTCAGCCAGTTTGTGTCTTCGCATCACGCGATACTAAATGACGCAGAAAATGTGTGTTTCCGCCCGGGATCGAACCGGGGACCTTCCGCGTGTTAGGCGGATGTGATAACCACTACACCACGGAAACACTTACATGTACTGCTCTAATCTGGAGGCAAGGTATAGCTGGCATCCATAATGAATTCTCCTTGGGCTACTGTCAGGTGAAAGTAGTTAATTGGCTCACCATGGTTCTGACTGATATCTTACCCCCGAATCTCCATCGGGGGCTGTAGCTCAAGTGGTAGAGCGCTCGCTTAGCATGTGAGAGGTACGGGGATCGATACCCCGCAGCTCCAAGTTTTCTCTTTCTCACGCCCTTCTGCACAGCATACTTATGCTGTCATTACCAAAAACTGCATTTGGCTGGTCTCTTAACGGCATCGAATGTGCTAGCCTGTGGTCGACTATAGTTACTCGATGGTAACGTTCTGCATACAACAGCCCGGGCCTTTCCGCCCAAATGCAGTGTTCAGTCCGATCTAAACCTGCACACTCGCACGGGCCAGCGAAGACCAAGCAAAGCTCGGCGTTACAGCCTCGCGACAGAGGCCGTCACACGTCCGCTGGCGACTCGTCTGCGCCCACCGAAGTCACGAAAGAGCTCTCCAGATGGACGCGGCGCAGTGACGGCGCACTGCCGCCGACGGTCGGCGCTCGATGGGCGCGCGCCGCGACGCAGAACATCGAGACTCGAAAGAGGAGACAACGCCGCCGGCGGTCGGTGTTCGGCGGCCCCGCGGCACAGGACACCGCAGGGGCTGCACTGTCTCCGTGCCACCTACCAGACATGCGCTGTAGTGTCTGTTTGGGCGCCTGGCTTTTAGAGGTCGGGGGTCTTGGGTCGCTGGGTTGAAGCAAGGGGGAGGAAATTACGTCTGGGAGAGGAGGCGATGTATTCGAGAGATGGAAGATGCAATGTATGGCCCGCTATGCCAGCTTGGCTTTTAGTCTTGCGGTATTTTGCTCAAATCGCGAGTTCCGTCGTTTAGTGTTTTGTGGCCGGGAACGCTGTGCGCGGTGGTCGCATACCATGCCCGACAACGCGCCATTAAGCCATTCAAACGGTTTTCGGACAGCAGACTCTTCTTCGCCCGATGGCAGTTCGGTGGAGAATGGTGAAATTTCACGCCTTCTACCGTTATTGGGTCGGTGGATTCTGGGGCAATGATGCTGTGCTTCAAAATACGGCGCGAAGTTAGCGCTGGCAAATCGAAACGTTTATGTACGGTGCGAAGGAGCAGGATGTGAATATCACATTTGAGTATCACATGCTTATGGAAAAAATAACACTCACTACTCGTCGGACAAAAACATGTTTGAATTTTGGAATATATGCGTAATTGCACCCTTCTTTCCAGAGATCTGACCCAATGGACCAGTCCGGTTGGGCCAGGCCTCAAATTAATGCTTCTCGGTTGAGTTTACTTTTTGTCCGCCTTGAGAAGATTCATTGGAGCATTAAGGAAAACTGGGTTTTGGTTAGAGGTGTACGTTGAGTTTTGTCACAGATGTCAAACGTGTCGAACGCGATTTCGTTCGTTCGTATATGTCTGTGAGTGGTTGCACCTTGCATCCTTTGTCTTTAAGTGTTTTGGTTGGGGCCAGTGCCCATTGATTTTTTATGGCATATTTAACTGTTGCAGAAAAGAGTAAGCAGTTATGAAGTCCCACTCAGTTCATTTTCTGCGAATTGGACCCTTGAGAAGGGTCGGACTCTATCCATACCATATTTCTCGCCTTTTAGTTGATATGCCTTCAGACTCTTTCTAAACTGCGATGGTATAATATCAATCGTTCGCAGTTTTTCAGTGATTTTCCCGTGGTGCGTTATAAACTCCGGTTCACGAGAAGTCCTGTTCCGACTCGACCCAAGAGCGGATCCATCTAGGAATCTAGGAGTCAAGAAAAGAGTGCATTTGGTGGAATACCTTGCATCAGCAGTCGTAAAGAATGCGCAAAATCCAAAATATCTACTTTCCCGCTAGACGGACAGGATTATTTCCATGCGAAACATGAATGTTTCAACTCTGACATTGTAAAAAGAAACACACCAGGGCGCCTGCTCCAGGGCTTGTCGCCCAGCGTTGGACACTCTCATACGGTTCCCTCGCCGTCACGACTGGCGTCCAGCCCGGAGACGGCGGCGGGCGGCACGTGTTCCCGACCGGAGGCCTGTTGCACCAAAATTTATCCCGGCGTGCCGGGAAAAAAGGGTCCCGTCACGATAATTTACAAGTGATGGAACTGGTGTTTCACCAACCGTCGGAGAGCCTACTTTCCCCGGAATGAGGAAAAAGATCGGTCAGGGGTGAATATGTTGTCACGACGTATCTTGGTTTGAAATGCACGTATTTTTGTTCTCCGTGGTTTTGTTCTATGTCGTTTTTTTACATAGCCCGCAGTGTTGGAACAATTTCCTTAAATGGTGTATCTATTTAGTCTCAAACTGTCCAAGTTGTTCCTAGCAACACTGCTATTACCTGGTGGTAGGCAGAGCTGCTAAACAAACGCGGCAGAAAAGTAAAGATGAAGCGCGACGCGCCTAAACGAAGATCTGTACTAACTCAACAGATTCCCAGTCTGCGAATGGTGTTTTCGAGCAGCACACTTCTACATGCCGAAAACAAGTTCAAGCTTACTGTTGACGTAAGTTTTTACATGAAGTGTTGTCCGAACGCTGCCCGGGACTGGTGCAGCCGTATCTGATGGTGGTCTGAGAACGCAAATGCGTCCTGTAGAACGTCTGACGTGTTTTTCTGCCCATGTCACTGAAGGCTGATGGCCCAGAGAATATTCCCGCTGAATGCGTTTCTAGTGAGAACAGCTGTTGCTCAGCAGCTGTAGCGGAGCTGGTTTCGCAAACCGTAAAATACCATGAACATCTTACGCCAGTACGTTCACCGTGGAGTAGGTCACGACAGTAACAGTAAACAATAACATATGTTTCCAAAAACAAAGCGACCGTGCCGTTTAACCCTATTCCTGGAGGGCTAGCGGTATGGCCTATTCCCGGGAGGGGGCGGATTCAGCTCCCCCCCTGAGATCTCGAGAACTGCTCGTCCGACTTCATCGCAACAAACTTCAGTCGATATTCCGTGGCGTAAACTATATTTTTACAAAAGGAAGTTTTCAAAATTTGAAAAGAGGTGGATACACGGGGGCAAAAAAGCCAAAATGGGGGATTTTTTTTGGACTTCTTATGACTCCGTTGTTTATGAACCGAATGTAATGAAACTGGCATGAATCAAGAGATTATGGATCGAACTTTACTGCTGGTCCATACATTTGACATTCTGAGAAAATTCATGGGTGTTCTCAGGGTTTTGACAATAGGAACATTAGTTTTTTCAGAAACTGATTTAACAAAAAAGTTAAAAACACTTTTCGGTTTCATCTAGTCATGTTAAGGTGAAGAAGTACAAATGGTATCAAAATGTGTGTAAAATGTTAGCATAGGCGGTGCCAGAGCCAGGAAAAGGGGGACTGTCATGGTCACATGCTCTTCAGATTAGCTTATGACCTTTGACCTTAAACGACATCGAGTAACCTTAGAATCACTTGAAATGATCTCGTGCGCATTCAGTATTAGCTGAAAACGTTTCCAATCATTTGAATTCGCTCTATTTATGAAATTTCATTTTTCGGCTGTTGTGATATTGGGTATGCGCACTGACATTTTAGGTCATAGCCCCGTGAACCGACCTGATATCACGCCGAAACTTGATACACAAGTAGAGAGTACCCTTTTACGTGATATATTTCACGGGTTTGGCATTGAAAAAAATAGCGCCAAAATTTTTGCTATAAAACCAAATTTTGGCTTTTGACCTTGACCTGACCTTGTGAAGTGATGTCAGATAAACAAAACTGTGTTTGTGTGTTGCCCAGGTATTTATCTATACATCCATATAACGTTTAAGTTCTATCTTAAAAACACACACTGCTCGTGACAGTAATTTTCCTTTTAGCCCTGAATAGGGCCAAAAATGGCCTGAAGTGTCTCCCAAAACGTTGCCTGGCCCCGCTTCTGAGCAAAACAATTTTACGGAATTTCGTCACAATACGAAGAAAGAATAGCTAGGAAAAGTCACCAGGTTTCAAGAAGCTGTGTCAGGAACCCTGGAATTGGCAAGCAAATAACCCGAGGGGGGGGGGCGGATTCAGCCCCCTGCCGGGAATAGGGTTAAGGTAAATTGTGTCCGGCGTACGCTGGCAATGAGCGGAGGCGATCGTGTACAGGCGTCGAGCATAGCCGGAGGTAGTCAGCAGGCGCCGAGCACAGTGGGTAATGAACAGGTGGCGAGCGAATTCCCTTGGCCCTTTGCCCCTCATTTAACGTGTCACATGCAATATGAGACAGCTACCCTATTACCTCTTGAAGGTTTGAAACCCATGCCAACTGTTATTCGTCGAGGCTGGCCGGCGTATTTAACTACCGAGCTGTGGAGGTGCCGACATTAAGCAACTGTAACTTTTTCATTGCTCATATCATTTTACATCGGACATCTGAAAGTTTGGTGGAAAGAGAACCTTTTGGCATTTCTCAGTTACGTGTTTCTTAAGTACATTTAAACATGTCCTCTGCACCAAAAAAAGAACGTGCATTGAGTATTTTTGTGGTTTTGTCACCCCATCAATGAATACGTAATGTCGAGTAATACATGTATCTAGGGCATGAAGCTGTTTTCTGTAATGCCAACTAACCTGAATTCTCCGGGAATGGACCGCTCTATGCTGATCTGCGTTTTGTTAACTTTCCTCGTTACAGTCATAGGGCCAACACAGTCATTCTTCTTTTTCAAAGAGGAGTCTGTAAAGAAATTTCGTCACGAAACTTTTCAAAAAGCGGTCCGTCCACCTGCAAAGAAACGTCTACGGAAAAACTCACATAACCATCCAGAGGTGTCAATTTGTATTCTTTTGTGAGTGCCCTGGCAACCCAATGTTGATTCGGTAGAAGGTTAGGTTGTCGGCCCCCAGCTCGGCACTTCCATTCATTCATACAAAACGACACCCCTGTAACCAGCGGGCACGCTATAGATACAGAAATTTTAGGAGTCCCATACTGTGTAAATTCCTTGTCGGGAAACTCGGGGCTCTCGACCATTGTGGCGCGCGGGTCAGTAAACTTTTGGTCGACAGCGAAGTCAGAGGAACAAAACTCGTTCCAGCCGTCGGCAAATCGTGGCGGAGTTTCTGAGGCGTGATATTTTTTCAGACGTTGGTGAAACGGGACTGACGGAAGACCATTGTTAAAAAACTGAAAAATAGAAGCGTGATTGCTGTGAAACAGCCCTCTGGTCGACAACAGCTGGGTCCCAGGGCGCTCTGCTCGTCCTGCCGGGTGTGTGAGCGCTGTCCGCGGACTGCCGCCAGGTGCGGCTGAGCGCGCTGGGCCTGACGCACACACTGCTGACCGTGGAGGGCACCTGCCAGGGCCTGGACCTGCGCCTGGACGTGCCCAGCCTGCCGTTCGGCCCGGTGGCGGCCTACTCGCGGGTCACGCGCAACGTCTGCCTCATCAACGACGGCGACATCGGCGCCAGGTGAGCGCCCTCTGGCGCGGTCGACCCGCCGAGACCAGTCCGGCGGCATCGGATCGGCAGCCGGCGCCAGTTTCGTTGGAATGCTCCGCCGTTACACGTGTTTTGAGCTGAAGTGGTCAGCTTGTAGCCCGTATTCTTCGAAACCCATCGATAATGTGCGTTATGTCTCATAACATTACGCTTCCGGAGGTATGAACAATTTGTTACGGTTTCCATGTGTCGTGTTCGGACGTATCCTTTTTACGGGTGACGTCGTGAGCGGACGCAGGCGAATGGACGCTTTCATTGGCCTACGCAGTCCCGTATTGTGTGATAACGGCGGATGACTGTGGAGTATATGGTTTCGATTAATTACGCATTCTCAATGCAGAAAATTGTCCTTTGGAAAAGACCCCAGGTGTTTTGCAAAGACGTAATGAAGTCAGAAATGTTCTTTACAGACTCCTGGCGGTTAATGTCTGCGGTGGACGGCTGTGACCCGTCTGTGCCCTGATTGGCCAATCTGCGTGAGCTGGCTGATGTCCATGGTGGACGGCTGTGGCCCGTCTGTGCCCTGATTGGCCAATCTGCGTGAGCTGGCTGATGTCCATGGTGGACGGATGTGGACCGTCTGTACCCTGATTGACCAATATGTGTGGGCGGGCTGATGTCCATGGTGGACGGCTGTGGGCCGTCTGTGCCCTGATTGGCCAATCTGTGTGGACGGCTGGTATCCGCGGAGGGCGGCTGGTATCCGCGGTGGACGGCTGGTGTCCGCGGTGGGCGGCTGGTGTCTGCGGTGGGCGGGTGGTGCCCGCGGTGGGCGGGTGGTGTCCGCGGTGGGCGGCTGGTATCCGCGGAGGGCGGCTGGTATCCGCGGTGGACGGCTGGTGTCCGCCGTGGACGCCGGGCCCCGGCGACTGCCGTGTGCCGTCTGAGTCGGCGGCGGCCGTCGGTACACCGCTGGCCGGTCCCGCTGCTGGGCCGCTGACGCGCCGCCGCCGCAGGTTCCGCTGGAGCGCCGAGTCCCTGCAGCCGGAGTTCTCCATCCGGCCGACACACGGGTACGCGGCGCCACAGTCGCGCGTCGTCTGCGAGGTCACCATGCACCCCAAGGAGCTGAGCAACGTCATCAAGAAGGAGGTGGGAGCCGGGCGGCGGCCGCGCCCTGCGCTGTGACGCCGGTCAGCTGGTGATTTGTGCACCGCGCTTCACGGCAGAGCAGTGGCCAGCTAAGAACTACCAGGTCGCCAAGCATGAATCAGAAGGGGGCGGTGCCAATGGGGGTCGTAGGCGCCTCTGAAGAGTGCGGAAATATAACAAAAGACGACAAAATATTTAAAGACAGTAACAAAAGAAACAGAAGGCAAGGGATTACCGATCCTGTCCCTACATGTGTCTCTCGGGAGATTCCTAAATCGACTCCCCGTGGGTCATAAGCCACAGGAGAACAAGTTCAGAGGCTATGAAACGTGAATAACGACTAAGTGTCTGATCTTCATATGAGCCCTGGACCACCACCAGTGACCAGATCCAAGTGTTCACAGTTTCTTCGAACTATCAGAAAATGCACGAAACTTTTAAAATATGTTGCGATGGTTCTGTGGAATTTCAGCTGTTGATTTTATTGTGATTTTCACTTTCCATCTATTTTTGCTGTACTTCCTTATTTAGACAACGGTCCGTCTAAGAACATCGCAGAGTCTGTCTCTTCAATATTAGACAGA
Organism: Capitulum mitella; assembly: GCA_030062745.1. Classification (NCBI taxonomy): domain Eukaryota; kingdom Metazoa; phylum Arthropoda; class Thecostraca; order Pollicipedomorpha; family Pollicipedidae; genus Capitulum; species Capitulum mitella. Next base: position 20,527,187 of record CP099850.1, on the reverse strand, counting down.
GTTGCAAGCTGGGTCGCGTTACTTTGGACCATGACATACGACTTCGGCCTCGAGTGCCGACACCTTACCGTCGACCACAATGCTTTTCTGCCATAGGTGGGTCGCGTGGTTGCCAGATGATCGATCCAGAAAATTCTCAAGATTTTTAGATAAAAGTTTTCATGTGTCTGTAGAATCTCACGAAAGTCAGCGAAGCATGAGGAAGCGGTAATATTTCTGAGGAGTTTACGGAAGTGGTGAAGGGTTTTCGGGAGCAGCTTTTATTGAGGACACTTAGTCATAAATCCGTTTATGTTCTCCATGTTACAGGGTCGCAATGTGCGACCGAAGCGACCCTGTGGCTACTGCATTGTTTCGCGGCTCACTGATAGGCACCGCCGTATGGGGCTGTCTTAGTGCGATAGCCTGCAGCTGAAGACCACGTGATTTGTCGTATTTACTCGTTCGCGCTTCATCCGGGCTGTTGCCGAACAGCTGATCAGACTGACTCCAACGTTTCCACAGCCACGCTTCGTTTTGTCGGAATTGTCGGGTGCCTGCATGCCCTCATGACACGCATTGATTAACTGCAAATTAGTTAGTGATCATTATTCACTAATGCTTTCGGTGCATGTCAGACAAGTTTCTTTGTTTTGTTATACGTAGTTTTCACGGTTTTTAGATTCAGTTCAGTTTGGTTTAGTTTCGGTTTAGCTTCGGTTCAGTTTAGTTTCAGCCTCAGTCACGATGGTCTGCTGTCCTCCGCAGGGCGTCGCGTGTGAAGTGGAGAACTACGGCAGTCTGCCGCTCACTCTGACCGGCTCCTGCGTGCCGGTGACGGCCGCCAAGGAGCCGCTGCAGTTCCTGGCCAGTGTGCGCGCGGAGGACGTGCGGACCATTCAGATACCCAATAAGTGAGCCGTGACGTGGCCTGTTCACTAGCGCGACATGTGCGGTTGTTCGGCCTCTCGACTCTCCTTGGTTTTTGTGTCCGATAATTGACTGCCGGTTTTGACGTGGACTGGGCTCACGGGCATTGGCCTAACCTTGAAACTGCCCATAGGTGTTTGACCAGGAAAGTGCAGATCATTGGATCTTGATGGAAACTGAAACTCCTGGGTATAATTGTGTGTGTTGATACAGCTGTCCCTGCCGCAAGCGGACGTTGAGTTTTGCGGTATAACAGGTGTCTGTTCCCTTAAAAATTTCGTGCGTTGAGCCTTCAAAATCGTTCGTGCTAAACTCGAGGCCATCAGGCTTCCCTCTCAGTCTTCATCCGTCCCTCAAACCCGCAAAATTTAAAAGCCAACGTGGAGCACGACGTGATCCTGACTTATGTTTGGGTGCTTATGTTACAAAGAGCGTCCGTCGCATCGTGCGCTCCCTTTACACTGGCTCGCGCTAAATCGGTGAACGGCCACTCTGCCGGCCGACGTCGGCTAGACTCCGGGGCCGGCGGGGCGGCCGCGCCGTCGGAGTCGGCGGTGGCGGCGCACGATCGGCGACGGTGAGGGAGGTCGGGCCGCCAGCCGCCGGCTGCTCCGCTGGTGCGGCCCACGGACGGTCAGGCAGGCGTCAACTTACCGCAATAGCTAGTCACCTGCGACAGTAACGCCACGGGCGGTGGCCGTGAAACTAGTTGTAGACTCGTTCTCAACACTAACTTGACGGGGTGCTCCATCTTGCATCGACTGCGGGGGCGTTCAGGCAGAATGTTGCATCGAAAGCGCTGCGTAGGATACTAACGGCCGCAGGCCGATAAAAGGATGCGATCGGACTTGGTTCTGTCCAACAAAGAGGTTAGGTCGGGCGAAGCGCATATTAGGTTACATCTCCATAGGGACCGTGTATTGGGCTAGGTTCATGCTGCAAAAGGTTCGTACGATAATAGTTCGCAAGAGAAAAGGTTCGTAAGGAAGAATTTTGTGAACCAGAACGCCGTAAACTTGATGTTCGTGTCGGAATATGTTGGTGTCGGAAAGAAACGGGCCTAAAATAATAACCTAGCGTAACCTAACTTCACCTTACTTATCCTAATCTCTTTGTTGGACCGAACCAGTTCCGATCGCACCTTTTGTCGGCATGCAGTGCCTAGTATCCTATACCGCGCCTTCGGCTCAGACCCGGAACCAGTCTTTCCGGATACGAATCTTGTCCGATACAGACCTTATGTTTACGAACCTTTGGCTACGAACGTTTTTCCGCGCGAACCGACTTACGAACCTCGGTCCGGTTACCATTCCTGGGTCGCTGGAGATAAAGTATGTTCACCCTATTCGCTTCCTCACACACCAGTGGTGACTCATGGACTAGCGGGCGGACCGTTTATGTTTTCACCAGACGCCGTCCGAGGCGTCACTGTCGCGGGTGACGGGCTATTAGGGTGAGTTGGCGCCTGCCCGACATACCACGGTGCGGCCTGCGGTGGTGGCGATTGGTGTCGCCGCCGACGCGTGACGGTTGACGCCGCCGACGGCCGCCGCAGGACGAACGCCAGCTGGGAGGTGGTGCCGATCGTGTCGGGCGAGTTCTGGCGCGGCCAGGAGGTGCTGCTCGCGCCGGCCCAGTCGGTCGGCACGTACGCCGTCACCTACCGGCCCATGGCGATGACGGCGCCCGGCCAGAAGCACACGGTAAGTGTCGGTCGGCCGGAGGCACGGCCTCGCGCCCTTGGCACGGGCCGCTCAGCGCTGACTGAGGCAGCTCGCGACAGTCCGTGGGGCAGCTGCCACTGCGTGCACGCCACGGCTGTGAGCGTGGGCACGTAAGCAGTGACGACAGGAGGGGCAGGCCGGGACGGCCACCGGGTCTGTGGTGACAGACGGCCCGGTGTGCGTGTGTGCGTATTGGTGGAATGGTTTTGAGTGGGTTCGCAGCCCGGTCCCGGTGTCTGTCGCGATGGGAGGACTCCATGTGGGCTCGCAGTCTTCGTCCAGTGTACGTGCATGTGTCGCGCCGTACATGTTGCGAATGTTGTCACCGCTGGTTAGCTGAGCAGGAGATTCGGGCGTTTTCGGGGAAAAAAGGGAAATTCTTTGCATATGTGAACCTCATCTGCCTGCCCATAGAACTTCGCTGTGAGCTGGCTGTACTAAAAAAGCGCTGTCCCATATTTCGATCGATGTCCAGTGCGTGGTGTTTCCGAACGGCGCGGAAATGTATTCCGAGTTACCTTGTGAACCTGGGAGGTCACCGAAGCTTCATGCGGAAAGTGTACCTCTTAGAATAACCAGCTTGTATGTCGGCTTCCATACTCAGGCATGAGGACTTCAGCCATTGCCACGACGATATGGTAAAAGCCACGCCTTCAGCTGGTTTTCATTCACAGCCCCATGACACATGCCGTCAAGAGTGACTAACCATAACTACGACTCGGATCCACCAATATGATATGGATTTGGGGCATTTGCGCTTGCAGTGTGCTTAGCGTAATGAGCTTTTTGACCGTCACGTCTTGAAATTGCTCCGCAATGATGCTAAGATTGGCACGCGCCAGTGTGACCCAGAGTTAGTCTAGAGAAGATTACGGATCCTGGGTTGAATTACATGGTAATGGTGGTGGAGGGCTCGCTTATGAAAAAAAAACAGCAAAAATGATAGTGGAGCGTGAAACGGCACGACCTGATTGTGTAACTGGGTCGCACGGATATCGAACGACGCTTCTTTCTCTTAGTTATGCGTTGGGCAAAACAGCAACAAAACATGTGCATGAGATTCAGTTACCGTGGTGCTCGAGCCGTAGTAAGAGCCACTCCAGGTCTCTGCCCTCGATGTACGCTGGTATAAGAGTTCCTGACGCATTTTAGCGATGTGGACAGAAACTGTATTGGAAAGGAGGTCATCCTTAGGCGTATTTTCCGCACACACCTAGCCGAAAAGGAGAAATCCACCACATGATTTATGGATGGCGTCTTCACTTATTTTTTTCGCCGAAACATGGCGCATCGACGGCTAGGCCGCGGCCTTCGCCTAGTTCACGTGGGCATGGACTGGCCCAAAGCCCATTTTACATTTCTTTCCGCTCAAACATGCTGCAAGCAGTGTTATGCCGACGAACAACGCCACGACAACCACACCTGTTGCTATGCCCCACAGGACGGCTTGCCCACCGGTCGTTAAGGCGGCTGCAGCGATAACCGCTTCGGAACTCATTGCACCTCCGACTGTTGGCAGGACGGGCAGATTCTGGAACAGTCGGTTCATCCGTCAGTCGAACATTCGTACAATGAGGTTGACAAACATTAGCGTCATGAACGTAACCGCCTGGCCTGACGAGACTGCAAAGAGGGGAGGAGTAGGAAACGGATCCATTCTTCACAGCACGAGAGAGAGAGAGAGAGAGAGAGAGAGAGAGAGAGAGAGAGAGAGAGAGAGAGAGAGAGAGAGAGAGAGAGAGAGAGAGAGAGAGAGGGAGGGAGGGAGGGAGGGAGAGGGAGAGGGACAGAGACAGGGACAGGGAGAGGGGGACGGGGAGGGGGAGAGGGAGATAAGGGAGAGAGGGGAGAGGGGAGGAAGAGAGAGGGGGAGAGGGAGAGGGAAGAGGAAGAGAGGGAGAGGGAGAGGGAGGGGAGAGTGAGGGGAGAGGGAGAGAATTCAGTTGCATTTGAATGCCGTTGAGATTTACGATAATTGAACAGTCAGTCAGCAATCGTCCGTGACCCTCCTGGGAACATCTTACGTGCTCTGGCAGAGACGTTGATACTGCACTGTCAACCACAAAAAAACTAGAAGTTTTTCGAGTCAAGTCTTTAGATAGCGACAGGAGAAAACAAAATCGAAGAATGTGTTGCTGGTCTTACATCTTAGTCGAGGTGGCTGTCGTTTTCTCAGCGGGCTGCAGACCCAGAGACGGACGGCGGACGTCTGCGAACACGTGAGATGGGTCAGACCAAACCACCGCTGAGGGAACTAACACCGTCGTGGCCACTGCATGCTTTGGCAGACCAGAAGGCGCTTGGTACGAGGGCGGTGTCTGGGCGGATCTGTCCACGTGGAATAGGCGGGGCCGAACGGGGTTTGATCAGTGGAATCACATGAAATTGTTAAGCGAGATTCATCCGCTTAGTGGCTCTTTCGGGACGTCTCGTTAGCCGGATCCCTCCTTTGCTGATGAGTCAAGGTAGGGATGGGTGCAACACAGGAAAGTAAACCACCCCGGACTGGGGAATTCCCGAAAATTTTCGGGGCTCTGAGGAAGACTTCAGACCGCTTCTTTTCGGTCACTTTCATGGAACCAAAGTTTAAGTCTGAAAGATGGGGTTTCGCACTTTTCCGAGGATCCAGCCACATCTCAAAGGTCAGTGTTTTAAATACGTTCCTGGTGTCCCTTGCCCCCGACACACACTTCAAAACCACTAATACCACAAAATCGTTTTTCCATTGCAGCTTGCGATGAGGAGCAATGACTGGATTAGAGCATGGGATGAGAGTATTGTCTGCCTCTGGCTTGTCCGCAAAGTGGCGTACTAGTCATATAATGCATGCCGAGCCATGCATGTGCAGCCGACGAGCGTTTGCCTGTCCAGGTACTCGAGGACCCCTCTCACAAATCACTGAAATCACCGACTTTCAGAAAACGGCGTCAGGCTGCGTTACGTACACTGCTGGCTGCGGTGCTGAAGCGGCTCCCCGCCGCCCTGTACCGACCTGGCTCTCCCGGCGTGTTGCTCCGAAGGATGTTGCCATGCAACTGGCCTGACGAGTCTGGCCTTGACGCGGCGAGATGAGCGCCCGGCCGCCAGCTCCCGCCGCCGCCCGTCATCGGCACCGGCGCAGCCAAGGGGGAGGGGCTGGGGGCCCGGCCCCCTTAGGCCGGTAGTTTTTGCGGAAACTGTTGCACCTCGTCTCTCCGGCAGGCGGTTTTCGTATAATTTCGGTCCATACTGAGCCCTGGGCCCCCTCCGTAAGAATGTCCTGACTGCGCCCCTGCTCATCCGGGAACTCGGGGTGTTTCCCCTAACCTGAGTCAACTGATGCGTGCGCTCCTCAACGGCGGACCAGCCAGGGGCGTAGCCAGGATTCCTCTGGGGGGGGGGCAGATCTGATCAAGGGGCCCTCGTAATCAATGGGGACCCTCTCCAGGGGCGGGTCTAGGATTTCGTCAAGGCAGGGGGAGGGAGACGAATGGTTAGCGCGGCCCCACCCCCCATTTTTGTTTTTCAGATATCAAAGAAACGTTGGTCCGCGCGGGTCCGAGGAAGATATGTTGTAATTATGCGTTTTCTTTTTGCCATGTCAAATAAACCAAAAAATTCAAGTGCGTCAACCCTCGGACAGTCTCAGGGACCCATCTGGCAGTTTCAGGGATGCTAAAGCCATCTCGGGTTCCCCCTGTCGTCCCTGGGACATTTTTGCCATCTAAGAAGCCCCTCAGGCACTAACAAAGGCCCTCTGTAAGTCCCTCTCTGCCGAGACAAAAGTACCTCTCCCAGTCCCCTGGGTCCTTTGGCCATTTCACGAGCTGTATGGACGCCTCAAGCTGTAATAGTTTCAGGGGCCCTCTGTGGTCGCCTCAGGGGCCCCTATTGCTACAGATTTCTAGTTGGTAATCTCAGAGGTCCCTCTGGCAGTCTCAGTGAACCCCCTGTGGTCCCAGGTGCCCCTCTTATCGTCTCTGGGGAACGTTTTTACTGTCTCAGGGCCCCCTGGCAGTAACAAAAGACCTTATGGCAGTTTCACTTTGTCTCACGCCATGGGCTGGTAATACTCCAAGCTCTGTTTGACTCTTTCCTGCACAGCACCAAGGCTGCACACCTATTCGGCTCTCTGCCAAAGTCCGGTCGCAGCCCGGGCCGCGATCAGGCCGCGGTGGCGTGACACGGCTCCAGCCAATCAGAGCTGCCGCCTATGCGTCCGGCCGGTGCATAGGCGACGCCAGCTCGGCGCCCCAAGATTGCAACGCACAACACCTCTGTGCAGTGTCATGGGCCCTCTGGGAGTCCCCTGTGGTCCCCACAGCTGTATCAGGGGTCTTCCTCTGTTACGTACCAAGACTACCAGGGTATACCTGGTAGTCTAGGGCTCCTCTAGCTGTAACAGGGGCCTTTGTTGGCGCTTCAGAGGCCTCACTGGCAATCTCAAGGGGACCTTGCCAGTGCCAGGAGCCCGCCTAACACACTCGGGGGGCCTCTGGCCGTCCAGGACCCCATACCGTCCTAGCGGCCCTCTCATCGTCTTTGCCTCGCGCGGGCCCTCCGACCTTTTTGGCAGTCTCAGGGGTTGTCTGTGGTGTAAGGGCCCATCTTGCCGTCTCAGGAACCACCTGACCTTTCTCGGGACACCCTGACAGCATTAAGAGGTCTCAGGTTTCAAAAAGGTGAAAGTAGCCCATTTGGGACCCCTTTCGAGGTTGAGGAGGCCACCGATGAATCCCCGTTCAGGGGGTCCCTGTGGTTGCCTAGTGTGTCCTTATGCCGTGCTATTCAGCCTCTTAAGCTCTTTCCGTCTCAGGGGCCTTTTTGGCACTTGTAGCGGTCTCATGAACCCTTTGCCGTGCTGGGCCCCTCTTGAGGTGCCAGGGACGCTTGGAGGATTTCAGGGGCCCTTCTATCCATCTTAGGGGCCATCTTACCGTCTCAGGGTCTCAGATTCTGACTCTCAGACTCTCTGACTCTCAGACTCTTCGGAGGCTCTCTGACTACATCAAGAACATCCAACTTTTTACACAGGCCCGTGGAACCCATTCGGAGCCCCTATGACTTTTAAGGGACGCCCGAGGGACTCAGTCCTTATCTTGGCCGTCTCAGGGGCCCGTGACCCGTCTGGCGATCTCAGGGACACTCTGCCGTGTTGGAACCCTGTTGTGATCTCGGGGCCCTTTGGGAGCTTCAGGGGCCCTCTGTGCGTCTCAGAGGTCATCTTACCCTCCCCGGGGCTCCCCTGACTGCATCAAGAATCCGTCAAGTTCTTATAGAGATCCCGTTGAGCTCATACGAGGCTCCTTCGGAGCTCCTTTAAGTACGACAGGGGCCCCTTCTTAGGCCGGGGGGGGCAATCGCCCTCTTGGATCCGCGCCTGGCCCTCGTAATCAGTGGGGCACCATGTGGATAAAATTACTGTCGGCTTGTAAAGGGGCCCTGGTGAAGTGTAGGGGCCCCTGTTTGCCTGTAAAGACGTTCCTGCCGACCTGGCAAATGCCCCTTACAGGTCGGCAGGGGGCATCTTTGCAGGCAAGCTGGGCCCCTGAATGAACATTTACGGGCTCCTGTTAGCCTGTGGAGGGGGGGGGGGGGGGCACTGCCTGTTTGTAGAGGGAGCCCTATCCGCCTATAAAGGGCCCCTGTCGGCCTCTGGAGGCAGGGGCAGGGGACTTTCCAGACCGGAAGGAAGTCCCTCCATAGGCTGACAGGGGCCCTTCATGGACCGACAGGGGACCCTCCCCACACAAACAGTGAACTTTCCTACAAGCTAGCAGGGACCCTAAACACTCATTCAGGCCTGTCTTCATAGCACACAAAGGCTTCTTGCATGTTCGGAGTACGTTTTGTTTTAGGTTCGTAAACCTATTGTAACGTTTAAAGTATTATTATTTTGCTTTGTCTGTTTCGGGCAGTGTAAGGCGCCCTGTGGGCGCCTCACACTTTTCAAAGAACTTGGGCCTTCAATCCCAGGGGCCTCGCTCGGTCGCCAGGGGGCCCCCGCTTGGCCTCCAGGGGAGCCATGGCCTCTTTACCCCCCTGGCTACGCCACCAACACACACAGCCAGGCTACATTGGACACTAGACTCCGCATCATCCGGAATGCCGAACCTTGGAGGAAGTTTTGAACTTCCATCTTTCGTTTTCCAATCCGCGTCTTGCCGGAAGGGGTGGGGGGGGGGGGGTGGGAGGGCGTCAGACACTTACATTTTGCTCTTCCACTCCCGTAACCAAATGACGTGGTGTCGAGAAATTTCCAGTATCCCGCCGTACATCGTTAGTGCACGTGGCGATGCAAATGTTTTGTCAAGGTCGTCCAAGTCACGTTAACATGAGGTAATAAAGCTGACAACGTCTGAAGATTTTGCCGTTTTTTGGTTTGATTTTCATTGATACACTGATCGTTTGAGGTAGTCATTAGTGTGAAGCAGGTGTTATGATACCATAGAAGTTATTGTAAACTGCCCATGATATCGGCCCAGTCCTTGTTAAGTCAGATTTATGTAATTGCGATTCTTCCAGCATAATGTCAAGTCCCGTCATAAAACCAGTTCTGAAGCCGTTCGAATATATTCTGATGTAAAGAAGGATGTTTACGGGCAGTCGATGGCATTGCATAATGTTAACAGAGCTTTGTGCGCTATTCTAGGCATACTTAAAACAAACATCTAATCGCCCTCTTAGTGCCACATGCCCTAGGTGAACTGATATCGCCATTTTTCTCAGCTCTAGGTGTGTCGGAATCAGGCACGTATCCAAGATTTTCCCCGGTGGGGGGATGTAAAATTTAGCCATATTCCACTGGCATATGACGAAATTTATAGGAAAAACAGCGATTTTATGTAATTTTTATCATTTTAACGTACAGGAAAGTATATAATGTTTGCTTTTGCAATATGTATATGACCACGATTCCGACACTTCACTAGACATATGGCGAAATCGCCATATGTCTAGTGAAGACCGCTTGGCTCGGGAGGGAGGCATGGCCCCCATTGCCCCTTGGTTACGTCCCTGATTGGAATATCATGCATACGTTTTTACGTACTTGTATTTCTGACTTACGGTGTCTGTAATCTCGCAATGGCAGGTGCGCAAAAAATGAGCACGCCCGAAATCGACCAAATATTGACACTTGACGTCATTTGTTCCCATAGGTATATGGATACGTAGATATAACCATAAAGTGCAGTGTGACATACCCGAGATTGCGTCGTCGATGGCATTATAAGAGCGGGCATGGTTATTTCCCGGTTTTCGGCCTGTCTTTGCAACTACATTCAGAGTGGTCATCCTCAATGATGCGCTGGAAGTCACCGAAAATGTACCCCGTCGCGCAGCAACATCGGTGTTTTCACGCCTCAGCTGTCGGTCCTCTCCTTTTCTGCGTCTTCGTCATCGACTTCAGTCTGCTCGCGAAGGGCGCAGTGTTGGTGCACGATACAGATGGCAGTCAAATTTTGGTCAGTGGTAAAAAATCGGAAATTCGGAAGGTCTTTAGTGATATGGAACGAGACTAGCATGGCCACTCTTGACCTTTGGTTCTGAGACGATGGGCTAAAAGTAAATGAGACGATGTTCTAAAAGTAAAACAGCTCAACTGATGCTTCTGGACAGTCAACAAAATCTGAGCACTTCTCCAGCTTCCACGGCCAAATTTCGAGCTCTTGATCTTCTCACGTTTTAGAAACCAAGAATATAGCTCCGCTTTTGATAGCTCCCTCAGCTGGGAACCGTCACGTCAGGCGCCATCAGGCGCTGCATCAGAGTCCTGGGTGGACTGTCACATCTGAGGAGCTACCGGCCAACCGCCCTGATCTCCGCGCTGATCAGCGCGCTGGCCCTCTCGCGGATCCGGTTCGGCACTTCGGTGTAGGGGAATGAAACGCAAAACAATCCCGGTATTACAAAAGGCGACACGGTTTAAGTCATTTTCTGCCGGACGATATGGCCTGTCTCGGATCTGCTTGGGAGCCTAGGCGCGCTGAGAGCGGACTTGCCATTCTCTGTGCTTGATACACGAAATAGGCCACGTTGGCGAACTGAGACCCTTCCCGCAGGACTCTATGCAGACACATGGTCTGAGCCGGCTGTGTGTGTTGTTGGCAGGGCCGGGTGTATACACAGTCTGAGCCGGCTGTGTGTGTTGTCGGCAGGGCCCGGTATAGACACAGTCTGAGCCGGCTGTGTGTGTTGTCGGCAGGGCCCGGTATAGACACAGTCTGAGCCGGCTGTGTGTGTTGTCGGCAGGGCCCGGTATAGACGCAGTCTGAGCCGGCTGTGTGTGTTGTCGGCAGGGCCCGGAAACACAATCTGAGCCGGCTGTGTGTGGGGGGGGCCCGGTATAGACACAGTCTGCCGAGGTGTGTGTTGTCGGCAGGGCCCGGTATAGACACAGTCTGAGCCGGCTGTGGCGTTGTTGTCGCGCAGGGCCCGGTATAGACACAGTCTGAGCCGGCTGTGTGTGTTGTCGGCAGGGCCCGGTATAGACACAGTCTGAGCCGGCTGTGTGTGTTGTCGGCAGGGCCCGGTATAGACGCAGTCTGAGCCGGCTGCGTGTGTTGTCGGCAGGGCTCGGTGTTCATGGCTCTGCCGGACGGTCAGGCGCTCCTCTACAGTCTGGTGGGCACGGCCGAGCCGCCGCAGCCGGCCGGCCGGATCGCCGCCGACATCGCCAGCAAGACCGCCCACACGGAGACGGTCGACGTCGAGAACTGGCTGACGGAGCCGCAGAGGTAGGGTCCGCCTCCCCCCACACCTGGGAAGTCGGCTGGGCGATCCCCCGTAACTCTACTCCGGACCGGGAACAAGGGCTGGGATGTACGCTGGGGAACGTTGCTGCAAAGGCCGCCTTCGGTTCGAAATTTGTGTTTGTTTTTTTTTATAAATTTGATCCGAGTGGTTTGATATGGTGATGCTAGGGTTCGGAGCCTTGCTAAGCGGTTTGTTGCATAGACGCTAACCCCTGCATCCAATGAAGCGATTCCAAGTGATGGCTGATTTTGTGGTGGAAGTTTAACATGACGCCAAGGCTGTGCCGTATGGTAGTCAGCTTGACCCTATATTGGCCAGTTGCCAGCCGAACCGCGGGCCAAATATTAACCCTATTCCCGGAGGGCTAGACGGTATGGTCGATTCCCGGCTGGGGGGGGGGGGCGGACTCGCCCCCCTGAGATCTCGGAGAACTACACATCTGATTTCTTCGCAACAAACGGCAATCGATTCGCCTTGACGTGAGATACATTTTTATAAAAAGAAACTTTCAAAATTTTAAAAGGTGTGGTTACAGGGGGGCGGCAAAAATGTCAAAATAAGGGGTATTTTTGGACTTCTTATAACTTCGTTGTTTATGGACCGATTTCGATGAAACTGGCATGAATCGAGAGATTATGGATAGGACGTTTGCAATCGTTACACTCATCTGAAATTTTGAGAAAATTCATGGGCGTTCACAGGATTTTAAAAATAGGAGGGATTAGTTTTCCAACAACTGAATGAACAAAAAAGTCAAAAACACTTTTTTGGCTTCTGCTAGTCATGGTATACTAATGAAGTACAAAATGCGTTACAATGTTTGTATAATGTTAGCATAGGCGGTACCAGGGACATGAAAAAGAGGGAACTGTCATGATCACAAGTTCTTCAGATGAACTTGTGACCTTTGACCTTAAATGACCTCCAGTAACCTTGGAGCCACTTGGAATGACCTCATGTGCATTTAATATTATCTGTAGACGTGTTCAATCATTTGAATTCACTCTATTTAAAAAAATTCATTTCACTGTTATTGCGATATAGGGTACGCGCACTGACATTCTTAGGTCATAGCTCCGTGACCCGACCTGATATCAAGCCGAAACTTGATACACAAGTGGAAGGCGTCTTTCTACGTCATATATCTTCCGGGTTTGGCATTTGAAAAAAACATCGCCAAAACTATTGCAATAAAACCAAATTTACCTTTTTTTTTACAAATTTACCTTTTACCCTCAAAATGGCCAAAAATGGCCAGAGGTGCCTCCCAAAAACGTTGCCTGGCTCCGCCCCTGAGCAAAATAGAGTTTTGAAGTTTTGCCACGGCACGTAGAAAAATATGTAGGAAAAGTCACCAGGTTTCGTGAATCTGCGTCAAAAAGCCTGGAATTGGCAAGCAAAAAACCCGAGGGGGGCGCATTCAGCCCCCCTGCCGGGAATAGGGTTAAACACAGGGGACTCGAATCCATCTTACCAGAACGGCGAGAGTAGCGCTCTATCAACTGAGCTACTCGGTAGCTCATTTGATAGAGCGCTTGATTTTGCCATTGCTTTAGCCTTTTTTTTGTTATCGGTGAAATGTGGTACCATCGTTTTTGACTTTTGATCCAACCGCGCAGCCAGGGACGGTGGAAATGGGGGCATGCGGGGCGGCTGCTCCCCCATGATCAGGAAATTTTAGCAATAGGCCTAGATGCTCTGCACAGTAAGAACCGGTTTAAAAATAACGTTTGCGCCGACCATGGAAACGTTTATTTTCCTGTCTGGATGGGTGTCTCTGCTGCAAGGGACAGCCCGCGAATATCACTGCTGGCCGCGGTCGGCGGCTGGCCGTCGCGTGTTGCCTCAGACGACAGAGGTCGGGGGGGGGGGCTCGCCGCTGGTCCCGCCGTCGGGGATTCCTGGGGCGAAACGGCGGCGGGGGGCCCCTGCTGACGGCCTGGCCTGTGTCGCAGGTTCGTGGCCAAGGCCGAGGTGGTTCGCAGCGAAAAGGACAAGACCGACGTGACCAGCGTGCGGCTCTCGGGTGCGTCTCTCTCGCCTGGAACTGCCACCCGGGAGTGTAGAATTAATATTTAATGGCGCATCTACTTATGCCTGCTCTCCTTAGTCGTCCCCGTTCAATGGAGGCAAACGGAACGAGATGACATCTCATGGGACCCAGGATAGGAGGAAATATTGTTTCCCCTTTGACAGAATGTTTGGCGCCGCTTTTTGTATGTCCTTATCTGTACCATACCACAGCCTGTCTCACATTTCCGTGACAGTTCTAGTTTTGAAGCAGGTCTCAGATCTGAGTTCGCGTTATGTACATAATTATGAAGCCAGACCCCCTCCTTCCTACATGGAGCTTACCACATAGTCATGTCGTCCAGTTTTGTGGTCATGGTCATTGTCACGCGGTGCTGTTGAACGTGATATGTGGGGGAATACCTCTGGCGTGCGCTTCGTAACGGACTGAAAACAAGACGTGAAAGGCGGTGACGCAGCCGCGGAGCGACTGTTCGGGCACTGGCCTGGTCCGGGCAGTTGAATCCGGCGTCGAGTTCGGCCGCCGCTGGGCGTGGACGGCTTCGGCGGTCCAACTCCGCCACTGTCGGAGGCCACCACTCCCTCCTGGGTGCGGCCGCGCCGCCTCCGTGGCGCTGTGTCGGCGCGTCAGCCGGCTGGGCCGCTGGGGCCGGCGCTCTGGACGGACCAGGGCGGCCGCAGGGCGAGCACATGCCGCTCGGCGGCCGCCTCTGCGCTGCGGAGACCGGGCTGTTGGGTGGCGCGGCGGCGCCTGTACCGGCAGGGCGGCCTGTCACCGCTGCGGCGGCCGCCGACCCGCAGTGGACGGATCCGCCGGGTGTGACTGACTGCCCACTCCCCGTGTCAGGGCTCGATTATTTGGACGTGCCGGCGCTGGCCACGGTGCCCTACACTCTGAGCGTCTACTGCTACAAGGAGGGAACGTTTCACATCAAGGTGAGAGGGAGTAAAAACATTTTTGGCAGCAGGGCATCAACAAGCGAACGTTTCGAACGACTTAATCGGGATCCTATGCATGTGCGACACAGCACAAATACTTTGACAAAAATTGCAAGACTTCAGAAAGGTATCTTCCATATCAGGCAAGACGGTTGAAGTCAGTGGCGTAGCCATATTTTTTTTTGGGGGGTCCTAGAGAGTGAAGGGGCCCCAACACCCAGGGGGTCCTTCGAAAACCACGGGGCCTCCATAGCTGGAACACTAGGGATACTTCGTATTTACTTTTCAGTGTCAGTAAGAATGAGTGTGTCAGACAGCTCTAAAACATAAGGGGATTCCATTTGTATGATTTCTGGCCTGCGCTGCGTGAGGTTTCGAACCGTCTTCAGTTTTATCCAGCGGTGCATACCGCATGTCAAAGACCCTGAAAATTGCAGAGGTGAATTATGCGTTCAGCGGTATTCAAATTACTTGTGTTTTACGGCGCTACTACCAAATTTAATTATTATGTCTAGGGATGTGCCCAGGACCATATACCCTGTCCCTGGCCTGACCCACAGTTGGTATGCTTCATTAGTACAGAATAACTATGGTAAATGCGAATAACTATGTAACTGTAAAAATTGCGCATAAATAACGACCAGGTTGAAAATCCTTTATACTTGGTTTGCCACATTTGGACGATACATCGGTTTGGTCCGGTTTTTCATTGTAGAAAAAATGTAATGAACATCACGAAAATACTGCCCTCTTTATTCCGATATATTCCCAGTCCGCGACGTACCCACACCCAAACCCCGGTTTGTGGTGCGAATTGTCGGCAGAGCCAATGACTCCCAGCGCCGTGGTGATAACCAGTGGAGTTGCAAGACACGGTGGCGGCGCTGCGTACGGGCATTGCGTTGACATTCATAGCGTGGTTGTATCGTTCCACGGCAAGTAGCTTGGGAGCGCGGCAAGCGCACTATTACCCTGTTCAGGCTTCGAGGACATATCGTGTGGGTGCGACTGCAGTCATACATTGGTGCTTTCCTCTCGTCTAAAAAGTTCCCCTTGCGCGCATCCATATCTACACCTGTTTTTAGGAATGTATTTATGTATTTATTATGTATAATGTATTTATTATGTACGTTGGTTGAGGATTGAGAATTTCTGAGGTTGGGACGATAAGACCGCTAGGGCCCACGGCCTAAGTTACCTCACTGGGCTGCCTTCCCGACACACCGACACCATCCCATGGCAGGAAGACCTTTCCTGACAGGCGGCTCCTTTGCAGAGGAGCATCCTTTCCGGTCCTCACGTATGCCTTTTGGTAGGTACATGCCGGGGGTCCCACTTACCTTTCCGGTCAGGGGGCACCCCGCTACCTGCCAGAGAGGTCTTTGCCTGGGCCTGGGGGCCCCTTGTGTGCCATAAAAATTTAGGGGGACCTGGGACCCTTAGGACCCCCGGCAACGCTACTGGCTCAAGCACTTGTGCACAGGGAGGTGAATGGGTACTTACAATCACTATCGAGGACATCTTGTTCCGATTTTGTTCTGGTCCGGAACCTGTCTTTCGATCTCATCCTTACATGATGTATCGCTGTCCATCTCTGTCTCGGACACATTTTTTCCTGACGTTTTTGAAATCCCGACGTTTGAGGGTGCCTCAAACCCAGCACCATCAAACAATTCCATTTTCAGCAATAAGGAAAATGAGCTGGTTTGGATCGTGATCGGCAAGAAAAAAAACGCGCAAAACGCAACATGTAAACCTTTTATTGGCTTACATTTGCATCGACCTCAAAGAAACACGATCAGTTATTTTTACTGACTTATATAGAATTGATCAAGGAACTTAAAGGCGCAGCGGTATAAGCAATGAAAACTTGCAGCTGCATAGCGCCATAACCAATTCGTATTTTTAGACTCGTCTGCCAAAAAACTTGTACGTGGCATGCGGCTATTTTCGGGGGGGGGGGGAGCAAAAGGATATGTTTGTCCCATGTCTTTGGATGGGGGAGGGGCGTTTTGCTTCCCGTTGTCCTCCCCCCTCCCCGCTTCCGCCGCCACTGACTTCCAAATGTAAAAATAGGTACGGTTCTCTCTCGTCATTTACGCAAAAACTCGAATATGACAAATTTATTGGTAGCAGGCAGCGATGTCCTCTTTCTTGCGATGCAAAACGCATCATGAACGGAGAGTTCCGCGTCGTCTCACTGTATTGTCACTTCACACGTCCCGCTGCCGCAGCTGACCTTCCGTAACGAGAAGAGCGACGAGTACCTGTTCTACGACTTGAGCTATCGGGTGACCAAGACGCACGAGCGGCGGCGGGTGGTGCTGCACACGGTGGCGCGTCGAGCCGTGCCACACTCCGGTACGGCACCTGGCTCCACGGCATCGCCCACGTCGGAACTGATGCAGAGTGGTCATGGTTTGCGTGCTGTTGAATCGCTGGAGTCTTCTGCACTTTCAGCCTTGTTTTGCCCGATTGGCAGCCGCATGGGCAAGAGCGAAGGGCTCCTCGGACCTCTGTTCTAAATCTCGTAGCTCTGAAATGATCGTTACTGGTTGAGATAGCTTTAAACGGCACCGAGCATCGTTGGAATAGGAATGCTGGGATGAAGTTGCCTTCATCGTCTGTCGTTCGTGGTCGTGGAAATGTCAAAAGAGCTGTAATGGGGACTCCCCGTGGATACAGGGGGCCGTGTGGTTGGCCTGCGAGTGTCAACGTTTTCAGCGTTCAGACTGGTAGGAGGCCGGAAACGGTGCACAGAGTAAAGGATCCCACTATTTCATAAACATTGAAGCTGAAAGTGGAATTGTAAATGCTGGTCATGGTGACTTTTGGATGCGTTTCATCGATGGAGCCTCGTTGATGATTACGACCAGACCAGATTTTTCTAAACCATTCTAAATGACGCATTGTCTTTTGAGTCCTCGTCCAGAATTTGTATCTGCTGCACGAACTTGACGTTTTTTGCATGCATCGTAAAGCGTGTCTCTGCCACCATTGGTGTTTCGACTGAGGCGCGTCAGGATGCAGTGTACCGTCCGCGGGAGGACAGACTGCAGTGGAGCGGTGCGACCCACCGCTGACAAAGCCGCGCCCTCGCGTTCCGCCGTTCCAGTGCTGCTGGAGAGGCCGCTGGACTCGCCCATGACCTGCCAGGTCAACTGCAACATGAACGAGCTGATCCTGGGCCACCACGGCACCATCCACTTCCCGGCGGGGCAGGAGGTGAGCGGCCGGCGACACGCCGTCGTCGGCCGGGTCGCCTGACGCTCGGTCCGGGAGCGCTCTCTGGGGTGTCGTCGCCGCGTCCGACGACGGTCCGCGCACGGCTGCCGCCGCGATCCCGCCGCTGTGCTGTTTTCCGGGAGGGCCGCGTCGGCCCGGAGTTGCTGTTTGGTGGCCTACTCGGCCCTTGTCGGCCCGGAGTTGCTGTTTGGTGGCCTACTGGGCCCTTGTCGGCCCGGAGTTGCTGTCTGGTGACCGCCTCGGCCCTGTCGGCCCGGAGTTGCTGTTTGGTGGCCTACTCGGCCCTTGTCGGCCCGGAGTTGCTGTCTGGTGACCGCCTCGGCCCCTGTCGGCAGGCTCGCGTGGCGTTCGAGTGTCTGCCGCTGCGCGAGGGCACGTTCGAGGCGCCGCTGGAGGTGCACAGCCAGGAGATGGGCGCGTACGGGTTCGACCTGCAGGTGACGGCCCGGCCGCCGCCGCTCGCCGGTACCGTGACGCTGACCTGTCCGCTCGGCCAGAGCGTCACCAAGCAGATCAAGTTCACCAACTACAGCAAGACCCGCGCCGAGTACGCCACCCAGGTGCGATCGACGGCCGGGGGAAGGCCCCTCTTCAGGCGCGTTTGCCGGGCGCTGAGAGTGGGTCCGGACCGTTCGACGTCCGTCCACTGCGTGCAGAGGCTGCAGTATCGTGCTTTCTTTTGTTTAAACTCGATACCGGAGGAACCCAGGGAGACAGGTTTGCTGCGTGCGTTGCCGGACGTAAGCATGGACGTCAGCTCACAAGGCTCATGACAAGCGTTAACAGTTACATGCGACACATACGAAACAAAAAGGCCCGTCTGCACCCAGCAACAGCTGTTGCCGAGCTCGGGATACTAGAGTAAATTGGCTGGTTTGTTCGTGATTCGCCGATTCCCTTGTGGAAAAGAGTACTTGCTGATCGGCTGAAGTCACCTGAAGGATTCAGGTGATTTCATGGAGGTGCAGGTAAAGGTACCGGGAGACCGAATGCGAATTGAAAATGTAGTTAGCTTTTTTATAAGGTGCTGTTTTTTTAATTAAAACTGCACAATGTCTGTAACGGGCCGTTTTTCTCTACAAGCTGATGTGGTTTTTCACGAGCTTGCATCCAGCGAAAATGACAGATATGTGTACGTAGCACTTTTTTTTTTTACCAGATATGAGGTGAGTGCGTTTTATTGCAACTCGCGGCATTATATCTCACCTCGTATAATCGTGACGCAGACGTGTCCGCAACTATGTCCATCTTCGCAATAGACGTCCTAGACATATGCTTAACACCGCCAACGGCCTGGCGGCATTATCCGGCCCGGCTCGCTGTGCGGACCGACTGTGGCGGCGTGCGCGCGAGCTGACCGTGCCGGCGTGGTCGGCGGCCGCAGCTGGTGCCGATCGGTCAGCTGGCCGAGCCGCACGAGCTGAGCTCGCCGCCGGAGCCGGGCGGCCGCCGCGGCCGCGCCGCCGCCAGGGACAAGGACGAGGAGAAGCCCAGGACGTTCGCCGAACTGCTGGCCCAGATTCAGAGCAAGGTGAGCGGCCGCCGGCGGAGCTGGTCCTCTGGAGACTGCACAGGAGCACGGCCGTCTGTCGCAGCATGCGTTGATGTTTGCAGCCGAAGCGTATCATTGTAGTTCGGTGCTTACGGTGCCCTGTGATTTGCGTTGACCGTTGCGTCAGACGGGTTCTTGGGTCCGAAAATCGCGGCTACTTAACGGACGCAGAGCGTCGGTGCGTCGGTGCGGCTGTTTTGAGCCTCGCTTCGTGACGGTCGCACCCGTCCGTCCCACCCTCAGGGCGACAGCAAGGAGCTGCTGGTGGACAGGTCGGTGACGGCGCCGCCCGGATGGCCGCAGGGCATCGAGGCTAGCTTCGACCTGACCTACGAACCGGCCGACGTTTGTTCGCTGGAGCGAGGCTTGGTGCTCAGTTCGCCACACGGCGGCGAGTACAGGTGACGTGTGTTCCCTGGAGCACGTTACGGTGCTCAGTTGGCCACACGGCGGCGAGTACAGGTGACGTGTGTTCCCTGGAGCAGGGTACGGTGCTCAGTTCGCCACACGGCGGCGAGTACAGGTGACGTGTGTTCCCTGGAGCACGTTACGGTGCTCAGTTCAACGAACCCAAAACGTCCTTCAATAATTAGCGAGTACAGGTGACGTGTGTTCCCTGGAGCAGACATGCTCAGTTGCCACACGGCGGCGAGTACAGGTGACGTGTGTTCCCTGGAGCACGTTACGGTGCTCAGTTGCCGGAGCAGGGTACGGTGCTCAGTTCGCCACACGGCGGCGAGGACCAGTTGACATGCCGGCGCTCGCCGCCCCGCGGTCGAGGGTCTGAACCACCAGACTGCTGGGTCTGCTAGGCCGCCGGACGCTGCGAGGCCAAGACGCCACGGCCGGCTCGCCTCGGGCCGGCCAGATGGCTGTGACGACCGCGCCGAAACTGATATCTTATCTCGGATTATGATTATTGTGATATCGGATTAATGATTATCTTATGTCGCACGCCCTGAAATGGTTTTAACGGGAGGGAAAAACACCACTTGAGTCCCGGGGTAACAAGTGACTCCGCCGCCCATTCTCAGCGCGTGATTCACCATCAGCGCCGGCTCGGGCGGCGGCCGCCTCGCCAGGGTCGCCAGGACGGTGCGCTGGGGCCGGCAGCGGCTACCACTACCAGGTGCAGCACCGGCAGCCGGGGAGGGCCGCCGGGACCCACCACGCCTGCGGGTGTGCCGGATGGGGCCTTTTTCGGCTGAGGGCGAGTCGCTCGTCTGTCTTCTGCCGTCTTCGCCGCTGCGGTGGCGTTCCACCGGCGAGGCTGACGGGACGGCTGCGGGAGGGGAGGGCGGCAGATGGCTGCTCCGGCTTTTACCGGAGGAGCACCGCCTCCCAGCGCTGATACTGTCGGTGGAGACCGCGTGCCGTCGTTGGGTTGACCTGTCCGCGTCGGTCCAGGCGGCAGACCTCCACCGGAGACTCCGGGCGGCCCGCGGCCGTCTCCCGGGCAGTCTGCGGGGGCGGGGCCAGCAGGGGACGTCGACCGGCCGCGCCAGGCCCAGGGCTGTGTCGTCGCCCGGGCGAGCGACATTCGGCAAGGAGCTGGACGTGTCGGCCTGTTCTCTTGTGGCGGTCTGCCGCGCGTGGTCCGCTTCGTGCCGACGCGCATCTGCCGTTGGGGGTGCGATGGTCGTCATTAGTAGCGTAATCGGCTGGGGGGGGGCTGCTGAGGGTTCTCTTGACCTCTGGATGGTCAGAGGTCACCAAAGTGGGCCGTGATCACAAATGGTTGAAGACGAAAATATTTTAAAATTAGACAGTAGACATTAAAATGTAGGGCGCTTTTATTTTTTAACCTCTAGGTGAGCTCTTTAATAGGGTCCATTTCTGTGTATTTAGTCAAAGGGTAGAGGCTTTTTGCCATTTTAAAACTAATGGCTATTAATTTAGCTTTCACCACCGCCCCTTACGAAAATCGTGGCTACGCTACTGGCGGCCATTGTACGAATGGCGACAGGCAACGGTCGCAGACGGCAGAGCACGAAGCTCTAAATCTGTTCATCATCGTCATCATCATCATCATCATGTTAGTCATGTTCATCATCAGTCATGTCAAAAGAATGCTGTTCTTGCGAACTTTATTTCCACTACGTCAAGGTTTTTACGACCGCACGAGCAGCGTGGGCTGACACTACCTCCGTTTCGTACTGTTTCCATCTTCCCTGAACTCGCCTGCCTGCCGCAGTCGGTCCTGTGTCCAGGTCTTAGGCGGGCGCGGGGCGGTAGGCGCGTTTTCCCTTGCGGGCTCACTGTTGGTCGCGTCCTGGCGGCAGTGCCCTCCGAGCTCGTGGACCCACCTGGAGCTAAACCTGGACCTAAACAGTTCTCCGGCAGACCCAACGTCTGCCAGAGAACTGTTTATTCGATTTCTGCTCGAGAGCATACCACGGCTCGGACTACTGTTTGGATACGCAGTGTTTCGCGAATCTCAGCACGATTTTGTCATTTTGCCTTCCTGTGGTCAAGTACAATACTCCACCGCAGTTTTGCATTCCTGAGTATCCACTATTGTTTGTCACCACCTTTGTGTCCAGTTTGCGTAGGGTTGTGACATCATCTGGTGACGTTCTCACCTTCGTTTGTTCCACTGCGTCAAAGGAGCGCGTGCTTGTTCTGCGTTTGCCGTGCATCCGTTTGTCATAGAGTTGTCATGACTTCAGTACGTCCGTCATGCAGTTCATCTTCATTGCATGTGTTGAATGCCTGTGTGGAGAACGGACAGTGGTTCCCCCAATCAGTTACCCTTTCGTGGTCGCTGACTACGGAAGGGTTGCTGTAAGTGCTGTGGCGTGCTGGATGTTTTGACCTTGACTGAAAGTAAGGTCTGCAGCCTCGGTTGTAATTGAGTGTGCTGGTTTTGCATGGAGGGCTGTTGGTTCAAAACATTGATTTATTAGGTTCGTTTGAAGCATTTTCCTTCAGTTGCCGACGTTGGTATTTTGGTTTCCTAGTGAACCGTGCGACCCGATGTGTTGGCCGCCACTGTCGGCATTTTTGAAGCCTTGGTTTTATATTTAGTCGTGCTCGGATGCGTCCATCGCGGCGCCTGGAGCGGCCCCACGTGAAACGGCTCTGCCACGCCGTCGACCCCCTGCGCGCCAGCTTGTCTTGTTTAGTCTATCTGGTCGAACATCATGGTACTTCACAACGCTCATGCTATCGGTGTGGCATCATGAGCGCGGTGCTGCAGAACCCATTTCGCTGTAAACAGCGATGAGGTCATGAGTACGTCCGCCAGCTATCTTATCCACTGTGTTTGCTCGATCCTTTGTCCAAGCTCTATCAACGGTGGACTCGTCCGCAGGTTTGCTGTGTACGGCACGTGCACCTTGCCGGAGCCGCAGGGGCCGTTCAACATCAAGCAGGGCGGCAACGTCGTTATACCGTTCAAAAATGTCTTCCCAGCCTCTGCTCAGTTCACGTACTATGTCGACTCGCCTTACTTCACAATATCCAAGACGCCTGAGACCATACGAGCCAAAAAGGTATGATTCGTTTACACCAGCTTTGTAACCTTGTATTTAATGGAGTTTGGCTAGAACAGCTAGACGTTTCCGATAACTTTTCACTCACGTGCTGAGCTGGCATGATTCACCATGACATGGACTCCACCGATTTCGAAGTCTCATAACGTTGCGGCTTCACTGATGATAAACCGCTTGGAGGAATGCTTGTGCGATTACAGTGAGTCTCATTTCACTGGTTACAACGGCACTGTATTCTGCACATTTTGGATTTCGACCAGCTGGCCGAGACCATCAGCGAGTGCCCCCGCCGCAGGACATCCGGGTGACGGTGAGCTTCGACCAGAACAAGGGCCCGCCGGTGGAGCTGTCCGCGGCCCGGCCCATCACCGGCTGCCTGACCGTGGCCGGGCCGGCGCTGCCGCACGGGCCGGCGCCCGCCTGGCGCTACTACCTGCGCGGCCTGCCCTCCGACAAGTGAGCGGCCGCCGCGCCGCCGCCGACGACCGCGCAGCTCGGTGACGCCCCGAGCGAGCTCGCGCGTCCGACGCGAGGCGATCGCCAGAACTGAGCCGGGGCCCAGGGAGGGCTTTCGGCAGGCGTGCTGTGACGAAGCTACGCGGTGTGGGGGTCTGTGGAGTAGCTTTTTGGCCGGCCTTGATAAAATTCCGAGCAGGGGTGGGATTCACGGCGCTGAAGTCATGCCTTACAGACGAGGGAGGAAATTCGTCTCGAGCACGAAAGTCGTGTTTGGCGGATGCGCCGATTTGGCCGCAGTGCATTTTAAAAAAGACTCGAACAGGCGAAACTCAGGCGGAACTCAGGGAAATGCGATGTGTGAAAGTTGTTGGCATCGATGTTGTGCAATAAAGAATCTAGTCTTTGCCAAATCGACCGATTCCCACTAAACAGGGTACTTCTGTGGTGTGGTGCCCCGGTCAACCTAACTGGTTGGTTACTGGTTATATCACGACGCTCTCGGCTGCCTGGGTCATTTCGCGTCGCAACCTCTCACGCCCGTTGTCGCGTGGGACGGCAAAATGTCGCCATTACCCGGACTCTAAACGGGGTCCTTTCGGTCACATGGCAAGCACGGTAAATAGTACACTACGCCCCCCCGCACGTCAGCCTTTGTGGGTCCGAGGAATTCCCAGACGCAAACTGCATGGAATTAAAAGATGTCAAGGCAACTGTAGGAAGGTAGGAAAGCATAACAAATAACTCGAAGACGTCTCTGCAGCTATTGGCCACGGTAGACCCAGGCCAAGTGCTACGCTCGATTAATCTGGAGATGGCATGACCAACGTTGCTCACAAGCGTGTTGGCATGCTGTTGCATATGACTGAAAAAGGCAGCGTTGCTTTGTAACTCCTGCTCCTGAAGGAAAAGAGCTGTAGTAAACGCAAAAGTAAAAACAAAAGATGCTCCTCTATTAAGCAAAGACTGCCTGCATTTTTTGGTTGCTTCCGTCATATTTACACGACCGTGCAGGCCACGCACACACAGAACAAACGGTGTCTGGGAAATGGACAAATACGTTGGGAACAAAGAAGCAATGGTGAATTGTAACGTAAAACGCAAGTAGGAACACCAGACTGAAATGGGCTTCATTACACATCAGCGAAGCGGCCAGCCCGCGGCCGCGGGACATCGATGACGTCACAGGGAGCCGGCTGGCCGGATGTCGGCGGCTGCCAGCTGCTGCAGCTGCCGGTGCAGGCCGATGTCCTGCCGGGTCGCCGGCCGGACGGTGACGCAGACGAACAGGCCGCGCCGGTCCGGCCGGCCGACGCAGCGCACCCACCTGCCGACCTGCAGCGCGGCCAGCGGCCGCTCCAGCTCGTAGTAGACGCACTCGGTGCGCGTGCCGTCTGGCTCGCGCACGACGAATTGGCGACGCGGCGCGGCCCCGCCGGGCGCCTCCTCCAGCCGCGCCAGCAGCACCAGCCAGCGGCTGGCGTCGGCCGGCAGCGCGGCCAGGCGGCGCAGCGGGCAGCAGACCACCTTGGTCTCGGTGGTGAGGCGGCGGGCCGGCGGGGGCCGGGTGGTCTCGGCCGGCCGCGCGTCGCCGCCGGCCGGGTCGGCCGCGGGCGGCTGCAGCCGCGGACCGGAGCAGCCGGAGGTGGCCGCCGCGCTGGGCGGAACGGAGCCGACCGCCGGCTCCGCCAGCTGACGGGGCTGCCGGCCCGGCACGGGAGAGACGGCTGTCGGGTTCGGCCACTGGAGCGCGTCAGCCGGCCAACCGTCGCCTAGAGGCGACCTGAGTGGGGGCCCCCACCCGCGGGCCCCCGGCCCCTGAGGTTGGGCGCTTGGACCCCCTTCATCTTTCCTCGCAAACTGATCGTTAATGACACCCCACCCAGCATTGCTCGGCAGATACACGTTTCCGTTGCAAGAAACTGCCTGATGAGCCATCGGTCCCTGTTCAGCATTTGTGTGCAAATTCGGGTACCAAGAAGTTGTTGGTCCCCATCCAGGTCCGGAACAGGAAAGTGAATGGGAAGTTCCTGAAGGGGGTCCCCAGCTGTACATTTGATCGTTCATTGAGCACGATACTGGCAAACCTGCTCCCCACCAAGCATTTCCATGCGGTCGATTTAACGGACGAGGCACCTGGACATTTGCATCCTGTGGCATTTGAGCTCTCGTTGTTTCACGGCCGAAGGAAACGTTGTATGTTGGTCGCCTCCTCTCCATTTTAGTCATTACGCTGTCGTCCGTTGCCAGAAGCATACGTTCCACAGGATCTTGCACGCGGTCTCCGCGAATGCCGCACTTTCGACAGACACCAGGTTTCTGCGTCGCAGAAGCAATCCAGGTATTATGCCAAAGACCGTAAACAGGGTGATGAAAATGCTTTCAAGGCTCACGGATCAAAATCAGTTAATACCGTGGGAAAGGGCGGACAACCGTTCTTGTACCCAAACGCTCTTGGTATCTTGTTCCTTTTCTGAAATTCCGCCGCTGCTGTCTTCGCTGCACATGTACGGGGATTCTCACTACCAAAAGAATGTGTACGAGCAAAGGTCGGTTAACTTTACCCTTGACAAAGCCTTAACATTGTGAAACTAGCTTCCATGGGAAACCTCCACTACGGTCGCAGGCTCCGCTTATTTTGGCCTTGAGAAAGCCGTATCGCAAACTACCTCTACTCTGTTCTCAGCGTACGGACGGTACGGGCTTGCATCAGCTCAATCTAAATATGGTCACCTGCGATGGCGGCGCCACCGGTGGCGATTACTAAAACTACAATGGGGTCCACCCGCTAGTACACTTGGGACCACTGGCCAGTACGTATGTACCAAGGAGACGTACCACGCCCGGCGGCCATCTTACGTCTGTGTGAGTGGGACGACCAAGAGTCGAAATTTCCTCGATAACGTTTCCTTACGGCTGTAGTAAACGGACTTTCAGCGCATTTGTAACGACAAATGTATCTCATTTGCAAGGAACTCACTGGCTGATTGACACCCGATTGGGTTGAACTGTGCTATGAACTGAATTGATTGGAACCTAATTTTGGCGGCGATAGTAATCCAAGCCATCTTTTCCCCGTCAGACAGACTTCAGAACGTACAGGCTCGCACCAGGCCCGGAAAAACAGGTCATAAAGCTATCGAAGAGCTCGATGGAATACGCGGTATACGAATCGCAGGTGTTTGTTGAGACTCAACCCCGGTTAAAAGAGACGTTCCACCTTCTTCATTTTTTTGCGGAAAATCTATAAGGTGGGTCTCAAGGATGCCACTGACTGCTTTTTTTCAAAATTTTGCTCAGGAGTTCGAAAGGGATCAAAAAACAGTCCCAAAAACTGTCTTAGGAACTGGGATGTCACCAACTCATGATAGCACAATACACAGGTGCTTTGCAACCGTTCATTGGGCAGCGCGCGCGATCACGTCATGTTACAGTCGACAAAAGTACCTACACAGATGAAGAAGACATAGGGAAAATTTAGGGGAAATTGCTCTCAAACTTCGTAGATCTAAAGCCTCAACAGCTTTTTTCATTGCTGAAGTACTTTATGAAATACTCGCGTCCAAGGTACGACAGATTTTTTCGGGGTGAAGGGGCAAAAACTGAAACCAAATTAATTGCCAAATAGTCTAACTCTTTCCAACCAACCTGAATGACATGGAAGGGTCGTTTTGAATAGACCGCAATAACTAATTAAGGCATGCGTCAGTGGTGTCGATTTGCATACTTTTGAGATGGTCCCGATCTTTCGAATGTTCATTTGGGCTCCCTAAAATTTTCTGCCGGTTTTGAAGGGAAATGGGCAATAATGCCGAAAGGAACGGCCGCAGTAGACAAGAGATGGGCAGAAGGTATTGAACAAGGCATAAAGCGATGTTTCGTCTCCTCCATATATATGTATGTATATATATATATAACATCTGCAATTTTTTATACATCGTAACGCAGAACTTATAAATTTCCGTTAATCAAAATAAAGTGGGCTAAACCTCTTGAGAAACTCACATTTGGGGGAGGTTAGATTGTCGTGCCCTCGGCTCGCACCCCCTCCCAATCATTTGCAGAAATCGACTTCCCTGACATGCACGTCATAAAGCAGGCGTCGGAAACAAATTAGCGATGGTTCCATGGCACATGAGTGGTTGCACAACTCGAATCAGTGAACTTATAACTGATGAGTGGAATATTCCAGTCTGATTGGATTGTCTGTCGGATGAGCTACCTGAGCAAGCTACTGAAGCTTCTAGCGTCATTTCCAATTAGAACACTACGAGCACGAAACACGAGCGAAGACTTCGGAGTGAGGAATTTCAAACATTATTGCATACATCCAGGAACGTTTTGCATAACCATCCGCATTTGCTGGCTCGGCAATGGTAAGAGCTATTTGGGAAGAGAGAGAGGGAGAGAGATCGGGGAGCAAAAGAGAAAAGAGAGGGGGAGAAAGAAGAGAGAGAGAGAGAGAGAGAGAGAGAGAGAGAGAGAGAGAGAGAGATGGCAGAAAGAGAAGCGTCCAAGCGACAGAGCATCTGGATGTATTTCTGATCATCTTCACTGATTTTCGAGGCGGCCCCCCAACTCTGAAATCGTTCCCGCGCCCCTGGTTATATGTATTTTGATTAACCCTCGCCCACCGAGGGGAGAAGTATTTTGATGTCCACCCTGAAGACATATGGTGAAAGCAAAAAAAGGAAACAGCGTGCGCAGCGCACTGAAATCTTCAGTACCTTTTTCTACATCCCTTGCACAGGTTCTGTAGAGTTCTCAACCTACGGTCGTGTCGAGTCACTGACCTAGGTCATGTAAAAGAGGTCAAGCTCCGGTTTTCTAAAAAGCCAGGTTATCCAAATTATCCAAGTTATCCGCCCTCTTCCCCTATTTCTAATAGTTTTGAACCGTTTCTTCGGCTTATTGGTGCTTGAAATGCATTCCTTGGCGAAGGAAGTCACTGAACACGACAAATAGCGTTGACCCACATGAAGGGTCATGAGGTCAGGTCAGGTCACATTTGGGATGAGCTACCAGAAGGGAGTCTAAAACCCCGTTTTGATAATCTCTGGGGCAAAAGCAAGCACTGCTGTTGATTTGGCAGTCCACAGTTGCACCAAGACGCTTCCAAGCTGTGAAACGATCTTAGGTCATCTGAGGTCATGCAAGGTCACCATGGTAGAGGCCGAGTTCAAATCCAGATGTCCAGCTTTATCCCTCTGGTTTGTTTCATGAGAGAATGGTAGGTCTGGGCACAACAAGATGAAACCCAAGAGTGCTTCAGATCAGGCCATTACCCTACGTCAGGTCAGTTCATATGACCGACTTTATATTGCCCTCTTTTGATCACAGTTGTGGGACCCAAGGAGTATCATTTCGAAGATACTCCTGGCCTTTTTGTTTGCACTGGTATTGATTCTCGACAGAACATGGAACAAAGCGAACAAAGTGACTGAATGCAGGTCAGGCCACACAGTCAAGTCAGGTCACGTCAGGTCATGGGCGTTTTAGTCTGCCAGTGTTAAACGAATGTTTGTACAAATCGTTTCTACCGTTTTTTTATCATACATGGACAACAACTCGCCAACGAAGTTAGAGAACCCCACAAGAATACAAAGACGTAGCCGGGATTCCGCCCAGGGGGAGGGGGCAAATCGGATCAGAGGGGCCCTCGTAACCACTGGGGGCCCTCGCAACCAATGAGGGCCCTCGTAACCGATATGGGTCCTCGTAACCAATGGGGCCCATGTGGTTAAATTCACTGCCGGCTTATAAAGGGAGTGTATATAAATCGGTATAAATGTGTTTATAAATGGTATATAAATGGATTGTAGGGGGCCCCGGCATATGTATGAGTGGAATAGTAAATATAATGTAATGAGAATAATAAAAGGTATATAAATGGAGCGTAAAGGGAGCCCCTGCTTGCCGATAAAAAAGGTCCTGCCGACTTGGCGGGTGCCCCTTAAAGGTCGTCAGGAGCAACGTTGCAGGCAAGCAGGGACCACTGAATGAATGTTTGAGGAATCTGCTAACCTGGGGGGGGGGGGTCTGTCTATAGAGGGCCTTCTGCTGGCATATGAAGGCTCCATGTCGGCCTCTGGAAGGACCTCCTGCTGGCCTGTAAAAATACCCCTGCTGGACGGTAGAGATCTTCCCTGTTAGTTAGTAAAGGGGACCCACTGTAGTGCAAAGATGCTTCTGCCGACCTGACGGGTGCCCCCTAGGCCTGCAGGAACATTTTAACAGGCAAGCAGGGGCCTTCTACACGCCAGAGGGCCCCTTTACAAGCCGACGGAAAGTCCCACTGCTGGCCAGCAGGGGTCGTCTTACAGACAGAAAGGAGGTCCTTCCAAAGGCCGAGAGGGGCCATTTAGGGGCCGGCAGGAGGTCCTCTACAGACAAGCAGTATGGCGGGGGCCCTTGAACACAAGCTAGCGGGCTAGCTAGCGGGGGCCCTTGAACGTTCATTTAGACCATGGGCCTCTCTTCATAGCACACAAAGACTTGTATATTCAGAGCACATTTTGTTTTAAGCTTATGAGCCTGCTTTGATGCTTACGTTATTAACTTATTTTGTTTCAGTTGTCTGTTTCGGACAGCGTAAGACACCTTCCGGGCGCCTCACACTACCCAAAGCCCCTCTGGGGCCCGCTCGGTTGCCAGGGAGCCCACTTGGTCTCCAGGAGGTATTGCCCTTTGGCCCCCTTGGCTATGCCACTGCAAATATGGCGAAATGGAAAATGGTACTAGATGAGGTCGCCTGATTCAATATGTTATTGTATACATATTACAATAATATTACAATAATCTTATTGTACTAATATTGGAATAATTGTATACATACTACAATAATTATAAAATATATCTCACCGTAATTTACAGCCCATTACCTTTCCATTAGTATGCTCAGAATTCCTCTAGCTTTATTAGCATAGGTGGGCACTGGTCCGTTACTCCGTTACTCCGTTACTAACGAAGTTACTTTTTTGAGTAACGGAGTAACGGACCCGTTACTTTTATTTTACTGTAACGGACTGAGTAACGGAAGTTACTTTTGTGGTCCGTTACTCCGTTACTTTTTGGTCCGTTACTCCGTTACTCCGTTACTCCGTTACTTTTTAAACTCCTTACAGACACCGCCCGGTTTTATTTGCATCGGCACACGCCATTGGCTACTTGAATAGCCAACACCCAATAGCGTGCGGCGATACAAGCGCGGCTGGGCGCGCACTCAGCTGACAGTCGCGGAGTCGACTTGTTGACGATTTTCGTCAGCTGATAAACGTTGACGGCAAGCTGGCGGCAATGGTTCAGTATAAAGGCCAGCTGACCTTGGTCTCTTTTGGGACAAAAGTATTGAATTTTGCGTAAGTTTGATTTGACTTAAAATCATAAATTAACCAGTCGTCATTTGTCAGGCTAAAAGATATCAAAGTTATTGTCATTTATACTGGAACAGCCAGCTGACGGCAGTTTTCAATGTTGTCTCAAGTTAGTCACGGATTGCTTACCACCGCCACACGGTTCCCCGCCAAGATCACTCAAGGCTGTTGAGCACATGATTACTGCCGCCATGGCCTTGGATCTGTGATGTCCATGGGGTGATGGAGTGGTGATTGATTCTTGACTGGCCTGACATTTTAACTACCTGACACTAAAATGTCCCATCAAGGCGTCTTTACGCCGCCACTGGAGGTCGAAAACCTTGACTCCGAGTCCGACGGTGCCTCAGCTTCGGAGGCAGAGGACGAGCCCGGTTTGGGTCACCCATGGCCACATCTAGAAACGTACTTTGAGTTTAAGGAGGAGGGGAAAAACGTCATTTTTACGTATGTCCTGTGCCGACCGAAAGAGGTTATAATCAAGGGTCACAAGAGTAGCCTTTCAAACCTAAAGGCACATATCAAGAGGAAGCATTATTTACGGTATTCCCAGGTGAGAACAGAATGTGCAGAATAAGTTGTCAGTAGTGAAGCATAATTATGAAGCTTGTCGACTATTGCTTGGACTATTTGCCTTAACCATATTCTCTGCAGGCAGTGAGATTCACATTACCCTGGGGGGGGGGGCAGATCTGCGGTAATCTACCTTTCGGCCGACGCTTACGCGTAATTTTTGGAGACGCGGAAGTGGCAACACAAGTTGTGTGAACAATTTAGCCCATTCAGGTATTTTTCTAAGCACTGGCCCCTACTGGATGTGTAAACTGACTTGGTGAGGTAACTCTTGAATTTTGATTCAGTTGACACATGTTTCAGCCGATACGAGCTAACCAAACCAAAAAACAGGCAAATTGAACCTAACAAAAAATTAGTTTTACATGCCCATCTAGGGCAATCCCTGCAACCATACAGTAGGTTTTAGGTTAGGTTAGGTTAAATCATTTTTAACTTGGAGGACAGGCTACATTGTCCATGCGATTCGAGTTACCACTCCTGCGTTCCCGAAAAAAATATCAACTGGCCGAAACACCTTTCGACTGACGCATTATTTTTTGTAGACGCAGAAGTGAGTACCCAAACTCAAACATGATATGAGCCGTTGCCACTTTTGCACCTTCGAAAAATATGCATTGGCCGAAAGGTGAAGATTACCAATTCTGCCCCCTCCCCTCCCCGCCCTTCCAGAGATCTCGAGATGCATTCGTCCAGTGTTGATGGGATGAATGCCATTAAATATGTTTCAACGAGATCTCCAATTCCGGACCCCAAAAATTCAAAAATTGCGAAAATAGGGCGTGGGGGCAAACAAACTCCAAAATTTGGGGATTTTTGAAAGGTCACTGCGGCCGTGTTTACCAACCAATTTTCATCGGAAAAACACGGTTCAGCTTGGAATGTCCAAGTCTTTTGTATACCGAAGGCTAAAATTTAAAATAGAAAACCATAGGCAGTTCCAGGGAGGGCAAGAAGGGTGATTTTTGAAATAAGAAATTTCCTTTGTTTTTGTTTGTTTTGGGAGATATAAACATCAGATGTACAACTAGCAAGCCAGTTTAAGTTTATATGTAGAGCAGAGGTGGATCCAGGTAAACAAAATTGGGAGGGCACCATAAGCACAGTAGTGTGCTCCCCCATTTTTTCAGTACCTGGGTGTGCGTTCGCCTGAAAATGTGTGTGCATACGCATTGTTTAGGATGTGTATGACTATATAAATGAGTCAGTGATATTTATTTCTACTCAGAATGTCACGATAGTGAACCGCACAACTTTGCAGCTTCACGCACAGCACATTACCGCCGAAAACGGAGGCTTGGAACCGCCTCTGCGGGACCGATTTTTTTAAAAATGTTGACAAAACACGTATGTATCAATTCCATGAAATGCCAGAAAATCTTGTGGCGCTGCGGCAAACAGTGTGGGAGCGACAAGCAAAAAGACACGGGTAGCAGAACCTGCCCCCCACAGGGAATAGGGTTAAATGAAGTGTTTTTAACCCGTCCCCGGCCGGGCTCAGAATGCCCTTTGCCCGGCCGGAGGGGGAGCGCGGATTTCCGCACCTCCCAGGATCTCGGCTCGCATATATCGCACGGAAAAAAGGAAAACACCGGCGGAAAGGTTTTGTCAAACCGAGACGAAAACATTCAAGAGTTTTGACCTCAGGTCAATTTTGAGGCCACCAGACGCCATGAAAGGTCAAAACACGTCCTTGGAATTAGGTAAATAGACACAATACCTTGTCCCTGAAAAGCTGAACTTAAGCGACATATACTGAACCGTAAGACAATAGCGAGTTCATTGATATCAATTTTGGCCTTTCACAGGGGTCAGGTCAGGTCACGTCATCGTTCCAAAATGTTCCACTTATGAACGGCTAACATCCTCCGTTGCATCTTACTTATGACCATGTTTTTATAGCTAATTTGTCTTTTCAAGAGTGCTGAAGAGGTACTAAAGCACCTTTTTTTAGTCTTTTATTTCACAATAATAAAATTCATTTCAGTCATGTTTTTTTAGTCCTTCGTCGTTTGGTATTAAAAAAACGTCAGGGGTATCAGGAATCTTACCTCCACGCACGCGCTCGTACACAAGCTAATACACACACATAATTTCAAAACAAAACAAGAAGTTCGCGAGACCGAAACGAGCTCTGAATGGAGACCATTATGTTCAGGGCGGATACTTCGAGAGGCATTGTTGATCAAACCCAGTCGATAGATGTCCGCTGTTTGACGCATTTTGCATGCGTCCGCTCCAGCGCCGGTTGTTCCCGCTCTGTCGGCGCCGCGGGCAATGAACAGGAATTCGTTGGTTTGAACATTGTGGCTAACACAGTGGTAGAATACCCGCCGCGGCTGTTGTCCCGGCGCCGCCGACTCTACAACGGCTGGTGAGGGCAGTGGGCAGCTAGCGGAGTGTTTTGGGTAAGCGCTTTTTGTTTCTTCCCTTTGTATATGGAATGCGTTTTACAACCACAAAGCAGCATAAAAGACTTGAAACCCGCGTTCGCTTGGTTTTCACTGCATTTAAAAAAGTAACGGAATAACGGAGTAACGGTAACTTCCGTTACTTTTTAAGGCAGAGTAACGGAGTAACGAGTAACGGACTGGCTTTTTTGAGTAACGGAGTAACGAGTAACGAAGTTACATTTTTTAGTAACGATGCCCACCTATGTTTATTAGGGGCGAAACTAGAACTCTTCTAAGAAAGCCCCATTTTTCACAAATGTAAACCAGAAAATTGCATTAGTTTCCCAAATTTTCCAAAATTTCGGAGTGGTTTTGAACGTTCTCATAGTGAGCTTTCCGACGCTATAATTTTTATTTTTTCTCCGACATTCCGTTCGCGAGATAGGAGGGGGACGTCGAAATGCCCCCCCCCCCGGCTCCCACCGCCCATGTCGGGGTGCCGGTTGGACGAGGGTTAAAACATGCGCAATATCCAATTTTCCATGAGTGAGGATACGTCAAGAATTTTTTCAAGCCACTTTCTGATTTTTAAATTAAACCCCTAAACTCATTTTTAACTGCTTTTCATGAACGTAACAGATTTAAATTTAGCCTGGGCACTAACTAGTTTTGAAACATTTCCTTGGGAGCCAGTTGCGATCAAGAGAGCGAAAATCACGAGATATCTGCGAGGACATTCAACCAGACAAGCAAGCATTCGAAACCCTTGTTTTCTTGGATGGTATAACGACACTGATCCAGGGCCAGGATTTTCTTAAGGGGGTGGTGGAGGTGGAACTCAATGAGTACTAAAATCATACGGAAACCGCCGCTGGGAAGACAAAGTGAAATGGGTCTCACTAAAAAATACGGGCCTAAGGAAGGGGCCTGGACCCCTGCTCTCACCCCCCTCCCCCGCCCCCGGCTGCGCTGGTGCGTCCATCCTCTGCACTCGAATAACCCGTTCTCCAAAAGGAGTCTATGCGTAGTGCTATGGTTCCCTTTTCTCCACCGGCGGCGCCACCGTCGCTGGTGGCGCGCAGCTATGTTGAATGGACGTCTGCACGTACGGTTGGGACAGAAACCGTGACGATTGTTGACAGTACCAGGCGCGTGAAAGTACAGCACATGACAGTGCGTGACAGACCATGAGAGTACATGGTAGTGCGTGACGGGCCATGACAGCACACGGCAATGCAGAAGGCACCACGAGTATGGACGATCGTTGTACCAGCCCGGCGGTCTTGTGCACCTGGCGAGGAAACAGTAAGCTTGTTTTGTATGGTAAAACGCAAATATATACACAAAGACGAATCCATGGGAAGAGGGAAGGGGCTGGTCAGGCAGACTCCTTGGACTTCAAAGGGAGCGCGAAGTCATTTTCACCCCCTCCCTCCTCTCCGCCTTTTGGCGCCTTTACCCACGGTAGGATCGTAAAATCAGTTGGGGGGGGGTCTTAGCCCTTGGTCGAGCAACTTGGGGTATCCCCAAAAACCGTTTTCTCCCGGATTTTGGTTACTTTTGCTATTTTGAAAAAGTTGGGTTGGCTGCCAGGTGGGGGGGGGGGGGGGGGGCGTGAGCTGCACGTTGGGGGAGGGGCGCTGGAGTTCCCCAACTGTATGGGGTCCTACACCCCTGCATGGGTGAAATCTCTGCTGGATGCGGGGAACATGTCCCCCGCAAATCTTCAGAACTGGTGATTTGTGCCCCCCCCCCAATTTTTAAGGTATCAAGTGGGTATTTTCCATTGACGATACAATTTCTTGAACTGTGAAATCTAACAAGAGAGATTTCAAACGTAGTTTGCCATGTAACGCCCGAAAAAAATATTTTTTACCCCGCCCTACGTATTCTTGATGCACCGCGGTCAGCTTGTCTCCACCTCAATTTCTGGATCGTGACTGCACCGGTTCCTTGACGATTGAACCACTGACAACTGAGACAGGACATCTGAACCAGTGACAGCTGAACCAGTGACACTGAGCCTGTGACAGCTGAACCAGTGACAGCTGAGCCAGTGACAAATGAACAAGTGAGCTGAACCAGGACAACTGGTCCAGTGACAACTGAGCCAGGACAGCTGAACCAGGCACATTTGAACAAGTGACAGCTGAGCCAGTGAAAAACTGAGCCAGTGACAGCTGAGCCAATGGCAACTGAACCAAGTACACTCCTTGGCCATCTTTTTCGCTGCCCATAGGCGCCACACTGCAAGTGACTCCAAATCGAGCATGGCACAGATTCTGAGATGTGCCGACTAATGCCTCCATTGGTGTCGCTCTGCATTGCCAAGCATCCCGCA
Organism: Capitulum mitella; assembly: GCA_030062745.1. Taxonomy (NCBI): domain Eukaryota; kingdom Metazoa; phylum Arthropoda; class Thecostraca; order Pollicipedomorpha; family Pollicipedidae; genus Capitulum; species Capitulum mitella. The sequence continues at coordinate 20,491,420 of CP099850.1, read as the reverse complement.
CGACTGAGGTCGCGACATGCTCGGCCGAGCGACGACTAGAGAGCCCGAGGGCTTGGTGTCAGCGGCATATTAGCCCTCGCCATTCCATGCCGGGGGGGGGGGGACAGTTATTTCATCGCTTGAAGCGTCACCCGTATCTCGGCGACTAAGTTGAGCAACACTTTACCAGCGTCATTGTGACGAATGATGCATCCCTGTCAAATGCTACTGATGTCAAGAATGCTGCAGATGACTACGGACTAAGCGAAATGTTAAGCTCACGTTGATTATGAGCAAGGCGAGTGTCACCATGGGTGTATCCACCACTGGGGACACTGGGGAACACTGTCCTCCACCATGGGGGTCACTTTTCAGGGTCCTAAAGGGTACTGGGCAAGAGCGGCAGATATGGGCGGGGGAGGGGGGTAGGAGGGGCAGCTGCCCTTCCCCCATCCAAAAAACTGGGGGAAACATATGATTTTGCCCCCTCATGGGTGGGCAGTACGGTGGGGCGTGTGTGGCCTCTGCCACACTAACTTCAAAAGTTGGTGTGCTGTGTCACACAAACTTTTAACAGTGGGTGTTTCTAAAAGTGGGTGTGGCATAGAACCATCTACACCCAAAATTTTGTTTTTTTGCAGAATTATGAAGTACAAAATGAAAAATGAAAAATGAAAAACTGATCACACAGCAGAAGCATAGGCAATATGGAGTAATATCATCTTATGGCAACTCCAGTCCAATGAGTGTGCAGTGGGTGCCGTTTAGTTCGCTGTATTGTTCAGTGTTGGTCTACAGTGTTGCGGTACAAACCTGTAACTGGCGGACTTTCGTCAAAATCGCAAATGAAGTGGTTGAAATTTGGCCAGAAACAAATGAGGGGGAGCGAAAACTGTGTATATGGGACTGACCGGGTTGACCTTTGTCACACCAGTTTTCAACACAATTTTCCATCCATACCCTCCACCGAAAAAATCCCGAGCTTGCGGAGGAACCCCCGAAAATGATGTAAGATAAACGCGTTAGCGTACTTATTACATAAAGGCAGACTTAAAGTTGTGACAAAAAGACCCCCAGGCCCCCTAGAAACTTACGTACATACCTGGAGGATCTGTGGACCTGGCCAATGGACTAGGGATCCTTTATATATTCGGGGCCGTTTGAAAGTCACGGGCCACAACGCGACTTCATGGAAGTCACAGGACCCCCGACTCCCAATGGTCCCCGAATCCATTAGGCTCTTGGGCCTCATCGGGGCCCTGACTTTCATGGGGCCCCAAACACACCGAGGGCGCCTGGTTAAGACCAAAGACCCTCCAGATATGTAGAGCACAGAGTCGGTTTGTATTCTTTCGAGGGGCCCTGGCCCACCCAGTGTTGATTTGGGCCCCTCCAGTGTTGGTTTGGTCCCCTCCAATATTTTCTGACAGTTTCAGATGGAATTCGGCAATAATAACAAAAGAAACGGTCGCGATAGGTAAAAGATAGACAGAAAGTATAGAATAAGGCATAAAGTGATGTATCTTTCCATCTTTCTATCTTCTATATATATATGTGTGCACATATATACCTATATATGCATGCGCTATGCGCATTTTTGATTTGTAAAATGGTAACAAAAGACTCGAAAATTTCCATTGATCAAAATAAAGTGGGCTAAATCCATGACGAAATCCACGTTTGGGGAGATTAGGTTGCAGAGCCCACGGCTCGGCCCACCCAATCATTTAAAGAAATCGACGCCCCTGATGTAGAGGGGCGTCGATTCCAAAGAGGGCCAGGGGCCCTCGAAGTGTCCGTGGCCCTTTGAAATTCAGGAGCCCAAAAGGTTCCTAACAGCCACAGAAGGGCCTGACTTCCAATGGGCCCCCAAAGACACAGAAGGCCTCTGGTCAAGTCTGAAGACCTCCAGATATGTAGAGGAAGTTCTGGACAGGGTCAGGGGCCCTTGGTGGGAGGGGGCCAGATCGGGTGAAGAGCGCCAGTCCAGTCAAGGTGGCCGCTCTTCGTGGCTTGAGTCGTATTTCGATACCTCGGAGTCCTGTTTTTGACGTCTTGGGCGCCTTACGGGCGCTTTAAACTACCAAAAGAAGTGGGGCCTTCGACCCCAGGGGACCACCACCGGCTCCAAGGGGCATGGCTCCTCCCTTGGGTACACCACTGGACGCCCCTGATCAAGTCCAGAGACCCTCCAGATACGTACATGCGCCTCTAGCCAGGGACAGGAGTTATTGGGGTATTCTGAAGCCAACTGAAAGTCATGAGTCCTGGTTTCGATGGCCGTCATCAGAATATCCTGCAATATCTAGAGTCTCTGGAGCTGGCCAGGGGCAGGTGTATGGCTGCAGCCACGGCCCAGAAATGGGGAGGGAGGACAAACTGACTGCAATCAACCAAGGACAGGTAGCGCGGGGGTAAAAACCACTATTACGGGCGTTGCATGACAGACTACGGTTAGATTTGCTTTTGTTATATTTCAAAGTGTAAGAAACTGTGCACTCAGTGGGAAATACCTATTTCATGCCTTAAAAATTAGGAATGACAAATCGCCACTTCTGGAAAACTGTGGGGGATTTGTCCTCCGTTGCCCCGCAGGGATTACACCCATGGGCAGGGCCCTCGGTACTGCAGAGCGACACCCTTGGAGGCATGAACCGGCATATCTCGGTAGCTCGGTAGCTCGGTGGCGTCACTCGCATTTTGGTACCCATGGGCAGCAAAAAAAAAAAAACGGCCCAAGTGCCCCTGGTTCAGTTGTCACTGGCTCAGTTTGCCACTGGCTCAGCTGTCACTGGTTCAATTGTCCTGGGTCAGTTGCCACTGAGTCAGTTGTTCCTGGTTCAGTTGTCCCTGATCCCGATATCACTGGTTCAACTGTCACTGGTTCACTTGTCCTAGCTTAGTTGTCATTGGCTCAGTTGTCAGTGGCTCAGTTGCTACTGGGCCAGTTGTCACGGGCCCAGTTGTCACTGGCTCAGCTGTCCCTGGATCAGTTGTCTGGTTACCGACTGCGTCCATGTTCTTTCCCACTCTCGGCGGGTAAGGTCGCCGCACGCGAAAGCCTTAGCCGCGTAAGGCGGGTAAGAGCATGACAGCCATCCACGGACGAATGTCGTCTGTGGATGCAAAGGCACCCTGTTGTTTAAGAATGCATGTGTGACATCGTTCACCCTTTTGATGGAGCATGGACGCCCGTATTTAACAAGAAACTCCTGTAACATTGTGAAACTGGCCATAACATAGCTCATGTGCGCCCCTTTAAAAGGACGCTGTTAACCAGGGGTTCCGCCACGCATTTTGATTGGGGGTCGGGTATAACAAAGGTGGCCCCAAAAAGCCAATCTAGGAAACTAAAAAAGTACAGAACTTTGGCGAAGACTCATCGGATTTTTATTTAACGAGTACCAGGTCGTTTTTTACGGCACTGGATTAATAAAATACACTTATATTGCGATAACGGTGCAATGTAACTTCCGCTTTGCTTCAAAATCATACGTTACAGGCGAGGATCAGAACTTAATATGCACGTATTTATGCCAAATATGGAGTATTTTGCCCGGGGCGCCGAGTCAGGTAGCACTGGAGGATCTTTCCCATGCCGTGCAATTCCTTGACACTGCTGGCCCGTACCTGGCTGACCCTTTTGGTCTCGGGCTAAATATAGATGCCCATTCCAAGTCTCGACCCATTTCCTACCACGCATCGGACCTGTTATCCGGCTCCTCATCTATCAGGCTACAACGGCGCTTGGCGCGTCCCGACACAAAAGGATAATGCATTCGGAGGTCACACCGACACATTATGCCCTCCACTATTCGACTTCGGGAAATACGAATTAGCCCGCGCACTGATGGGGGGACCGCACCTGTGGTTTTTCTTAGAATTGTGGAAAACGAAGCAAGTCTGGGGGAATTTTTTCACAGTACCTTTTTCCCAATCAGTTGTGCATAGAAGTGCCAAAAATCGCCGCAGTCAGACCATAATTGCAGACATCACGGCCGAGCCGCAGAACCTGGCCGGGCGACTCGGCGCGCCGTCCACCTGATTCCGTCACGTGTTGGCAGTGGCGGATGCCGGGGGAGGGGGCGCATGCACTGTTCCCTTTTCCACGCCCGTTTACGTGGTAATCGTCAGCTGAGTATGACTACCTCCACTATGGGTTCAGAATCCTGGATCCGTATTTGGTGGGGTAAGATAAGGGTTGTTATGGACGTGATTTGTCAGCGTGGAGGAAGAGTACTGGGCATTTCCTATCTTAGAATATGGTAGAAAAAAGACGAGGAGCCAGCAGTTCGCTAGCAATGTACCATTGACCTTTGTTGACCTACGAATTGACCTCAATAAGTCGCACACATTGATATAAATTATCACTGCAGCAGTAGAGCAAGGATGCTTCATGTTAGTGCGCCGATAAACAGCTGAGATACGGGTGGTCAACGCCATCGATCTATGATGACCTCAGCTCTGAGCCCAGTCGGTCACACACATGTTTTGTATGTGTTACCACTGTCGAAATGCTGTAAGCTTTCTGCTTGCAAAACGTAACGCGAACATCTCGATAAACGACTGAGATATGGGTGTGGTCAAGAACCATCCCCCCCATCAGTTCGTGTAAATTTTGGAGGCTCATCAGTCTGCGGGTAAAACGAGTTTGCTTATCTCATACATGTATTCGCCCTGCACCATTTCTACAACGGAAACGATAGAGCATCGCACAATTCCATTCCATCGCAAAATGCCAAGATCTGGCCCAAGATTTTGAATGTCTGCCCCAAACTGCTGACCATTCCCACCATTGTCCCAACGAAATCTTACCCAAATCTGCCATAGTTTAGTTTCTGCCACTGCACTGCTTTGAAAACAAAAAATGCAGTCTTCCGTCCGGAAAGCGGGAAAGCGAAGACATGTTGGTTTCCTTTTCGACGAAAGGGGAGATGGCATCGATGGCCATCCTGGATCGGCCAGTGGGTGGACACTGGACAAATCGTGAAGAATTTTGAAAATGAAAAGATTAAGCAACACACATTTGCAAGAAGCTTGCGTGGAGACATTTGAAAATACTTATTCACCTATAAAATGCCGGTCTTTTCCATTCGCAAGGTCTTTGTTGATTTTGGACATGAAGAGACTCGATGTTTTTTTGTCCTCTTCGTTATCTTATTTTTCTCACCAATTTCGCAGGACGTGTGAAGTGGGCAGAGTTACGGTCCGAGTCCGTGCTAAACTGAGTTCGCTACCGGATCCCGTCACTCAAGTCTTTCTGTAGATGAAGTAATTGTACCCTGGGAACCGCTATAGATGGAGTAATTGTAGCAAGCGAACCGAGCCAGGTGGCGCTAGAGGACGTACCGTGTCGTGCAACTCCACAACACGGCCGTCCCATAACTGGTTGACCTTTTCGGTGTCGCGCCAAAAGCTTGCACCCCTTCTGCAAGTGCAGGACCTCGAATCCAGTACCTGTCACACACCGGACTCGGTTGTCCGGTTCCTTATCCATCAATCACTGTAGCGGCATGACGATGATATTCGTTTTGTTATGGCCTTGTTCGGTCACGTTTTGCAGAAGACGGTCGGCTGAATTTCGTGGCTGTCGTCTGCTGGGGTGACTTGTTTGCTTGGAGTGTTCTTTATGACTCATTCACCTGCTGAGTATACTGTAAAGGCTTTGATTATCTCCGCCAGCGCCAAAGGGGGAGGGCCAGGGGCTCCGCTTGGGTCGGCTTTTTTGCGAAAACCATTGCGTATCGTCTTCCCGGCGGCGGTTTTCGCATGATTTCAGATCATACGGAGCTCCACCACCCCCTTCCCCTTAAGAAAATCCTGACTGCACCCCTGGTTATCTCCAATTTCGTAGACGAGGTAAAAGTTTTCGATTTCAGTGCTCTCATTGTCACACCATTGTATTTGACGATCTGAGTAAATTCTGACAGGGATCGTTTTTTATCGTGTTACTTTCAAGGCAGTGCTCGGTCCTACAGCAAACAGCTGATTCGTTTATCGCCATCGACTCGCGACTCCTGTGACGTTTCGATATTTTTTCCCTTAAATCAGAACGAATTTGGAATCTCAGTTCCCACAGAAAGACAAATCACAGCGCTTACCCAGGAAAGCACCACGCAATGAGCAGGAGAGAGAAGCATCAATGTAGGCTAGCAGGTTGGGCCCATGAGCGTTGGCAACGCGGAACCCGCGCCATTTTGTTCACCTGCAAAGCGTCGGCCGTCTCGATGTAGGGCGAAAGCGGAATGGCAGCAGTGCGCCCGCGAGAGCTGCTACGCCGTCTCTTCCACAACTAACCTAACTCTGTCCATGGTCCATGCATTTCCTCGGTGGGGATATCCACCAGCCCACTGCGGTATCCAATACGCTGTTGTGTTGCCAAATTGCACCTGCTGCAATTATTCGTAAAATAGTCAGGCGAAAGTGACGGTAAATTCAAGGAAGTGTGCTTTCTACGGCTAGAAGTAAGGCAGATCAGGGCGATTTCCCAATGGCTCCTTACATCATTTATCTGTATCTTCGCAGAGAATAGAGTTCTTCAGGCAATAGTTGCATGCAAAAACCCCGTTTCTTTGGCATGGAAACACAAAAACAAAAATGCATTCTTGTATGCCATATGTCGTCTTTCCCCTGGGTCGACAACTGGAAAGATGGTATTTTCAGATGCTGTGATCTAGTACGTAATGCGAGCAGTTTGTTAGAAAGCCAGTTTATTTGCTGTATCTCTCTCAAAATCATGGACAGCTTTAAAGCTTTCGTCAGTCCTACCAAAGCAAACCATTCGAGAAAACTCAAACGTTTGTCATCTTATACATGTATCGATATGGCTTCAAAATATACGCCTCTATGTAAATTCTCAGACCACAAGCCTGCAACAATCAGTGAAGCGTAGTCAGGAGTAGATATCAGTGATTCATGCAAATTCATAGAAATGACAGCAATTCTGCAAACACCGGCGTCAGCCTTTCTTCACCTGACGCCGGTGACCGCCGGCGGAACCGGATAGCATCGGACGTGTTAAGCGGACCGTGCACCGACCACAAGACCGAACCGCTGTGTGAGTTACTCTGCTGCCAGTGATGAACACAGTCTCACGTCGCCGACGAGTCGCCTGGCGTCAAGTCGCCGCGTCGTGCTGGAAAAGGAAGGAATGCTGAAAACGACACGGCCATGTATCACATGCAGGCCCGCGAGGAGAGGCTGTTGAGGCCGAGTTGGAGAAGGGCGCTCGCTGTTCCGCGCGCGGCGCGGCGGCAGAGCCTGGGGCCGCCTAGTCGGCGTCCACCTGCTGCTCCTCCTCGTCGTCGAACTCGCCCTCGTCCTCTGCCGTCGCCTCCTGGTACTGCTGGTACTCGGACACCAGGTCGTTCATGTTGCTCTCCGCCTCGGTGAACTCCATCTCGTCCATGCCCTCTCCCGTGTACCAGTGGAGGAAGGCCTTGCGCCGGAACATGGCGGTGAACTGCTCGGAGATGCGCTTGAAGAGGTCCTGGATGGCAGTGCTGTTACCGATGAAGGTGGCCGACATCTTCAGGCCGCGGGGCGGGATGTCGCACACGGCTGTCTTGACGTTGTTCGGAATCCATTCGACAAAGTAGCTGCTATTCTTGTTCTGCACGTTCAGCATCTGCTCGTCGACCTCCTTCATGGACATGCGTCCTCTGAAGATGGCGGCCACGGTGAGGTAGCGTCCGTGGCGCGGGTCGCAGGCGGCCATCATGTTCTTGGCGTCGAACATCTGCTGGGTGAGCTCGGGCACGGTGAGGGCCCTGTACTGCTGGGCGCCACGAGCAGTCAGCGGCGCGAAGCCGGGCATGAAGAAGTGAAGACGAGGGAAGGGCACCATGTTGACTGCCAGCTTCCTGAGGTCTGCGTTCAGCTGGCCGGGGAACCTGAGGCACGTGGTAACGCCGGACATGGTGAGGGAGACGAGGTGGTTGAGATCGCCGTAGGTGGGGTTGCCCAGCTTCAGTGTGCGGAAGCAGATGTCGTACAGAGCCTCGTTGTCGATGCAGAAGGACTCATCGGTATTCTCAACCAGCTGGTGCACAGACAGGGTGGCGTTGTAGGGCTCGACGACGGTGTCAGATACCTGAAAGCGTAGGCATAACATTGAAGAAAACGCTTCAATGTTCCCACATGAAATCGTCCGTTGAGTCATCCACATGGAGCATAACGTGTGGACCCGTCTCAAGTCCCTGGACATTATGTATAGATGCGGTAATAACAGTTCTTTGACATGAAAAAATAAAAGTTTCGGAAAAAACTTCTTTCTAATGGAAAAACATCGTAAAAAATACGTGCATCTAGCTGCTGAGTCATAACAGGCCCAGAGGCTTTTTTACCTTAGGCGAAGGCATCACAGAATATGTGTTCATGATCCGATCCGGGTACTCCTCCCGGATCTTGGAGATGAGCAGCGTGCCCATGCCGGAGCCGGTGCCGCCTCCCAGCGAGTGCGTCAGCTGGAAGCCCTGCAGGCAGTCGCAGCCTTCGGCCTCCTTGCGGACAACGTCCAGGACGCTGTCCACCAGCTCGGCGCCCTCCGTGTAGTGGCCCTTGGCCCAGTTGTTGCCGGCGCCCGACTGGCCGAAGACGAAGTTGTCGGGCTTGAAGAGCTTGCCGAACGGGCCGGATCGGACGGAGTCCATGGTGCCCGGCTCCAGGTCCACGAGGATACAGCGGGGGACATAGCTGCCAGCTGCCGGAGAGGATACAGCGCGTCAGCTCGAACGGGGGACATAGCTGCCAGCTGCCAGAGAGGATACAGCGCGTCAGCTCGACAGCAGCAGCTCCGTAAAAATGATCAGTCACCAGAGAAAAAGAGAAAATTATTCGCGAACCATAACCGCGATTTTGTGAAATGGAAAGGTGCGGCGGACAAAACAGATAGCAGCAACAATACCACATAAGATCTTACAGGGACTAAAGTCGGGGAAAGCGAGGGGTATGGTGAAAGCAAGTTATGTGAAGGCGGCAAAAATAGGCCATGTTTTGTTTCTCTGAAGCCGCAGACCGCAGAAAATACCCTCTTGACTCGACGAATTTTCCACGGATAGCTGTCGAAACACAAGGTCCAAAAGTGGGATTCATCGAGTTCTTTGCCAGGTTTTGTAAGGACCTTCCTGCTCGGAGTCCTGACGAGGCCAAACGCACAGTACAACGCTGACACCATTTCTCCGAGCAGTGCGAGAAGAGATACCGTCACAGACCAGCGAGGGCAGGGTTCATCACCCCATACCCGTGCCACCCGTCGCGCCCCGTCCAAACACCTTGGCCCGCTCTTCGGCGGATTTCTGGCCGGTAATTTCGACTCGTTGATATCCGGAGACAAGACGGGTGTTCCTCGCCTCCCTGCCGCGGCTGCGTCCCATTCTCCGGCCGCCCACCGCCCTGGCAGGTCCCCGCCCGGCGCCGCCGGCTTACGGCCCGTTTTCGGTCCGTCTCGCCGACCACGCGGCTTCCGGCTGCGTCGGTCGGCGGTTTCCGGTGCCGACCACAGGCGGGCGGCAGCCAGCCGAGGATCCGCCGTTACGGTCCACGGCCGTGCCCGATACAGACCAGCGCGACTGTCTGAAGGACGCATTACACTGTCTGTTCTGTACCGCCTTCAGCACCCTTCTCGCATCAGACCAGTGCGAGGGCATCGACCGTTCGCGTTCCAGCAGGCTTCAGGATGTGTCTTTAGTTCTACATACCACCAATACTCTTCCTGCATCGTATCAGTAAGTGGACGACAGCTGCTCTCGTACACACAGGTTCTCCTTAAGCGTGTGGCGCATGGCTCCAAGCTTCATTATCGAAGCAGCAAAAGGAAAACAAAATGCTGGGCACACAGGCGTGGGCGAGCTGCCGCCGCTCGGGTCGCCGCTGCACGCCGCGCGGACTTCCAAGGCCGACGGCACCGTCGTCGGGACGGCGCCGGCGTGTCTGACAACACGCGACCGGACGGCAGCTGCCGGAGGGCTTTGTTCCGCCGCCACCGAGGCGCGTCGCGGCGAGAGGAGGCTTCTCCGCGACAATGCCGGGCAGGCGGCGGCGCCGTCGGGTGCCTCCCCTCCGCCCACGGACCGCTTTCACCGCCAGGCGGCGGCACGAGCGGTTTCGGCGTCAGCTGTCTGGTGTCCATGACCCCGGGTCGGCGCGGGCGGAAGGCCGGCGAGCTCCGGCGCGGAGACACCGGACGGCTCCGCTCGGAGAGAGGAAAGTCGTCGGCGAGTGAGAGCCGTGGAGACGCTCGCTGCGAGCGTCGGTCGGTCTCACGGGCGCAACACGGCAATCCCCCCTCCCCCTCAGATGTCGATCTGGCAGCCCGATAGGGTCCGGCGGCGATCGGAGCAGCGCGCTCACCCACCGAGAAAGCCAAAACGGAAGGGAGGCACAGCCCTTCCCGTCTGCATTCCTGGGCCTCGCTCACGTCGTTCCCGTGGCAACCAGTTAAAACAAACCGTCACCGTAAACGGCTGTTCAGGTTTGCTGAGCCGAAGGCGACATCGATCGCAGACTCACTCCGTCGCCGTTCTCAGATAATGAGAGTGATTAAAGCCGCATGCCTTCACTCAGCCAACAGTCCCCAAGACGGGACATTTCGGGAAAACGGCAACAAACAACACGGGGAACTGTGCGCAGAGTGGGGCGTGGCTGGTGACTCAGGTGAGGCGAGGGTGCTGTGATTTAATTAGGCTCACGTGCAGACCTCTGGCAGTCTCAGTGTCGGACGAGGCTCGTTCACGACATCCAAGCACGAAGACGTTACCACGCAACCCCGTGGAACCAGGTTATAAGTGTGTGTGGGGGGTTTGGAAGGTGCTCGAAAACGTCTCCTGTGATGAACCTTGCAAAGTTAATGACATGGGGACCCACTAGAAGCAATGTATTTTGCATTTCTTCCTTCTTTTCCTGCTTTATGCAATGTTACTTTACTGATTTTGCGTAACTTCCACGGAAAACAATGCGCTGCCCTGTGACGTTTCCGCACACGCGTCAGAAACACGTTATCGCTGTAAACTTTTCTGTGTCGAACATTCCGGAGCGACTGCAAAGAAAAAACACCGCACGGAGTCCAAATAAACCAGTCCACTCGTGAACGCCTCACGTGAAGACTTTTCAATTGCAGGAGTGTTAATAGAACTGTTGAAATGAGAGGCAGACAATAAATGCACTGGGCTACAAGCCTACGGGACTTGAAAGGCGGAATGAGCCACATGGAGCGTCTCGTCCCCCCCTCGGCGTCAGGATCCCGTCAACGTCGTCCCGCGCACAGAGCGAACCCCAGTCCAGATGCGCGCCTGTCCAGCCCCCTACCCCGCCCCGCTCGTGATGTAAGCGCGCCTGCGTGCCAGACGGATGATGCCCTCTGTGAGCCGGCTTCAGGAAATGACGCCCGATCTTTGTTCGCTTGGTCTCCGAGACAGCGGTGCCGCCTGTAGTCGGCAATGGTCGAGGGCCAGCAGGCTCTGCGCTGAGAAGTTTACGGGTCAATGGCATTTTCAGGAAACTAAAAACGTTATCAGTCGTGGTTCTACAGGATCGGTTTTGACCATCCACATGCACCGACGTTTCGTTCTTGTCCTTGCGGCATTGTTCTATCGGGAAATGCCAAAGGACCCGGTGCCTTATGTCCTGTGCTAGGTCTGCGTCTGTGCCTGTGAGGATGGCTGATGCAGAGGCAACGCCAACTGATTATGTCATGTTCTCGCGGTTATGTGACGTCAGCGCCCACTGATTCGCCGGTTCAGATCTCGTCCTCGCTGCGCCGCGATCGATAGGCTCGCCCGCGCTAAACTGCCAAACCGGCTCCACCGAGTCCGCTCTGAGCCCGGCGGAGTCCAGGAGTCAGGCTCAGAGTCCGACGGAGTCAACTGAGTCAGGAAGTCCAGTCGTGAGACCAAGTTGACTGGAGTCCGGTGAGTGAGCTGTGAGGACGGCGGATCTGATTCAACCCCGGGGCTGAGTCCAAAGAGTCCGCCCTGAGCCCGCTCAGAGTCCAGTGAGTGGGCCCTGACGCCGGGCGGAGTCCAGTGAGTCAGGCCGCGTGACTCAGGGTTCTGCCTCGTTCGGCGGCGCCGGCCGGCCCGCCCGCCGGCTCGACGGGCGTCTCGGTCGCGGGATGACCTCGGTCGGCGGATGACCTCGGTCGCCGGGTGACCTCGGTCGCCGGGTGACCTCGGTCGCCGAGTGACCTCGGTCGGCGGATGACCTCGGTCGGCGGATGACCTCGGTCGCCGGGTGACCTCGGTCGGGGGTGACTTCGGTCGCCGGATGACCTCGGTCGCCGGGTGATCTCGGTCGCCGGATGACCTCGGTCGGCGCAGAGACGGTACAGCCGGCCGGCCTCCGAGCGCAGCCCGGGTCAGACGGCGCAGCCCGCACCGCCGCCTTACGTCACCAGACCATCCCCCGCCCCCGCCGCCGCCGCCGCCGCCGCCCACGCCCTGTCCGCGGTCGGGAAGTGAGCGACGCCCGGTCCCGGACCGGCACATACACAATTACTCGCGCGGATATGGCGCGAGGGCACCGCGTGGGCGTCGCTCGGTGGCGCCGCCGCGCTGGGCGGAGCCCCAGAGCACGGCCGGCCGGTCCGGCCGCGGGCGGCGCGCCCACGCTGCCAAACCCTCTCTCCTGCACTCCCCGCTCTTCCCTCCCCCGCCAGCGGCCTCAGAGGTTTTTGCCGCGGCCGCGCTTTCAGCTGTCCAACTTCGTCCGCTTCTTGCCCATATTCGCCCGCTCATTAACAGTCGAAAGCCGTCACTTCGTCCGGCGTGCGGATACGGCGGACACAAATGAACCTGTTCCGCCACCTGGCGGACTCAAGAGCGGACGGACCCCTGCCCGCCCGAGCCCTCCGCAGTCAGCAACACACTCGCCGGCCACGCCCGGCCGGCGGCCGCCGTCACGTGGTCCGTGACCTCCGTGACGTCACGCCATCGATCGCGCCGCCAGACAGACGGCCGGCCGCTCGGCGGCGGCGGCGGCGGCTGCGCGGCGGGCAGCCAGACGTTCCGCCGGCTTCACACGCCGGCCACCGGGCCCTCGGGTTCGCCGGCGTGAATTTTCCGCCGCTAAACCGGCCGTATTAGGCGGCGGGCGCGGCCGGCGCCGGCCCGGCCCGGCCGATCACCGGGTAACGGGCTGGGACCGCCGTCGGCCGATGCCCGGTCGGCCGAACCGATGGTCCGCTTCACCGCGTCCTGCTGCCCGTCGGCGGGCGCTGGAATCAGGCCCAGCTTCGCAGCTCTACCCGGGTGGAATCCCGCGTGCGTGGCGCGCGAAGTGAGGACAAGGCAGCCCTGGAGCTACTGACGTGAAGTTCCTCTCAGCCCGGCTCCTCTCCTGCTCTTCTCCTGCTTCTCTCCAGACACGGACACGCGACACGGGGTCCGGTCCGGGCTGTGACGGCCATCATGGTTTCACTTTGAAATTCGTGGGGTTGAACGGAGGGCGACGACAGACGACCAGAAACAATAAAATTTAACACGTTGGAAAGCGAACCATGAAATGCAGTGATTCATTTTTATGGCATGCCACGCTGTAACCAGGTCAACAGAGGGCAGCACGGCGCCTGCTGTGCCGGATGTCGAGGTTCAATAGTGGTAACAGTGCACCCAACAGCCCGCGATTTTTAGGTTAATCGGCGAGTTTTTTCGGCATGCTGGTGATCTGAGACTGACATTCAGCCCAAAATCAGTTCAGCTCAATCCAGCAATCGTCAAAATACGAAAACGGTGTTATCAAAACGTCATTCAGTCTCCACAGCAGTTCTGTTAAGGTCATATGTTTGGGGTGGATTAGACATCAGCTGTGAACGAATCAAGTCAGGAGGGACAGCAGGACCAGTCGTATCTGTAACGTCCAGACGGCGACAGATACTCACAGCTGGCCTCGTTGTAGTAGACGTTGATCCTCTCCAGCTGCAGCTCCGAGGAGCCGTTGTAGCGGCCGTTGGGGTCGATGCCGTGCTCGTCGGAGATGACCTCCCAGAACTGGCGGAAGAGGAACAGGCGTCCCGTCAACGGCGGGCCGTGCCGACGCCAGGTGGAGGTCACAGGTCGACCGGCCGCGGCGTCACCACGCCGGCGTCAAACGGTGCCCGCAGACGAGCCGCACGGCGCCATCTGCCGCCACTTCAGGAGAGAGACGGAGCCGGCAGAGCGGAGAGGTGATCAGGCACGGCTCTGAACGGACGTCAAACGCGGCAACACCGATCCGCGAGAGTAAAGCATGATCCCGCGCGTCCCATGCAGACTCGGACTTATTACGTCACGTGCGTCCGTGGACCCTGGGCCGACTACGGATGTTCCCGCCCGGCCGGCCGGATAGTCTAATGATCGAATGGCCCTGTCTACGATCCCCTGCGCCATTATCCGCATCCAGCGGCATAACGTCCACAGCCGTAATCGTCGCGCGAACGGCGCGGCCTTGGCAAAACAGCCGGCAACTGGCCCGCCGCGAATTGTGATGTCATCCGTGCATTATGCCGAGGGTGGGATGCCGACCACACGCTGTCAAGGCCAGCGGATGGACGCCCGGGGGAGGGGATTTAAACCCTTAAACTCCCTCCCGCCATTTAAATGCACGAAAGCTGGCCGCCGTCGTGTTGTGGTGATTAGCAGCGTGATCGGTCGTGAGTCTGTCACGGAGATCATCTGGATGAGACGCGACGGACTGGCGGAAATTCCGCGCCCTTAACAACAGGAGCTTCCGAGCGACGACTCGCAAGAACGCTTTGAAATAATCGGGCAGTGTTTCGATGCAAGAAAATGCCGCAGTCCCGTAACAGCCGGCGGAGAGGCGACCGTAGGTGGAACGATCGCTCCTGGAGCTGCGTCACGTGTGCGCGTGACGGAGCGACAGCGCGCGCGTGACAAGCTGTGTGTAGGACACGGTCACGCCAGCCTAGCCCGGCATATCAGCCAGACAGCAGACGGGTGACCTCGCGTCGGGTGCTCGTATTTCGCGTACTGAAATGAAGCTCAAGGTGTCTTCGGGACGGGCCGGAATTTTGGGTACCTGTTTTCTGAAGTTTTCAGACCTAAAGCCGTTTTGTTCTTAATATTTCTGGACCAAGAGAAATCAGCTCCTTTGTCTCAAAGATACAAAAAATCACGCCCTGCACGCGCATCAAACTCCCCAATTTTAACACGTTTCTTAGTCATTTTCAAAGGCCATGAGTTGTTTCTCGAACATCAGTTCAGGCTGCAACCGTTTAAATAAATCGGGATGTGCATCCTGTAAACATTATTCTCAACACTGGCCTTCGTGAAACACAAGTGTACCAGTGACACCGGTTCTATTCTAATTTCTTTATTTCTGTGTAACTGCCATCAACCCAGGTGCGTAGCCAGGATTCTCCTCGAGGAGGCGGAGGGGCAAATGCCAACTTTTGTCATGTGCCACTGGCATATGACGAAATGAATAGGAAAAAACAAGATTACGTATTTTTTATTTTAATTTGCTTTTTACGTACGTACGTACTTAAAAAGCAAATTGTACGTGCTTAACCTCATGTTTAACGCTCAGGAAAAACGTATAATGTTTACTTTTGTAGCATATATATGACCCATTATTCCCTATTCCTTCCTGCGAAATCATTAAACATCTACTGCAGACCACTTGGTTCAGGGGGAGGGTGGCAATGAGACCATGCCCCCTGGCTACGTGCCTACGTTAATCTCATGTCATGGAAGTAAAATTCCTTGTAGGGAGGGATGGATCCGAGCAGAGCAGCTTCTCTACCAGCACCCATATTTCTAATGGAGAAAAAATAAAATAACCGCTGCAAGCGTTGGGATATAAGCTAGTTTTTTATTTTTAACTACACTTATTAACTACACTTGCCAGGGATACGAAACATGGAAAATATAGGCAATGAAATATGCACCTTACATCAAGCTAAATACGATTTCAGTCTTATTAATATACAAAAGCATGCGCTCGCAAGGTTAAGTTCACTCTCCTTTCTCCTCTCTTCTTCCTCCTCTCGCTCTATCTCGCAGCTACGTCATCGAGCGCATTCCTCCTGGGGCGCCGACTGTGCAGTGTGCAGCCCGCCCCGCCCGCCGCCAGCATTGTGTGCCGATGACGGCGCCGGCCGGGCTGGCGGGCGACAACTAGGCCGCATCCGCACGGCGGACCGCACAGCAGACCACCACGCAGGCCGCAGACAGGCCGCAGACTGCACGGCAGACCGCGCGGCAGACCGCAGACTGCGGAAGGCAGGCCCGAGCGGCAGACCGAATCGTCTCCCCGGCTCTGGAGTGGTTCCCCCCCCCCCCCCCTCCAACCGGCCAACTCCAGCGTGTCAAGCGGAGACAACTGCAGCGCTGGGACGGCACGAAGAGGCGACTCGAGAGAAGAGCCTCGAGCGCCCGCCTGCCGACGGTCAGGCGCATAGCGGCCTCATCGCCGCCTCGTCGGCGCCCTAAGCTGGCCGTCCTGTGACGTCACCCGAGACGCCGCGGGCGTTGTCCGCGTGACGTCACCAGACGGCGGAGGAGGCGGCCGGCCGCGGGCTCCGGTCCCCCAGCGGGCCGGCCCGGCGCGAGGCGGGCCACTTGAGAGAGTTACGCCAAGAGGGGAGAAGTGGAGCGGACTGGAATGCAGCCGCCCCACGCTGCCGACCACGCGAGGGGCGGCCGGCCGCCGCCTGGCCACTTATTGAACAGGCCATCAACGCGATTCAGCCGGTCAGCGGTTCCCAGGGGCGTGGCCCGACGCCTTCGGAGAGGAGGGCGCGGATCGGCGGAACCGTGCGCTCCGCCCGGGCGGCTCCTCACGTCATTTTCCTCGGTCGATTTCACGAGTCGCTCGTCAGGCTGATCCCGCCTGCCGACGGCGCCTGGGACCGCCTCTGGCAGGTCGGAATTCCTTCGGCACGCGACTCGGCCGGCCGGCACAGGTGTCGTCCGCCGGCGACAGACAGAGGTCACGCTGACGCTCGTCATCAGCGAGAGACTGATGTGACGAAGACAACATCTCGCCATCAACGAGGTGATGACGGACCGAGCCAGACGGTCCGGGGCGGGCTCTGATCCCTCCCGAGAAGACAAACGCTTGACAATGAATTGCCGTTTTTTAATCTGAGAAAGAAGTCCTGACCAAGAAGTCGCAAAAACTCATGTAATAATGTTTGGAAACAAACGTACCATCCCCCCTATTTAACATACCGTAGCCCCTTTGAGCCTTCCCAAGCTCGTTCGTTGGATACGCGCCTGGACGGAGTGTGATGTTCGCCATGATGCCGTTCACCAGCCCCCACGACAAGAAAAATCCCCTATGTGTGCGTGGGGGACCAAAGCACTGCATCAGTCTGTCGGAGCTGGTAGTCGTTCTGTGATGCGGAGATGAGTCCTCTCCCGTGGTCGTGGAATGTGGTCTCCTTGTCCCAGCCACGATACGTGTCTGTCCCCTCGAGTATGAAGGCTGTCGGCGATAGTCCCTGGGATATAAGTCTCAGCGGAACAACGTGATCATTAGATGTGTTTTTCCTTGGCCCATCCCTGCGAGGAAGGTGTACACTCACGATGAACAAGGAGAAAACAACAATCAAAGCGCCGAGCTGAAGCAGAAGGCCGGTGAACGATTTAGTGGAAAATGCCACATTTGTGGCAGGGAACGGTAAAAATCGCAGCCAATCGGTAACATACCACATGCTATAGCACTGCTCCGAAGGTTCTGAGCATGGCGTTCCGTCAGACGATGGGAAGACGTCCCTCAACTGGAGCGAAATTTAACATCACACCACACGCCACGGGAAAAGGCCTGCAAACCGCGATGTCCCTGGGCCTTTCGCACCTCGGCCCTCAGTCCGGCCACCAGAGCCAGAAGATGACCTGACTCGTGTGATGACTGACCTTGGATCCGATCTGGTTGCCGCACTGGCCGGCCTGGAGGTGCAGAATCTCCCTCATCGTGTCGGTTGCGTGTGGATTGTCGCCGTGTGCCTGCCTGCCCCGCCGTCGATGATGTGCCGGCGGCGGCGCGCCGACGCGCGACCAGTACCTTCCTTCCAGCTGACGTCACGGCCGTGCTGCGCGCCCATTGGCCGAGCGCTGACCGCTGGAGGTCGCGCCCAGTACCGCTCTCGTCCATATATGGAGGAACGGCTGACGTGGCCGGTCCGCTTCATGTTGAGTGCTCGCGTTGGGGCGGCAGCGGCGCCCGGTATGGAAAAAGAGACAGCGGACTCGTCGAGGCGTTTTAAATCAACATGTCCGGCTTCAACTCCGCCTGTCGCTAGGCTCCGTGGAAGTCAGCTGCGACAGTTTCCTTGAAGGTGCTGTTTTAAATGCCGGTGAAATGGCTCAGGAAGAGCAGCGTTATCACTAGTATTTCACCTTTCACCGTATCCACAGACCCCTGACTATTCATGGCTTCTGTTAACAACGGCTGAGTTCCCTTCCATTTCGGAAGATATCGCTTCATTTCGAGGCATCGGCCACGCACGCCAGCTGAAAGACGAACATGAAACTCAGGCTCGCGGTTCTTTACACCACTTTGTTCTCCATACGGCCGAAGTACGTTTTGTGCAAATTGCAACTGTCGTTCAGGATCCCCATCTTGGGTCAACGGCTACACACACCTTCGGTGAGGACCGGTAATCGCTCTTGATGTTTTCGTCGGCTGTCAGGCGCACCCAATAGATATTTGATGACGATAGTTCGTTTTATGGTTTTCCAGATCATCACTGTTGTTCATATTTTTGTTTAGAGCTCGGCTGAACATTGTGCCCTTCGTAAGCTGGCTCTCTCGATTCTCGTTCTACACGGCCTGGATCTGCGCGCATTCCTTGAGTAGTGACTGCCGGCTGCAGGGGCGGTAGTAAAATTTAATAATTCAATGACGACCACGCGCCGCAGCTGGCGGCTGACGGTGATGTCAGCCGGCGGGTCACCACGCAGCGGCCCGGCCCGGGCGTCCGGTGACCGTCTGGGGTCAGCGCTCCAGAGGAAGGCGTCACACTTCCTGACGTCTTTACTCCGGACACCCTCTGCTGCCGGTACTCCGGGACCTCTGCTGTCTGCGCTCCGAAACAGGCCTTCGTCGTCCGTGAAAACTCCGAGAAAACATCTGTTGACTGTGCTCCGGAACACCTTTTGTTGTCTGTACTCCGGGATAACCTCCGTTGTCTGTACTACGAGACAGCCTCTGTTGTATGGGCTGAGGGGCATCCTCTTTTGTCTGGCCTGTGAGGCACCCTCTGTTGTCTGTACTACGAGACAGCCTCTGTTGTATGGACTGCAGGACACCCTCTGTTGTCTGGACTGCGGGATACCCTCTGTTGTGTGGACTGCGGGATGCCCTCTGTTGTCTGGACTGCGGGATACCCTCTGTTGTCTGGACTGCGGGATGCCCTCTGTTGTCTGGACTGCGGGATACTCTCTGTTGTCTGGCCTGGGGGACGCCCTCTGTTGTCTGGCCTGCGGGACGCCCTCTGTTGTCTGGACTGCGGGATACTCTCTGTTGTCCGGACTGCGGGGCACCCTCTGTTGTCCGGACTGCGGGGCACCCTCTGTTGTCTGGACTGCGGGATACCCTCTGTTGTCTGGCCTGGGGGACACCCTCTGTTGTCTGGACTGCGGGATACCCTCTGTTGTCTGGACTGCGGGACACCCTCTGTTGTCTGGACTGCGGGATACCCTCTGTTGTCTGGCCTGCGGGACGCCCTCTGTTGTCTGGCCTGTGGGGGAGGGAGCGAGCACGCCTGTCGGGCTCGGCCGCCGAGCTGCAGCTCTGTCCTCCTCTCAGGTCGGCTGAACAGGGCGCCGCCAGCCGGTGGTAACTGACGACTCATCGTCGCTCGCTATCTGCTCGGGAGGGGGCGAGGAAGGAAGGAAGCGAGGGGGACGAAGGACGGGGTCATGTGGCGCTGTTCCGCTGGTCCAGCGCTGCAGCGCTGGTCCCAGAGACGCAGCTAGGATGAAGGCGGGGGCCCGGAACCCAGAGTGAACTGAAATCATACGAAAACCGCTTGGTGGGAAGACGATGTGCAATGGTTTTCACAAAAAATGCGGGCCTAAGGAGGGGGCCCGGGCCCCCCGACCCCCCTGCACCAGTGGCTAGTCCAGCGGGAGAGGTGCTAGGGAGCGAGGAACAGAGGAAATCAAGGGAGCGAAGAATGTAAGTTTTTTGTTGGTTTGATTTGATTTGATTTGATTTGATTTAATTGCACGGGAAAGTTGGGGCTTAGTGGGGCTTCAGAGAAAGAGGTCGGGCAATGAATGGCAGTCAAGTGAACGAATGAGTTAAAAGACCATATCTTCTGGACTTCCTTTAGCTAAGCCTCTTTAGAACACAGAGTAAGACAAGTAATGATGGTGAAATGTGGAAGACAGACCCAGATACGACTTCAGTAATAAAACACGAAACCGCCTAGGATAGTCCCGGACCGGTTCCACGTGTACCCTCGTAATTCCCTATTAATCTTGCCCGGGTAAGCACAGCAGCATGGCTATCTAATTTCATTAAGTGGAGCGCCACTTACAGTGTCTTGTTTATTCCATAAGACCCATTTGGATCACGGATCGAATCTTCCACGATATTTTCGGTGCACAGGTGGCCGGCTCTGACTGTTCCAGGCCTTCGTATCGTACATACGCTGCCAGGCAGCCTATTCTGGGCAAGATCAGTGCGGTCACGCCCTGCCATGTTGTCAGAACGTGCAACTCCCGTCTCGCCAACGCCCACAGAGCGTCCAAAACACCATCCCCCGAGGAAAGCGAGCCGGGAGACACGAACCACGCCTGCGCAGGTACTTATAAAGTCCCCGTTCTCTGGCGTTCTGGGGCACGGTTCCGTGGTCATTTCGGGGGCATCCTTCACAGTGGACATCAGGTGACCAACACATGCACAGTGACAGCTAAAGGGGAAAGGAAAGGGGAAACGGCGTACGAGGTAGCTAAGCGATGGTCTTGTCTGCGGAGCATAAAGGTGTTTTGTAAGATAAGTTTAAGGTGTCTGTGGAGAACGATTAAGGTGTCTGTGGAGATACGTTTCATGCTTAAAGCAAAATCTGCTTTCATGGATGCCGACGACAGAAGCATTAAGATGTTTTGTGAGATACGTTTAAGGCGTCTGTAAGATACGATTAAGGTGTCTGCGGAGATATGTTTCATGTTTGGCAGAATCTGCTTTCGTGGATGCTGACGAACTTTTATGTCAGCTTTCGATACTCACAAACAACCGACATGATGGCACCGTCAGCATTCCCTGAGAGAAAAGTGAAGGTTCATCGACCCTGGCCGTGAAATTTGCAGGAACTTTGGTCAGTTTTGGCACAGTGGAGCACAAACGATACGTTCATTTGCCCCCAACCTACCGCGCACACGGTCTAAGGCGCTTGCCTTCCCCAGGCGGTTGCCGCCAGATGTCAGGTGACCGGCAGCCGCCGCCCCCCTCTGACGAGGTCAGGGCGGCCCTGCGTGCTGCCGGGCAGCCGGCTTATCTGCCCATCCTTGCGGGTCCACCCAGCTGGCCGGTCCAGCCTCCGGCCGCGGCCGCCGCCGCCGCCTTTCGCCGGCCGTCGTGCGGGCCGACCCGCCATAGCGGTCGCCCCCGGAGCAGCCGCCCGGCGACCGCGGGGGGGGGGGGTGAGTCATTCCGCGGACCCGTGCGCCGCGGCCGACGAGCGAACGGGAACGCCGCTGACGACGCGCGACGGCGGCGCGGGCCGACGGCGTCGAGCGTGCCGCCGACAGGGCAGAGCCGAGCCGGCCGCGCCGGGCGGCGGAGCG
Organism: Capitulum mitella; assembly: GCA_030062745.1. Lineage (NCBI taxonomy): Eukaryota > Metazoa > Arthropoda > Thecostraca > Pollicipedomorpha > Pollicipedidae > Capitulum > Capitulum mitella. The sequence goes on along the minus strand of CP099850.1, from coordinate 20,469,710 downwards.
TGGCCCGGCCGTTACCGCCGCCCGGCCGCCGCCGCCGCCGTCTCGTGACGTCACGGCCCTCACCTGCGAACGCTCGGGACGTGGGAGCGGTCGCGGGCCGTATTTGGTTGGCGAGGGCCCGGTAAGGCCGGGCCGCATGCAGCGCGTGCCGATCCAGCGCTGCCGGGAGGTTTAACAGGTGGCCTTTAATAAATCGAGTCGCAGAGGTTCTCTCGTGACGTTTCGAAGATAACCTTAACGCTTCTCGCTTTGCAGATCCTGCGCGAGCGGTCGGCATATGTGAGTCGTATCGTGAACTGAGACGCATATTTCATGGGTCTCCCTATTATGCTGTATAGATAATCGCAGACAGCTGAACTGGCAGGGTACAGCAGCAAGCAGAGAAAAGGTATCATCTTTGGAAAGATTTTAGCTTGAAACCTGTCTATGGTGTTGCACAGAGCAAAATTGCCCGAAATCGCTTTATTCCCACAAACTTAAAAATAATTAGTACATCCAACTTTGGTGCATATATTTAAGACAACAGCGAACTTGGAACTTAGAGCAAAACCATGATCATGCTGTCTCAAAAATAAGATTAAACATATTTCCTTAGCACAGAAAGCCGTGACACCGTTCTGTTTACTGTATCCTCCCACCAGAGGCGCTGGAACCTCTCCACTGGTGGGGGCGGGGTCAAGGAAGTATTTTGGGACAATTCTTTCCAAACAAGGCCCATAGGGTCATTGTTAAATTCCAGAAAGGTTTGGGGGCAGTTCCCCCTGCCCTCGCTTCCCGCGCCCTTGCCTCCCACCTCAAACTTTCATTATTTTTGTAACGAATAACATTACCATTATAAGGCAGCATGCACGTTCCCACCCCATGGAAATTTTTCGTAACAACGTGCTGTTTTTTTCTTTGGGCAAAAGCTTGAAACTGCGCGTGCCTTCCATCTCAACCCGCCGCCTCTACTCTAGCTAATACCTCCGCGCCATCTCCCACAACTGGGCCAAGGTCCGCTCGGTGCCGGCGGGACCGTTCTGGTGCTAACTGACGGTCCAGGCCGAACGTCGCCCGCCTCTAAACAAAACAGGCGGTCGGCGGCTCGGCGGGCCGCCGCCTCCCCAGAGACCGTCCGGTGACTCACTGTCTCCGACGGCCAGGCGGGCTGTGCCGAGCACGGCCGCTCGATTGGTCCCGTACTCAGCACCGCCAGCCGGCACGAGACTAGTAAATACACGTTGTGCAGTTCGTGCAGATGCAATAGCTTGATTATTGGGCAAAATAACGCAAACGATATCACTGTTGGACATTTTTCGTGTTAGAGAAATTTGATTCTGCGGTTGAGGACCGCAGCATATGTCACGTTAAGTCGTATCAACCGTGCACTTTTGTCATATCAGCCAACCATTATTCAAGTTCAACGCTGGATAACATTGACTGGCAGCCTTCAATTTTCCGTCTCGAAGTTTAAAGCGATGCAGTTCATAATTCGAGCGCAGTTCGTGGCTCGATTCACATTCACGAAAATATTGATCTTGCTGTCCAGATGCTACGAAATGAACAGCTGGCATGACTATAGAACCTTTGTTAAAACGATTTTCCCAGTACTTGATAAAACCCAGTCTCTGCCTTGAAAAAGGAAAAATGGGGAAGCGTGTGATGCATTTTGAAATCTTCAAGCATCCGCCTTGCCATTTCCCCACTGGCACAGTGGCCGGCCGATCCATCCCCTCGCCGCATCATGCGTCTAACCTCCAGGTCAGACGCACCTCCCAGCTGCGTGGCGCTCCGTCCCTGCCCTCTCTGAGCCGGAGTGCCCGCCGGCCGGTGCCCTCCGCCCACGGCTCACCGTCGGCCGCCGCCAGCCGCGACCCGCCCTTAAACCGGCTGTGGGCGGCGGCGGCGGCGGCGGGCGGCGGCCAGGTGGCGCTGCGAGCGGCGGAGGCAGGGGCCGGCCGCGCCGAGTCGGCCGACTCGCCTCGGACTCGAAACAGCCGCGGCGTCTCCGCAGCTTAGCGGTCGCGTGCTGGCTGGGGCACCGCCCGTCGAGCTGGCAGATGAGGGCCTGCTGGCCGCACTGCACGTGGCACAGCACGGGTGAAAGGGGCACCTGGTCAGCGTCAGTACCATGATTTTGTTCGGATTGAACACGGAAAACCTGTCTGGCTTGATACTGTTGATTGTTGCACCTTTCTAGCAGGATGAATGTGTTTTCCTTCCTGTGGTCAAAACCATTCGATGTGGTGGACTATTGCAATTATACTGTTTGCATATATATATATATATATATATATATATATATATATATATATATATATATATATAATTTGCATATATAAATATAAAATATACTACAAATATACTATTTGCAAATATATGCAAATATACTTGTTTCAAGCTGAACTTGTGACATCAGTAGTGGCATAACTTCCGTTTAAACTAGTCGTTTGTTTTGAAATACTGTTAACTGTAACGCCTTGCTGGCAAACTGAATGAATTTTCATTCCGGAAGCGGTCAAAATCGCCACTATACATTGGCAACTATTTTTTCTCTTGGAAGTTTTACTGTTGTAAGATACCAAGCCGACAATGGTAAGAAGCTTTGTTGTTGACATTTTGTCTTAAATTACGTTACTCGCTATGCCATTTTTATATTTCTTTCACTGGGTGCTCCAGGTGAAGCAAGGAATGACAAAATCTTGTGTATTATTTATAACTGTCAGCACCTTCCGCCGAAGGACGCAATAGGTACCAGCTATGGAAGATCGTATTTAAAACCGTTATTGCTTGGGACACTACGAGTGGAACATTCTGTATTAAGAACAAATTTGTCATAGCGCAAGGGCAGTATTCTTCCTATTTATTATATATTTGTACCAGCTAATCCTTTATCTCTTCAGATCTCATCACTTTTCCCAGTTTGAACGTGGTGAACAAATATGTTTAAGTGGCGAGAAGACATGCTTCTAATCCCGTAACATTTACTGAATAAGGTTCAAATTTTGGTGGTAGATCTGCCAACGTTCAACCGTTACACCTGTATGGGACGGCCGTCCTGTATGCTGGGCTTTTGCCCATCTGAGAGACAGGTTTAAACAACTTGAACATGCACTACGTGGGACCAACAGCTCTGTTTTTTTCTCCATATAACTTTGTCTGAAGACAATGCATTGTCCCCATCCCATGCCGCACTGTGTGACGAAACCAGCTGGTAGGTACGAGAGGGCTTTCCGAAGATTGCCTGCCAGCTGACAGCGCTATGGGCCGTCTGATAGCTGTATTATTAGTTGCAGTTTCCGCCGCCAGTCTTCAAACTGCAGGACGCGGAGCTAGCGGTAAACCTCGGACAGCGAGAGTGGACCGGCCGGGAGGGTGGAGGGGAGAGGTGTTAGGGAAGTTCTTCCCACGATTTTGATATTTGCCTTATCATCTAACAGGCTATAGAATAGCATCGAACTGTTTTTTCCTCAGTAGTCTGAAAACGTTCCACTGCCATTTCCGCGAATACCTACGTTTCGTAAAGAATGTCGCCAAAACTGGCAAGCTTGTTTAAGTCGATACACGGGACTGAGACTGGCGACTCTTGAAGATTGTCAAAGACCGGAGTAAACAGCTAGTGCCCCTTACCAAATATATTTTACGTGTAAAACGCAGTCTCTCCTGGCTTTAATAAGGCTATATGGTGCATTTCAGTTCCATAATGATGCCGAGATCCAGGAACCAATAAAAATAATTTCTCGCTCGATTCAGACGATGAATTGAGAGCAAATAGGACAGTGCATTACCTGAAACCTCCAAAACTTGGAAAGATAATTTTTCCGCGATTTTCATTGGTTTAAATGTCATAGACCATTGTAGAAACCCTTTACAATTTTCAGTCATCAGTAATTCAAGTGAAGAGCCCTGCCCGATATGGCAGTAAGAAACGCAGCGTATGTCGAAAGCAGGGCTTGGAATTTTGCGTTTTTTTTGTTGAATTGCTGAGGATGATAGACTCTTCCTATTATGGCTGAGCTGATGTGTATATGTGATGCGTAGGACACCTAGGATACCCTGGACAATGCCACGAAAAACATGTAATAAACAACATTCGTGTTGCATATTTTTTATTTACATTTACATTCATGTTGTGAAGAACGTGTTCACAAATTGTGAAAATAGAAACTTAAAAAGATCCTTTAAAATTTCAGTACGATTCGTCTCAATGAATGTTACGAATGTGAATTCCATATTTCATGTTCGTAGCTGCCTGTGGTTCGTCAGCGCCCCTTTTTTTATTAAACGACACTTTTTCAACATGGACGTAATCGTTATACTTTAACACGGGCTTATTCTTAGTTTGCTTACTACTAAGTTACTTTTTCCATCTCGTATTTTTCCGGCTTAACTTTCGAATGACCAGCGCCAGCGGACCCACCTCATCAGATTGGCCACAAACGCCCAGCGTAACGCATTCTGTCGCCCTGTGGCCAATGAGGTCAGCAGGATTCGTTTTCTGCTTTCTCACGATTCTAGCTTTGTTCGTTTTCCGATTTTAATGTGGCTGCTACCAACAGAACGTTACAGAAATGCATAGAAAATAAGTTTCATGTTTTAGCTACTCGCCAAATTCAAATCCTATGCGAAGATTAAAAGGCCACGTTGGGAGAAATTGTCATTTCAGAAAGTTTATCACGTTGCAGATTTGGTGGATTCAAGCAATTGTCACACAATGAACCTTCTAATGCGGCTGATGCACGACCATCAGTTTTGGGCTATGACGTGACCTGCAACGCCACCATTGACGTCGACGTCAAAGAATGGCTTTTCTCTTCGGCCTAAGGGTGACGGGCTCTCCATTACTGCTTGAATTGCTGAAGTTGGACAATGTCGGGACTGTCAAACTTTTCTGATATATATATATATATATATATATATATATATATATAACATTATAAAAGCGGTAGGACATGCGACTTGAAGTATAATTCGTTTCGTTGGATTTTTTTACCCATAGTTCATACAGCACTCATCGTGACTGCCGAAATGTCGATGGATGTAATCTTTGTTGGTATGATTTCTTGCAGTAACAGCAATAACCGTTCGACAAAATCCGCAACATTTGTATTTTTAACAATAAACATCTTCAAGAAGTACAACTGTATGTATAAACGGACGTTAATGATTTTCTCAAAGGCTTCTCAAAGGCTTTCCCAAAGGCATTTTTCATGTCAACCCAATCCCAGAACAAGAGGTTCTGACAAAAGAAAAGTAAGGCATGATGCAAATGAAGGCAAACAACACAATGCAATGGTCAATGGGAATTCAACGCAATTTTCATTCCAACATCATGGTGAGCAAACGCGTGACGCTTGTGTAGTTCATGGCTGCTTTGTACAAAGGCATGCTTCCGTCTATATAAGCACTGTTTGCGCAATGCGAATAGCCGGATCATCGGCACAAACTTAATTGTTACGAAGAACCCCTAAGTCATAACGAAAACAATCTGTTCAGTGCCTGTCAAACACCAACCGAAAAGCTGCCAACGTTGCACGTGCACTTGCGGCAACAAGTTTAGCAGCAAATCCACCACCGAAGTGATCAGCAAACTCGACAGTTGTACATGAAAGAAGCACACAACTCTCTTGGGGCCCGATAAATTGTTTTACGGCTTGGCCATTGCATCTTTCGATGCGGTAGACACATTATTGACCCCCGAAACCTGAATGCTGCCAGGGATTTAAAAAAAAGAAGTGTGCAGCACCGGCTGGTATTCGGGCGACCACAGGTAAGGAATACTTGATATGCACCTCCTCATTTCCTTAAAAAGGCACCAAAACACAAGAATAATAAAAAAAGGTGTGTGCTTCATATGCATCCTGGCCAAAACAACACCTCAAAAGCCCCGTTCATAAGGACAACGTCGTCTCCTTCGGAGGCAGGCAGGGCCACTAATAGGCATCCTCCTCCTGACGATCATCATAGTCGTTGTCGCGGTCATCATAGTCGTTGCGGTCGTCGTCCCTGTCGTTGCGGTCGTTGTAGTCGTCGTTCCGGTCGTTGCCGTCGTCGTAGTCGTTGCCAGCGTCCTCGTCGTCCTCGTAGTCGTCGTCGGCGCTGGCCTCCTGGTACTGCTGGTACTCGGCGATCAGATCGTTCATGTTGCTCTCCGCTTCGGAGAACTCCATCTCGTCCATGCCCTCGCCGGTGTACCAGTGGAGGAAGGCCTTGCGCCGGAACATGGCGGTGTACTGCTCCGAGATACGCTTGAACAACTCCTGGATGGCGGTCGTGTTGCCCACGAAGGTGGCCGACATCTTCAGGCCGCGGGGCGGGATGTCGCACACGGCCGTCTTGACGTTGTGCGGGATCCAGTCCACGAAGTAGCTGCTGTTCTTGTTCTGCACGGACACGATCTGCTCGTCGACCTCCTTCATGGACATGCGGCCGCGGTAGACGGCGGCCACGGTGAGGTAGCGTCCGTGGCGCGGGTCGCAGGCGGCCATCATGTTCCGCGCGTCGAACATCTCCTGCGTCAGCTCGGCCACGGAGAGCGCCTTGTAGCCCTGGCTCTGGCGCGACACGAGCGGCACGAAGCCCGGCACGAAGAAGTGGAGACGCGGAAATGGCACCATGTTGACGGCCAGCTTCCTGAGGTCGGCGTTCAGCTGGCCGGGGAACCTGAGGCACGTGGTCAGGCCGGACATGGCCAGGCAGATGAGGTGGTTCAGGTCTCCGTACGTCGGCGACGGCAGCTTCAGCTGCTTGTTGCAGATGTCGTACAGCGCCTCGTTGTCGATGCAGAACGTCTCGTCCGTGTTCTCCACCAGCTGATGCGTGGAGAGCGTGGCGTTGTAGGGCTCCACCACCGTGTCCGACACCTTCGGCGACGGCATCACGGAAAACGTGCACAGGATTCGGTCCGGGTACTCCTCGCGCACCTTGGAGATGAGCAGCGTGCCCATGCCGGAGCCGGTGCCGCCGCCCAGACTGTGAGTGAGCTGGAACCCCTGGATGCAGTCGCAGGCCTCGGCCTCCTTCCGAGTGATGTCCAGGACCTGATCGACGAGCTCGGCGCCCTCGGTGTAGTGACCTTTGGCCCAGTTGTTGCCGGCTCCGGACGACCCTGCGAAGAGGGTGCACTTGGTCATCTGGTCCCCATGCCATGCGAGAGCGGATAGGGAGCTTATGATCGCGACTGTTCTTCAGTGAAGATGGACTTTGCGTGCAGATAAAGCTCTTCCTAGGCGCGTAACAGGGCAGAATTGGTGCAATGACAACCGTCTCCCACTGCAATGAGACAAATTGGCGAGTGTCTTACATCGCGTACTCACACGATGTAAGACACTCGCCAATTTGTCTCATTGCAGTGGGCTTAATTAGACTTGCAGTATGACCACAGTCACAAAGACCCTACTCACTTGTAAAAAAAAAACTATCCGAATAAACGTATGGCAGTTGGTGCGCCAGTCAATACGTTTGGCAATTCGGATCAGCGAGCGTACTCTGATCGTGCTAGCGGATTCTCTTGCTCTTGAAGGTCTCTTCACGCATACGTCTGACAGCCGTTTAGGCTGCCTGAGTAACGCTGGCGATTCACCATATTATCGCAGTATTTCCACCAGTTACAGGGGGTTCCAAAAGTAAGAGTGTCCAGAAAACGGGTTAAGACCAATGTACATGTGACCGAAAAATATCCAAAACTTGGCCATTTGTGTTCATGGCCTTTTCAGGTCACGTGGTGAGGTCATGTTTGCCTTTGTTCGCTCATTTCTCGATTAACTGGACCTAGCATGACATCCTCCAGACGGGAGTCACGTCGCTGCAGGCAGGTTTGGAGACGACGCACGAGATTGCCGATCATTCGGCTGCGCTCTGCTGTAGAGATGGATCTGATGTGGGCGCATAATGCCTTTTTCGGTTCTGAGATGGTGTGTGGATTTTCCAGCACGCATTTTGTTTTGCGGCAGTCCGGCATGTAGAAGTCAAGTGAACTTAGATCAGAGGAGAGAGGGCCCCACTCGACTGCAGTTTTTAGGGAAGTGACACGCTCCCCGAAATGGGCTGACCACCACTGTTTTGCGATTTCTGCCGCGTGTGGTGTGGCTCCATCCTGCTGGAACCATTTTTCCTCTGTCGTTACACTTGACGTCTTTCCAGTGCTACCCAAAACTTGCTTGGAACGCCATTGTATCACGCACTGTTGACTGTCGCATATTCTTCATTCTCAGTTTAAAACCGCAAAGGTCCGATCGGCCCGATCGCAGACTTTCCTAACCCAGCCCAAAGGTCCCGCCCGAACTTTCCTACGACAATCCATGCAGTTACTTTCTCAGAATGCAGCGGTTTCTCGTTCAGGACAGTTCAGGTGTCAGGACATTCGCTTCCCCTGAAACGTTGTTCCTCCTGTTAACGCATCCGCTTAGGTAAAAATGGGCTTCGTCTGAAAACCAGAGGTGGCTCAGGAATTCTAGGTCCTCTGCAGTCTCGTATCAAACCCAGTCGCACATGATGACGCACTCCTCTTTGCCCATCTCTGTCAGAGGTTTGGAAGCCCTGCGTAGTACGAATACAATTTCAGTTTGTTCCTCACAGTTCTGCGCTGCATAGAGACCGCAATATTAATATCCTGAGACTAGCGACGCAGTGACTTTCATAGACTTCTCGACATCGCCGGGGCGACATTCTCCAAGTTTTCTTGAATTCTCACGGAACAAGGACGACCAGCCTTCTTCGGGTTATGAACTGTACAGCTTATTTACATTTTTTGGCCATCTTTAATATCCCTGTTTTATTTTGAGCCTTTATGTGAAACTTCGATTGAAAACATTTTGAGTTTTTGAGAACGACTGTGTTTGGAGACAGGTTTCCACACCAAAGCACCAACAATGCTTATGGACCCATGCATGTCAGAACAGTCTATACAACAAATAATGTTGTTGATCCGTGAAAAGAACCGGCCATAAAACTGAGTCTTTTTTCTTAATACGTTGAATTTTTCAAGTGTACACGAGTGGTTTTTGTGATTGTGGCGTTTTTATATAATATTTTGGGGTATCCTTTCTTTTGGATCATTTTGTATAAAACAGTGAGTGAAGACAACGCCTACCGTTGATAAAACTAGTCAGTAATTAGGGTGATATGTAGCCAACTAAAATCTAGTTGATGAAGCTAGTTGATCAACCTGTCTGAACAGCTAACACCGTTGATAAACTGCTGTGGTGGACGCTACCCTCCGTTGATGAAGCTGTACGGGTGATTCTTTTCACAGCTGATGAATTCGTCTAGGTGGACATCGCTGACGACCGATGCCGTGGTTCCAATGGACGCAACTCACCGTTGATGAAGCTGTCCGGGTGGAAGAGGCCGCCGATGGTACTGGCCCGGATCGCGTCCATGGTGCCCGGCTCCAGGTCGACCAGCACCGCCCGCGGCACGTACTTGCCCCCGCCGGTCTCATTGAAGTAAACGTTGATCCGCTCGATCTGCAGGTCGGACGTCCCGGCGTACTGGCCCTCGGGCGTCAGGCCGTGCTCGTCAGCGCAGATCTCCCAGAACTGCGCGCGCAGAACGGCCGGTCAGCGGCGGCGCGCGGTCGCGCGGCCAGCAGGCTCGGACCGTGTCCTGGACGCTCGTCAGGCTTTCGTCTCAGAGCGCACCTCCGGACCGGACGTCCGGAGGTGCCCAAAGTATGGTCTCAGCGCTGTTCTGCTCTGACGATCTCTAACGTTGATGCCGCGTTCAGGACCAGTGAGTAGCAAATCCCGCTGCCAATACCACTGACCAATCGCAGCGGAGAAAGAGTTACGCAGCATTTTTATTCCGCATACGTTACGGGGCGACGGCGACGACAGAGACCGCGCGCTACAACTCACCACCTCACAATGCACGCGGTGATCGGCGAGAAAGCGCAGTGATGCAGGAAGCCTTGGAAGCGGTGCAGCGGAAGCCTGAGTGTGCCTGATGGATGGCCAAAATCTGGCCCTCTGTCCTCAGCAGCCGGGACAGGCTGCAGTCCCGGGTACAGCGGCGCAGAGGGGCCGCGGCAGTCGACGTCACGTCTGGTACACACAGCAGCCAATCTGGTGCGCACAGCCGCCAACAGCAGGGCCAACACAGCAGCCAACAGCGGATCCGACACAGAAATCAACAGCAGGTCAAAAACAGACATGTGCTTGATTTCATTTTGGTGGGAATTGACTCAAAACCAGATTCTGATTCTAGCTTAATCCGATTTTCCAAAGCTGAATTTATTCTGATGCCGATCCAAAATGACGTGAGTTCGCCGGAACAGATTTCACTAAGATCTACTGGACTGTACCAACCCTGTTTCCGAGGGATGGACGGCGTAGCCGGTTCGGAGTGGGGGGTTCGGTCCCCCGAAATCTTGAAAACTAAAAATCTGATTTCGTTGCAACAAACAGCAATCGATTTGCCATCACGTAAACCTCATTTTTATAAGAAGAAATTTTCAAAATCTTGAACAGGGTGGATACCGTGGGCAAAAAGGTCAAAATGGGGGATATTTTTGGACTTGTTATCACTCCACTGTTTAGGGACCGATTCTGATGCAACTGGCATGAATCGAAAGCTTATGGATGGGACTCCTACCACTGGTCCATATGTTCGGAATTTTGAGAAGATTCATACGCGTCCGCAGGATTTAAAAAATGGGAACTATGTTTTCAAAAACTGCACTGACTAAAAGGCTAAAACACTTTTTTAGCTTTAACTAACCATGCTATAATGAACAAATACAAATCGTACCATGTCCTTTGTATAATGTTAGCATAGGCGGCGCCAGGGACGTGAAAAAGGGGAACTGTCATGGTCACATGTTCATCAGGTCAGCTTACGACCAACCTGCAATGACCTCAGAGTTACATATAACAACCTTGAGTGCATTTCATATTGTCTGAAACCGTTTCCAACTATTTGCCATTTTCTTTTTTCCAAAATTCCAGTTTATGGCTGTTATGTTTAATCCTATGCCCGGCAGGGGGCTGAATCCGCCCCCCTCGGGTTTTTTGCTTGCCAATTTTAGGCTTTTTAACGCAGCTTCACAAAACTTGGTCACTTTTCCTAGCTATTCTTTCTACGCGCCGTCACAAAATTTCGAAATTCTATTTTGCTCAGGGGCGGAGCCAGGCAACGTTTTTAGGAGGCACCTCATGCCATTTTTGGCCATGTTAAGGGTAAAAGGAAAATGTCTGCCAAATACAGAGTTTTTAAGATAGAACTTACAATATTATATGGATGTATAGCGAAATAGTTGGGCAATGTGCAGATGTAATTTTGTTTACCTGAGATCATTTTAAAAGGTCAGGTCAAGGTCAAAAGTCAAAATTTGTTTTTTCGCAATAATCTCGGCGCCGTTTTTTCAAATGCCAAACACGGAATATATATGACGTAGAAGGCTGCCTTCTACTTGTGTACCAGGTATCAGCTTGATATCAGGTCGGGTCACGGAGTTATGACCTAAAATGTCCGTGCGCGTACCCTATATCGCAATAGCCATAAAACGAAATTTTTCAATTAGAGTGAATTCAAATGATTGAAAACGTTTAAAGACAATATTAAATGCACAGGAGATTATTCCAAGTGACCTCAAGGTCACTGGAGGTCATTTAAGGTCAAAGGTCACAAGTTGATCTGAGAAACATGTGACCATGACAGTTCGCCCTTTTTCATGTCCCTGGCACCGGCTATGCTAACATTATACAAACATTGTGGTGCGATTTGTACTTTTTTAGTATCACATGACCAGCAGAAACCAAAAAAGGGTGTTTGCCTCTTTTGTTCATTCAGTTGTTAAGAAACTAATCTTCCTATTTTTGAAACCCTGTGAACGCCGATGAATTTTTTCAAAATTTCAGATTTGCGGACCCATGGTAAAAGCCCTATCTATAATCTCTCGATTCATGCCAGTTTCATCGAAATCGGTTCATAAACAACGGAGTTATAAGAAGTTAAAAAATACCCCTATTTTTACGTTTTTGCCCCCCTGTATCCACAAATTTCAAAATTTTGAAAATTTCTTTTTATAAAAGTGTAGTTCACGTCACGGCAAATCGATTGCCGTTTGTTGCGATGAAATCGGACAAGTAGTTCTCGAGATCTTGGGGGGGGGGGCCGAATCCGCCTCCCCTGCCGGGAATCGACCATACCGTCTCGCCCTCCGGGAATAGGGTTAAGGTACGCGCACTAAAATTTTGGGTCATAGCTCCGTGACCTGACCCGATAACAACCTAAAACTTGTTACCCAAGTAGAGAACACTCTTCTAAGCCAATTTATTCCGGATTTTGTATTTGAAAAATCAACGCTAAAATGATAAACATCATGCCAAATTTCAAATTTTGACCTTTACTTGGTCTTCAGAAGTGACTTCAGGCTAATAAAATCATTTTTGGATGCTTGCCAGTCTATTTACCTAAACACCAATGTAAAGTCTTAAGTTCCATCTTGAAACCCTATTTTTGTAGCCATTGTCCTTTTAGCTTCAACAGAGCCAAAAATGGCCTAAGTGTCTCCCAAAAATGTGGCCAGGTCCCGCCCCTCAGCAAAATGAGTTTGCGAGATTTTGGCACAGAACGTAGCAAACATAGGCAGGGGAAGAGACCAAGCCCTGTACAGCTGCGTCAAAAACCCTGGAATTGGCAAGCAAAAAAAACTGAGATGGGCGGATTCCTATTCCCCCCAAGCCGGGGATAGAGTAAGGCCACTGGAATCGATTTCAGTTAGGTCATTCCACGTCATATTGCGCAAAAAATGACCCGACCCTTTCCGATTTTGATGAAATTTGGTACGTTCATAGCGCCTATGAAAAAATGGCCACCAATATCTTTTAATCCCTGGGTGACCTCTACGGTCAAAGCTACAGGCCATGAAAGATCACCGATTTTGCAGACATTGCATGATTCAGATGACCATAATTCAGTGACGGACTGTCGAAATGTGGTGCGATTAGGGTCATGCGAAAGAGAAATGGTCTGGTTTTTATTATTTTTGGTGACTTCGGGATGACCTTTCACCTGCCTAGGTCATGTGTAACATTTTCGGTTTTAACCATGTTTGCTCTTCGTGATTGTCGCGAAAATGTAGAGCAATATGTTCCGACGTATCTACAGTAAGAATGACAAAAAATGGGTCTGGGCAAACTGAAAGTTTTTCAGATATCTTGACTTAAGTGCTGCAAGTGTAGCTCGGGAAATATGCGTTGAGGCTATTTAACGAATACTGATTGATGTGCCTTTCGTTTGTCCAACTGTTCTATGATTTGGTGCGCACAATGTCCTGTAAGGCTCTTACACGTAAGTGCAGTTTTAAACTGGTTGGTCAGAAAGGTCATGACACCCCACCACCAATCGACCCTGCCATCCAAATCTGACGTATTCCTTCTTCACATTTGCCCGAAAGTGAGCGCACCATGTGTTCTTGGGCCCTAAAGCCGACTGAGATAATCTTAGTGCTACGTCTCGGATGCTCTTGGAAGGTCAACCGAGGTCATGGAATGGTCTATTTTGACCTTGAACTGAAACGAAAAATCCATTGAGTGGTCCACCTTGGATTGTCTATTTTTGCCTTAGATCATTAACCGAATTTTAAGAGGCGCTGATCTCGAATTTCACATTCATTTTGCATGCATCGAGTCATTTATTTCCATCCAATGTCCGCCAAAGTTCACTGGCTTATATGTTATCCTGGCCTGTCGTATGTTTTGATCTGATTTAGTCTGCCCATTTGACCGGAAGCTACGCTAGAATGAATCTTAGATGCGTACAAACTCCGATACGTCAACAATGTGCGTGAAATTGGGAGGCATTGCCCTAAAAAGCTATTAATGGTCCAAGGTCGATGGGTTATTCATGGTCAATCAAGGCCATTGATTTCGGCTGACCTCCAAAAGACTCCGATGCTCGATTAACATCGTCTGCTTAAAGGCCTAGGAACACACGACACACTCACTTCCGTGCAAATGTGACGAACGGGTGTCAGATCTGGATGGCAGGGGTCGATTGGTATTGGGATGCCATGACCTTTGACCTTCCATGTCAAGAAATTTGCAACTAAGCTAATGCGTAGCAGGTACGCAGGACATTGTGCACACCCAATGGTAGAACAATCGGACAAACCGAAAGGCACGAAATCCATTAATATTTGCTAAAGAGCTTTAGGACATATCTCTCAGCCACAATTTGCAACGCTTAAGTCAAGATATCTGAAAAGTTCCAATTTGCCCAGGAATGTTGTTTTTGCCACGTGTAACGTAGATACTTGGGGATATATTGTGCGACATTGTCGTAAAAATCATGGTGGGCAAACATAGCTGAAACAATGTGCCATGTGGCCTAGTCAGATCAGAGATCGTCCCAAGGTCACCAAAAATGAACTGTTTATGAAAGCTAGAACATTTCTCTTTCGATTGGCGCTAATTGCAAATTTTCGTGACGATCTATCGCCGAGTTATGGGCATTAGAATCATGCAATGTCTGTAAAAATCGGCGACCTTTCATCACCTGCAACTCTGACGACTCCAGAAGCCACCCGGGGCTGAAAATCTGTGGCTGGATATCTTTCGAAAACTTCTATTAGCGTACCAAATATCGTCAGAATCGAAAAGGATCAGGTCATTTCTTGTGCGGTTTGACGTGGAATGACCCAATTCTGATTCCGTGCACAAACGTGTGACTGAACTGTCACGCTGTGTGCGATCGATTCCGGCTATTATTCTGGCCGGAATGAAATCCAATCCGGAATCGATTCCAATTCAAATGAAATCAAGCACAAGTCTTGTCCGCGACACTGGCGTCAGGTTCGGTGCACACAACAGCCAACAGCAGTCAATTGGCTGACAGCAGGAAGCCTGGTACACATAGCAATCGATGGCACAACAAAAATGTTATTTATCGCGTATTGCACATGGTCCAGGGCGGTGAGGCTTTTCGCCTGTGACTTTTTGTAATGCCAAAATCTACTAAGTGATTACTGATGCGTTCACTTGCCGTGTTTGACGGCCATAGGGCATTTGACTCAGTGTTTAGTTTCACGGTCTTTTTTGCCATCAGGTTTTCGGATTCTGGATCACGTGACGCTCAGCGGCCGAGCCCCAGCGGTTAGGCCAGGGGCCAGGGGCCAGGGGCCAGTCCGCACTGTCGACGCCCACCGTGACACAGCCCGGCAGTCAGGCTGGCCTGCCGGGCGACCGGTCTGTTGTGGGGCGTGGCACGCGCTGTCCGCGGGTCGATCATGTGACGCCGGGGACGGGGTCCGGTCCGGCTCTTCGCACGTCCACCCGCGCGCACCAGGTAGGATCGGCAGGAGCCCCGGCTGGCAGGCAGTTAGCAGGTGGGGTGGGGGGGAGGGTCGGGCAGAATGATTAATGCCAATCCTACTGCCCGATACAGGTGCACTGAGTGGAAACGAGGATGGTATTGTCGTGCCGAGTATCAATGGATACACATATATATTTATATTACGGACGTTTACATTAGAGACGTAATATTGACCAGACCTAATCACGACCATCATTGACCAAATACAGACGTAATATAGACCTCACTGACCACACGTAATAAAGAGCAGTATTGACCCGCGCGTTGGCAACGAGTGCGTTGGTCTCTTGTAAGTAGTTTGATCATTTATGGCAGTTCGAGCGTCACAGAATTTAAAACAAACTGAGGCGAGGAGCGTGCACCTACTGCTGTTATAGTTTAAAAAGCTTCTCCTAGCCATTAACATCGTCTGGACATCCTTCTTTCATGAAGCAGAACAGATTAATTTTTCACCACGAGCTAGGGCTCGGGTTCTTCAGAAACTGTGCACTTGGGCTGGTCTTTAAAAAAGGGCTAGGGCCCCATCGGCCGGGTCCAGATCGCACAGTAATCAACACAAGATGATCAGCCGTAGCTTTTGCCATAATTTATGAAATCGGAGGATTTGATAATATTTTCGGACATATCTGCATTTCTTCACATAGAAATTGAGTTGCGAAACGCACCTTTGTCGTTTCAACAGACGTCCTATGAGAGGGAGTCGGTGCAGGGAGCCCTCCCTTGCTTCCTTGACTCCGAAAGCTTCTTGACACTGTCGTGAAAGGCAGCAAGTTGTAGCGCTGAAGTAAAGTGGATAAAAGTTTACTTAGCCGGATATCGGAGACAATTCGTGGATTTCTGTAATGAACGTTTTCCACCACAGTTGTCTCATTTTAGTCCGTTTATACTTAATGTCTCCCGAAGCAAGGCCAGGTATATTTGAGCTACGTAGGTGCAGTACGCTGTATCATCTGCCGTATTATTCACTGTTCAATGCACTCGTAAGCCACCAGTGATTCAAAAGAAGTTACTCTAGTGGACCTGCAAAAGACTGCACAATTAATGGTAAGCGAATGGACTGCAACCCCAATGTGGCACTGATCCTATAAGCACCTATGCCCGTTAATCGCTGTGCGGTATGGAGTGGCAGCGGCGCCGCGCCGCGCCCGACACCTGTCACAGTCGACGCTGGCCTGCGGCGTTTACGAGCGGCGCGGCCCGCTAACGGAGCTCCTCAGACGAAGCCGCTGCCCGGAAGCCACGGCGCTCGGCGAAGCTCGGCATCGAGCGCTGCGCCGAGGTCGCAGAAAGGCTGCCAGCGGCCCGTGACGTCACAGGCCCGTGACGTCACCAGTTGCCCGGCAGCGCGCCGCCGCGGTAGTCACAACAGAGCGGTTACGCGGGACGCGACCAGGCGGCTGTCGGAACCGGGCCCGTGTCTTCCGGGAACTTGTGGCAAGTCACCGAGGGCCCACTCTTTCCCTGAACCGTCCGTGGTGTGCGGGCGTGGTAGCCCTTATACGGCTGAGCTGACGATGGAAACATAATGCGCAAGTGAAAAATCAGACAGGTGCGGCTTGCGATTCGGTTTACCGAATGCCAATTGCTCAGGGTCATTCCTTTAGAAGTTAGGCTGGACAACCGAACTGTCGATCATCGACAGATTCCTGCACATCTGGCAGTCTATACATCAACATGACGAAGGCCAAAAATGTGGGTCTGGGCCCGGCCAAAACTGCCCATACATCATGTTTATTGTACTGTTCTTGATAAATGCTCATTGTCTTGAACTACTCGTAATGTACAGGTACATGGAAAACGGGCATGAGAGGAACTGGCTATAATACCGGAAAAAACTGACAGCCCAGTAGAACGACACAAAACAGTAGCTGGGCACTCAAGGGCAGACTTGTGCTCGACAGCTTTTGGGTGATCAGGATCAGGCTCTGAATCGCGGTGACTTGGCCCGGATCAGCATTTGAATCACGGCTGTTTTTTATTGGATCCGCATCAAATGTGATTCGCGCCAACTTTTTCGAAACTGGTTCCAATCAAATGCGGTTCACACCAAGTTTACAGCAACCGATCCGGATCAAACATTGATTCACGAGCTCTTCGTTGATTTGGACCAGCCGTTGGTTCAGAACATCGATTTGGTATCAGTGTAATGGTATTCACTATAAGTTGAAGGTGAAGTTGAAGTTGAAATTCAGCTTATTGACGAATCCTTCCAACTCCAAAATGCAAGCAATAAGAATTATATATTTAATATGGGACCTAAGCCTACAAAATGCACGAAAAATGGTAAACTTTGTGTTACACTATATATGCATATGTATATATATATATATACATATATATGCATATATATATATAATATACATGTATTTAAATGTATTGTATGGAATATTGCATAAAGTCAGGTAGGCTGCACATTCTTGGTACTTTACTGAGATACTAGGCAGGAATGTAGCATCATGTTAGTATGTACCTAAAACTAGAACATAACCACGGCAGTCATAGTTTCAGATGTTTGAGTGCAGCAGCTTTAGCTTCTGGCTTCTGCTAGCTGACTTAACCTTAAAAACTGACTTAACGATATGATGGATCTTGCTTGGTTTACCTCAGAAACATCCGTTTCTTGTACTACTCTCAAAATGCCGCTCTGGGATCTCGTGTGCACCATTTCCTCCATCGACATCGTGCTCCCGAAAAGTTTATGAGAAAACTACGCGAAGGATCTGACATAAAGTCACGCTGACTACCACTGTCGCACTCTGGACGGAATGTTTCATTTCCTCCACAAGGTCAACCGTTACCTGGAAATACTGTATTGGGTGAATGGGTCGGAGTCTATGCAACAAAATTCGTACTTAGTATGGACATGCTTGCTACTTGCATGCTTGCTTATCTGTGTCATCATCCCAGCAACCATTCGGATCAAATATAACAAAAAGATGCTAGTGAAAAAGGTGTACCACATTATACTCCTGTACGGAAATTTGTTAGACTTCATTAGCTGAAGATAACTAATCGAAAGTTTTCCATGCCGGCACCGTATGTCAGTGACAAACGGCAGCATGGCTCATTTTTTGATAATGATTGCCTTGCTACGTGTAATCAGATTACATTCCGTTGATTTGTCCGTCATGAGCAAGTGCTTAAAACAGACACGGAATATTTTTGTAACGTGACACAACTTACATCACTAAACATTTGCGTTTTTCATGACCAGACCAATCCCATCTGAGACGTCTATGACTAACTGTTTACCGATCATTTTACCCGCATTTACTCCGTGTTGGGCCGAGCCTGTGCTAGGCCCGTTTTGTACTAAGCCCTTCAGAAATGGAATGTGTGGTATCGGCTGTCCCAGCAGAGATGCCGCTTTCTGAGTCATCGGTAATCTCCTGACCTGGATAGCAAGCTGCAGTCACTTTATCGTAATATTCCTGTTTTGCCATGGAATGGGGAGTATACAAACGCCAGCTGATGGCATGCACGTCGAAGGTCTTTACAAACACAGAGGACCTTTGGCTGCGGAAAAATACATCTCTTTTGACCTCTTGGCAATTTAACCTGCTCCCCTGATGGTCAAGAATGGCTGAGTACAAACTGGGCCCAACATGGACTCAGAGTGCAGGTCTGGTTTTTACTGCATGGTTCACTTTCTATCCTTGACTCAACCTTTTTATCGGCATATGTGCCGTCTAAAGTTTCAAGAAAGCTATGGCTCGTTGTATTCTGGAGTATATAACCACATACCAAACAATGTTTCCTCAAGGCACGGCTCGTTCCGAATTTGCAAAAACATGTTAGTGCGATTCTTGTGACATGCATTCATATTTTCAGGTTTTAATAGTGAATTACTTGCTTAAAAGTTCACGCCGTATCAATGAAAGTTAGTGCACGTGCCTCACAGATATGCATGGTAACATAATGGTGCCGCACCAGAAGCGTGCTATTGGAAACAACCAACATTTCAGTACAAGATAATAATTTTGTTTTTTAGTCGGTTTGATAGCTGGTACATTTTTTTAAAGAAGTGCACAGCTTTGTCGGACGGATCTTGTACTATCCATAGGCAAAAACAAACAAGTCATTGTTGGTGCTAAGACCATAGTGTTTCAAAACAGGTATTTATTGCCATCAATGTGCCATGGCTCAAACAGGCAAAGGTTACGCAACATGTGTCATTCTGCGAAGTGTACACAATAGGCAGCATCAGAAGCGGAGGAGCTTCTGTGGATATGGAGGGGACGGGGGGGGGGGGCAAATGTGATTTTTACCTATCCTTTGGCACCGCCGTAGGATAAATGTTAAATGTTGCCCAAAGGTGGTGGGGGAGGGCAACTGCTCCCGTTCCTCCGCCCTTGCGCAGCATATGTATTTTACATCGATCTCTGATGCGGAGGGGGGGGGGGTAACCGCGGGACGAGCTTGGGCATGACATTTTCGATCGCTCCACTTTGCGGGTGCCAAATACGCAGAGACGAGTCACTGGTACAGAAAGCCGGAGCGCGGTGCATCCGGAGCAGGCATGCCGCGTATCAAGATCCCCTCCGGACATCCCCGGAGACGAGCACACTCGTGATCTCACCTTGGACCCGATCTGGTTGCCGCACTGGCCGGCCTGGATGTGCACAATCTCTCTCATGTCGAGGGCGGATGGGATCCTGACGGCTCAAAACGATTGACGGGTGAGATTTATGGCCTTTGGCCAGGAGACTGGCGAGTCATTGCTGCCTCTGGTGATAAGCTGCTGAATACGTCGATGTCCGCACTATTATTGCCCGATATCGCGGGCGGACTCTTGATAAGGTGCGCGGTATTTTTTTTGTCGTGTGGTTGGCGTGATGGACCAATCATAGTCATTTAAGCTCACATAATGGACGATGTTTATAACCATGAAAACATAATGAACAAACTGGCCCTAAGTCATAGGCACTCGCATTTTGAACCATGTCTGTCAGTCGCAATTAACAACGTTAAATTCGTTAATTGCGACTGACGCATCAATATTGCGTGATTAAATACGCAACATTTATGCGCATAATACATGAACGCCTGAAAAAACCTGAATATGCCGTTATAAACGAAAGAAAATGCCGTTATAGTAGGACATGAAAGGCAATACCAAGTGGTTTCAGAGAAGCCTTTTCAGCTCGTGGAGCCGTGAAGCATGCATTATTCGCCACCAGCAACCGGAAATATGAACGAGGACCTCGTCACGTTTTTACGGGCTCCAAGAAATTTAATCCACTGGAAGCTGGCGTGCGGTAGCACTGCTGTCGTCTCAGCGCACCACGGAACGCGAAAATCGCGTAAAATCAAGAGACTTCCGGATTAGAGGCAGAGCCATGCAAAGCTCATTAAGAAAGCAATGTGTGCCTAATAGCCAGGTTGCGCTAAGCTCTTGGGAAAACACGGCTTAAACCCTTAAGGATCATGACAGAGAAACGGAAGCTTGGAGATACAAGGAAATGAAAGATGCAAATAGTGTTAATAATCCAACCAGTAAAACGCCCTACGGACCTCCGGACAAGGAAGTTCTGCTTAGTTGCCGTGCTACTTTCCCTTTATGCACTTCACAACTTTTATCGATCTATTTCGGTATTTTGCATCTTAAGAATCACAGGTTTAAGCGTCACCTACGCTCGTGCTATTGCTCGCTGCCGTTACTGAGCGGTTCAAAACCGTCCGGGAAAAATAGATCTTAGAATGAAAACGTTATTGCCGCAATAATTCTGTGGAAGAAAGAGCGTACAAATACGGCATATTGCAAATGCGATCATAAGCGTTGTCAGTAATTACTTTCTGGTGAGAACTTGATGATTTGGTGTCCCGTGGCTGTGACGTTATGGTAGGACCAAGGTTTGTAAATTAAGGGCTCGCAAGGGAAAAGGCTCATAGCCGATGGTTTGTAAACATACGGTTGGTGTCGTAAAAGTTCACAATGGAAAAGTTTCGTATGGGAAAATGTTCGTATCGGAAAAAGTCCATATCGGAAAAGGCTCGTAACGGGAAAGGTTCGTACTGCAAAAGGTTCGTATGGAAAAAAGTTCGCACGAAAAGGGCTCGCAAAGGAAAAGGTTTGCAAGGAAAAACGTTCGTAACCAAAGGTTCGTAAACATAGGGTTCGTTTCGGAAAAGATTCGTAGAGGACAAAGTTCGTATCGGAAGATTACTGGGCAAAAGATCGTATGGAAGGAGTTCGTACGCAAAAGATCGTAAGGGAAAGATCGCATGGGGTGAAAGACTGTATGGTAAAACGTTGGTCGCAAAAGATCGCGTGAGAAAAGTAGTCATAACAACATCACAATTTAACTCAACCTAACCTAACCTAATTTACCCTAACCTAACCTAACCTAGTCTAATCTAGCCTGACTCTTACGTCAAACCCATTACTACGCCAATGGCAAACCGATTACTATTCCTACGGAAAACCGATTACTGTGTTTACGGCAGACCCATTACTACGCCTACGGCAAGCCTATTTTTGCCAATACGATCTTTTGTCCTTACGATCTTTATCCCGTACGATATTTATTCCACACGATTTTTTTTGGCATTTGATCTTTAGCTTATGATCTCTATTCCGATACGAACCTTCTCCAAAATGAATGTGTTCCGAAAGGAGCCTTATGTTTACGAGCCTTTGGTTACGGAGCTTTTCCTCACGAACCTTTTCCCTTACGAATCTTTTTCGTGCGAGCATTTTTCACACCAACCTTGTGCAACATGAAACTTCACCATTGCGAACCTTTCCCGATGCATACCTTTTATGATACCAATCTTATGAAACTTTGATTTATGATTTATTATTTTATTATATTATTATTTTATAAAACTCTGGTTATGAATCTTTCCATTTCGAACCGTTGACTTACAAACCTTGGTCCGGTGACCTCACGGTATTACCCCCCAGAAAGCGTTATAGCCAGGCCGAGCCGGGCCATCCGCTCAATCAGTTTTTCTCTGTTGAAAAGAAAAACAAACATAGAGAATACACTTATATCACTGCAAAAGCAGACGAAACCACCATCAACGTTTCTGGCTACTCAGACCTGCTGGATCGGCTCCGAGCTCCGGGTGGGCTGGGTCGACGCGCTCAGCTGTCTCCGGCTGAACTGAACGCACTGTCCGACCGACGGACGACGGGCCGCGCGCTGCCTCGCCGCCGCCCCGCAAGTGCATTGGAATTCGATGACCGCACAGTCGGCAAGGCAACGGTCGTGCACACATCGAGCTGCGGCCGGTCCGGCCGCCGCGCATACGGCAGGGACCGGCGCAGGCGGAGGGGCTGTTGGACGTCCGGCGAACGGGGTGGCGTCTGCTGGATGGAATTATTAAGCAGGCGTCTGTAGAGAAGTGGGTCATGTCAAGTACCTGGTACGCGTGAGGTGAAGATGAAAATCCGCGTTGCCTTTCCCTCCGCCGAAAAATGCACTTTCCGCTTGACCTCAAAACCGATGGGATCGACAAGTGTTGAGACGAAGTAGTGTAGTGGTTACCACGCTCGCCTTCTGGCCGCAAGGTCCCCGGTTCGAGTCCGGTTAATAGCGACATTTCGCCGTCCCTCGCGTCAACCAGAGTGAGATGCTGCGACGCGAAATGGCCCTGGCAGTCGAGAGCCTAGTTAAATTACCCAGCAATCAACCAATAACCAACCGGAAGAAAGAATGCAATGTCAAAAGCAAATCCGGAGGCCAGCCTCGCCGGGCTGGCCTCCGGATCCACTTTCGCCGGGCGGGGGTGGATGAGCATCCCCCAGGATCTTGTGAAGTATACTCGTACATGTGACCCATGGTAAAGTAAAAAATGTCATTGGAAAGTCTTTAGCGGAACCAGAAAAAAGTACTGAGGTCACCAGAGGTCATCGTTGGTCAAATTACTCTGTTGACGTTTGTGGTAGGAAACTAACCAACCTTCTAAACGTCTCCAAAGCGATTTAACAGCAAAAGGGATATCTGATTTACCTATGAGAGGTGGAACAAGGGCGCTTGGGGCCAAATTTGACCATTTCAGGAAAAACGGAAAATGACGGCAAAAAATTGTTTTTTGTGTAGACAAGAATATTGTTTTTATTGAATGTATTAGCAAGTGCCTTGGGTGGGATAAGCCGCAAATGTGTCTGCCACGCATATGAAGCCTGCAACTATCATGTTAAAGTCAAAGTCAAACTAGGTTAACGTATTAACGCCGATGCCTCGGGCGTTCCTTGCGTCTGTCACATCATCTGCCACATTATCATTGGTCAGACGTAATGTGCGGCGTAAAATTCTATAACATCGGGTCATGCAATAACATTTTTGCATCGTAAAGCCGTATATATATATTATATATATATACATATATATATGTATATAACAACGAGGCCAGCGGCGGCAGATACGTCCCCCGCTGCGTGCTGGTCGACCTCGAGCCGGGCACCATGGACTCTGTCCGCTCCGGCCCCTATGGCCAGCTCTTCAGGCCCGACAACTTCGTGTTCGGTGAGGGCTCGGCCGCGGAGCCGGGGGCAGGTCTGGGGTCGTGACCGCCGCCCCGGAACGAACGACTAGGCTGGAGACGGACGACGAATGCTGACCCTGAAAGTTAAATTTAGCGCAAAAATAAACCCGTATCGCACCCTGGGTCAAAATAAGGTCACTGGAGGTCGTCATAGGTCAGTGACCTCTTGTGATCTTGCTTGACCCCAGTTAACCTTCAGGGAAGTGACAAAAACTTATAAACTATTCTACTATGCTACGGGCATCGTCTGTAACCCAACTCGTTACCAAACCACCGGGTAAGACGAGGTGCGATAGTAGTATAGTATAGTATAGTGCGATAGTAGGTGTCATAGTAGGGCCACAAATATACATGAAATTACGTCATGGCCTCATCTGACCTCATGGGTGAATGGGTCATTTGTGATATGAATATGTTCTGCATGTTAATAATCGTCTTAGTGTTCCACTAAGATGAAAATCACAACTTCGATTTCCTTTTTTATCTCACTGCGACCCCAGCTGAGTCCAACCTATGATGATCTCTGGTGACTTCGATGTTGACCCAAGCTATAAAAAAATGAGTTCATTCGATTCACCTTGATAGGTTCTGTTTGCTGTTATTTCATTTTTCTGTGCGACGCAGAGAACCTGAGATCGGGGAGATATCCGTCCCCCCCCCCAGTTGGGCGAAGGTCGTTTTGAGACACGGCCGGGCACGGGCTAACTCAACTGCCTGTGGTTTCGGAATGCGGCTATTTGGTTTGTTGCCTGTGTGGCCTTTCAGGGAAATTATAACGGTATGGACCTTTCCTGATGTCTGCGGTATGTTGTGTGGTTTCTTATTTGCCTTTCCAAAATTAAAAGACTGTACGTTGACTGCAAACAATGAGTCAAGGCCAGCATGGTGTCGTCGATGTAGTAAGTTTCCATTGGCCCTGGGACCTCGGCCTCAGAGCAGTGCTTTCTGAACTTAGTTTACCCATAAATTCACGTTTTTCACAGGTTTTATGCTGACGATCCGTGACCCCACAGGATATTGCGGATATTGGGATCTGAACGGGCGGCCTTCCCCTGACGGATGTTGAGCTCGGCAACGTCTGGACGCCAATGTTTCCATTTTCCCTCAGGCCAGTCGGGCGCCGGCAACAACTGGGCCAAGGGCCACTACACAGAGGGCGCCGAGCTGGTGGACAGCGTCCTGGACGTCGTCCGCAAGGAGGCCGAGAACTGCGACTGTCTGCAGGGGTTCCAGCTGACGCACTCGCTGGGAGGCGGCACCGGCTCCGGCATGGGCACGCTCCTCATCTCCAAGGTCCGAGAGGAGTACCCGGATCGAATCATGAACACGTACTCGGTCGTGCCGTCGCCGAAGGTGTCGGACACGGTGGTGGAGCCCTACAACGCCACCCTCTCCGTCCATCAGCTGGTTGAGAACACGGACGAGACTTTCTGTATTGACAACGAGGCGCTGTACGACATCTGTTTCCGAACCCTCAAGCTTGCCAACCCCACCTACGGCGATCTGAACCACCTCGTTTCCTTGTGCATGTCGGGAGTGACCACTTGTCTTAGGTTCCCCGGCCAGCTGAACGCCGACCTCAGGAAGTTGGCCGTTAACATGGTGCCCTTCCCGCGTCTCCATTTCTTCATGCCCGGCTTTGCCCCTTTAACCTCTCGCGGAAGCCAGCAGTACAGGGCCCTCACCGTGCCCGAGCTCACCCAGCAGATGTTCGACGCCAAGAACATGATGGCCGCCTGCGACCCGCGCCACGGACGCTACCTCACCGTAGCTGCCGTCTTCAGAGGACGCATGTCCATGAAGGAGGTAGATGAACAGATGATGAGCATCCAGGACAAGAACAGCAGCTACTTTGTTGAATGGATTCCGAACAACGTGAAGGTTGCCGTGTGCGACATCCCGCCCCGCGGCCTGAAGATGTCGGCCACCTTCATCGGCAACAGCACTGCCATCCAGGAGCTTTTTAAGCGCATTTCGGAGCAGTTCACCGCCATGTTCCGGCGCAAGGCCTTCCTCCACTGGTACACGGGAGAGGGCATGGACGAAATGGAGTTCACCGAGGCGGAGAGCAACATGAACGACCTGGTGTCCGAGTACCAGCAGTACCAGGAAGCGACGGCAGATGATGAAGTGGATTTTGAAGGGGAAGAAGGGGAAGAGGGAGACGTGGAGGAGGTGGAAGAAGATGCCTAGACTGCCTGATCAGCCAGGTTTAAGTGATCTTCACACAGTTTTGTTTTGCTGGTGGCTTTCTGGGCATATTTCAAGCCAGTCTACGTCGATCGTGACAGTTATTTGCACGTAGGAAGGTCCCGCCAAACCGTGTCAGGTTGACTGGTCTTGATGGGACTCATCCTGTTGGCCGGATCTGGTGCGGTCACGTTCCAGGGATTGGTTCCACTTGTTTGGAATCGGTCTATCCGGGACGGATTGCCGTATTGCTCTGTCCCCTTTGAGCGTTTTTGGAGCAGTGAACGCAGATGGGTCCAGTTCTGTTGATGTATTAACGCTCGTTGATCTGAGTCGAACGAGAGTTTGCCTTGTTCTCGCTTGTTGAGCTTCGCCATGGTTTTCGCTACTGGCGTGTGACAGCATCGAAGTGCTTCTCCTTGTCCAGCTTCAGCTACCTGTTTGATTCGGAGTAGCGCGTGGTTTGCATTCATCAAAAATCGCACTGCAGAGGTGAAATACAGATTAATTACTTCTCTACAAAAGTATTTTGCCATCTTTAGCATGGCGAAGACCACACGAAATGAAGTGTGTTTGCTGACTGGAACCTGCCGAAACGACAAACAACGATCCTCGCTACGTTTAAACCGACAGAACCGTTGATCAAACAACAGAGTATGTTCCAGCCACCCGGAGGTCTAGTAAGAGCTATCAACCATCATATTAGCGTATCTTGTCATCATTTTCCGCAGAAAGACGGACAATATCCACTGCCAACTCAACACATTAACCTAGGACCGTTAGAGCATCCAAAAAGAGTTTGTGGGAGGGGACATTTTCTCCATATTCTATTTCTAAAAGAATGGGGCTATGGCCCCTCTCACCTCCCTGCTGTTACGCCTATGACAGCAATCGGAAGCCATCTAGAACATTTAAATGATTGCAACATTTTGAAAACAAATCATCTTGTTTCGTGATGAGATATCCTCAGTAACACCTATCATGATACGCCGCAAACTTCTTCCAGTGCCAGCCCGCAAATGATGAGGCCCAAAAAAACTGAGGCAAATTAACATTGTGATTTGTCCTAGCTACCTGGTCGTCTGGATAGGGATCTTTTGACCCGTCTGAATCAGGAGGGCATTACATGATCTTAGTGTCGTGGAATTACGAAAAGAGGGCCAATTGGGGCCCAAGTGTGTCAAACATGGCCAAAACCGATACCTAACTCGACAGTGGTTGGCTCTATCGTCACAAGACGAGGGAATGCAACAGACAACGGTTTGGATGGCGCCGGAACCCAACTGACGATGCCAAGGCCATCTACCGACGGCTAACGGTACTAAAATCACAGAGAAATGTTAGGTGTGCAAAATTATAAACAGCATCGGGCACAGTCGTGGGTGGGTGAAAATTTGGTGGCGGTGTTTTTTGGTGTTCATTGGAATTCCTTAAGCCAGGTCTGCCCATTTCAGGAGCTATGGGATCTGGGACATCTGAACATCATCTGATTCGCGCCAAGACTTGTTTTGGGAGGGTGGATTCGACATTACGAGGGCAAAGGTGGAAACGAAAACTGTTGTATGGGGTAGAAACTACTGAAGCATTTGAATGGTATGCCCTTTTAGGGAAATAACGCACCACTCCCATACGTTATGGACTCGTTGAACACCTTTGCTTGAGTGGGATCAGGCTCATTTACTTAAATACAAGGGAAGGCCAGTCGGTATCAGCAGATGGGACGATGAAAAGGTCGGTCTGTTTCTCGATATGTTGTGAGTCGATGTGCAGCCCGTATCGACACCAAAAGACCTGAAACGAGCCTCCCTGCCTGTCTTCCTGTGGATCGATGTCATTTGAATCCTCTCACCACGTGCCCCGGCTGAAGTCAATCGGTCCGTTCAGGGAACAGCTTGCTGGCCCAGTTGAAACGCGCCCGACTCAGCAACGGGACATATTGATCGACATGACGTCATTACCGCGCTCAGCTTCGAAGTCAACTGAACGGAGCGCGCACCGACGGTGACAGTCCACGGAGGGCTAGTGATGAATGTCACTGGCGGATGGCACCAGAAGGCTCTCCGTGTGTTATGAACTAGTCTATAATCCACGAACGCTTTCAAAAAGCTTGCGCGTTATTGGCACTCAGCTGGCACTATATGCCATGCTCTACCCAGGTGGAGAACTATCATTCGATGTCCACTGGACCATGACGAAAACGAAAAGCGAATCAAGTTTCAGGCATGGTCTCGAAAACTGAGTCGCCGAGTGGTGATTGAACCATGTGCATGGTAACTTTTAAGGTGTTAGGGCTGGAGCCACTTTGATGTCAGTTTTTTTTCATCCGACATCATAAGGTTAATCTGAGAATTTTTCCTGAAGTTGTTAGGGCCAGTGCCGTGTCTGCCCAGTGTGAGATTTGGCATTGTTGGCCACAATTGATTTTTTCTAATAAAAGCCGCAGTTTGAATTTTGAATTGCGCTAAAAAATTATCTAGCAGTATGTTGGTGCTTGCGGTAACGACTAAGAAGTGATAAATTCGCATATGGTCAAATAAACTTATGTACTAATTAATAGTTCTTTCCTCCCATCGCTTGCCGTGTAACTGACTTTGATTCATCATTATTAGCAATACGTCTAAGAAATGTGAGACTTTCAAAGACGCATTCAGGGCAAGACAATCGCATTGGTCATTTCATCATCGGATCATTGTGTGGCAAGTCTGCTCGATAGCGCGTATGACGGCAAACATACAGGCACGTACAATTATCGTTATGGAATGCTGACATAATGACTCCTCGGTTTGGACGAGTTTGCATTTCGTCGTTTGACGTCTTAGCCTCCAAGAACCACTGTGCTTCGCATGACAATGAACAATAAAATGGTTCCAAGACCCATTTTAATGCTTGACGTCTTAGTCTCCAGTTCCTCTTCCACGTCCGAGGACTCAAAATAACCATATCTAACCGGAGGCCAGCTGAAGTTGAGCTAAAATGCATTATGTCCCAATTTTTTGCCGATAGTTCCTGAACATTCTCTCGGCATAAAGAAGGCTGTCACCCACCCCCGAGGACTTCACTAAAGTAGCGGTGGAGGAGCAGAACATTAGCGACCACAAGTGCGTGCTGCTCAGCCTGCGCGTGCCGCACAAGAGGAACAGTAAGAAGGTGAATCGTTCCAGTCTTCCCGCACTCTAAAAGAGGACGCCACCAAACTGGACTGTCCAGCTGCAGACTGGGAGCCTCTGTACACCGCCGGCTGCGTCAACACAAAATGGAAGGCTTGGCTCCACGTCTGGGACGCCATCGCAGACGCCCTCTGCCACGCCATCACCGAGCCAGTCAAATCTACGCCACCTCCACGGCTGCACGACAACCCGGAGCTGCGCTAGGCGCTTCTCAGTCGGGACCGGGCTTACTACAGAGCCGACCGATCCGGATCACCAGAAAACTAGGCAACGTACCACGACCTGCGGCGCCGCGCCAGCCAGCTCATGGCAGACGCCAAGAACGCCTATTTCAGCTCCCTCCCAAGGGAATCAGAAAATATCTGGCCTGATGTTAGAAAATATCTACCGCAGAAGAAGGTCCAGTCGACATCATCCCAGTGCAGGCCAACGAGCGAGGAGGAGGCCGCCTTCGTTGACCACCTAATTCAACACTTCGCCACCACCGCCAGTCGTGTGGCCGCCACCATGCGGCCAGATCCGGAACTGCCCGACACCAGCGCCGGAGCGGTGGTGAGCGACAGTACGACGCAGCCGCAGCCGCCGCGTGTTGTCAGCTCGGCTTTCAAGCTGAAGCCGCCTACGTTACCTGAACTAACTCGCACGCTCAGTGCCATGAAGAATAACAAGGCTCGTGGCAATGATGGTCTGTCTCTTCAGATGTTAAAAATTGTCTTCCCTGCCATGGGACCTCGTCTCCTGCATGTCATAAACTGTAGCCTTGTGTCTGGTACCGTGTATGAAGACTGGAAAATGGCAGTTCTTGTACCGCTGCATTAAATGGAGCCACCGATCATCCGAGGAACTTCAGGCCCATTTCACTTCTAAGCAACGTGTCCAACTGGCAAAATGGTGGAGGAGAGCCTGGCTGGGCCAGTCCTGTTCTTCCTTTACACGAACGACATTCCTTCCCACCTGGACTGCAGGATCGTCATTTATGCTGACGACAGTCAAATTTTGGTTCTCAGCAAAATTTCTGGCACCTCTGTTATGGCATCCCGTCTGGAACTGAACCTGTCGCGCCTGGGGCATGTTACCGAACACTTTGCTTAAAATTAAATGCATCTAGAACTAATTATGTCATTTTCTGTACCCGGTGAATGCAACGGCAGCTCCCCAACGTCACCCTGACGTTCGGCGACGCAGAGGTGACTCCTACTCCCTCTTTGAAAAATCTGGGGTCTCCATGGACCACTTCCTTGCCTGGGCTCAGTATGTGTGTGAGACAGCACAAAAGTGTAACAAAATTGTATTCCCCTTGGCTAAACATGGTAAATCACCATCTCAGCCTTTATTAGCGAAGCTAATGTAAACCTTCGTTAGTTCTAACTTATCATATTGCGCACCTGTCTGAGGCGGTCTGTGTGTCCACCAACACCAGTGTCCCCAATAAGCTCTAAACAGAGCCGTAAGCGTGGTCACCAAAACACCACGCAGTGCACATATCACCCCCGCACCAAAGCAGTTCGGCTGAAGGTCAGTCGGGGACACGGTTAGACATAAGGATACTGTGCTTGTGCATCAAGTCGTGTGTTCGCCGTGCGCTCCCGCGTGCTAAGGATTATTATTCAAACCGTGAACGGAGGTGAGCTAGAGGCGAACAAGAGCTAAACGCAACGCTCTGGACCTGCCGTCGGTCAAGACAGAACTGGCTAGACGCTCAGCAGTAGAGGACAACTGCGGTGTGGAACGGCCTACCCGAGCAGATACCAGACATGGTACCAAAGGCAGCTTTTAAATCCAAATCACCGTTTTAGCCGCAAGCTTTCTGCATCTGTAGGTCCAGTGCTGACTTTGTGGTTGTTTCTGCGCGGCTTACTTTGTACGTATCGTTGCCATGACGCACTGTTATTTTGTGGTGACCCATGTCTCTTAGGATGCTGTTTCGCACCCATACCCTGCGTGCTCGTTTTTATTTTCGAGACGTCTGTTCAGGGCTGATTTTTGGACAATATACTCGACATCATCACCATGATTGTTTATTTTCACGATCATGCCCAAAGCCCGGGAACATGTACGACTATTTTTATTAAGCCGCACATCATCAGAAGCAGCATTTCCGAAGAAATGGTCTGTTTCATAAAGTTACACCAAATGCTAGCCTGCAATGAAGAGTGAATTATCTCCCTATTAGAGGTTGATTTCTCATTGAGTGGTCAAAGCATGTATATTTATATCTTTGCAACACACTGTGATGCAAAGATAACGTCAGTTTCACGAAAAACCAAACGTCGCAATTAAATATGTTTTGACTTTTTATTCGCACTGGTTCTAGCTAATAGTGAAGGGGTTCGTGTCACGGAGGATGTGATGAGGTCATCCATGATGTTTTTGTTCATATGCTGTATTTTAATTGACTGTGTTGTACCTGCAAATTTACATTTAATACCGACACCGCTTGTATGTCTGTTATCACTGGAATATATCATCCAATTAGAAAAGAAAGTTGATGTAGATTTGTGAAACACAGACGGGAGATTCCGACGTCGTAAGTGGGGAAGTTCCTGAGACTCTGTAATTTACACAAATAATAGACACACGTCAATCAACCTCTAATTAATTGGAAGATATAAAATATTTTTAAGTCTCCTTGTGCTAGGCAAGAACGTATTTTCAACGCATGTTCCTTACAAACCACGCTCCTTCGTTGCTCGATTTTCCATTCACACGCTGGGCAAAAATTTCCAGGTCTCGCCTTCGGAGCCATGAAGAATCCTTTACATTTTCCTCATTAATTGTACGCAGCAAAATTTGTTTCCCAGCTGCGTTCATGTTGCTGTCTTCAGTCCCGTGGCTGGTTTTTTGACTGAGGCGTACCTTAGATTTCTGTTAACTTATTTTTTATCACTCCTGAAGATGAAGAAGAGGAAACTCAACGTTTCATGGCTGAAACGTTGGTTGTATATATATATATATATATATATATATATATATATATATATATATGAACATGAACTATATATATAAATATAAATAATAAACCATAAAATAAACTAAATATATATAAAATAATAAAATAATAAAATAAACTATATATATATATATATATATATATATATATATATATATATATATATATATATACAACCAACGTTTCAGCCATGAAACGTTGAGTTTCCTCTTCTTCATCTTCAGGAGTGATAAAAAATAAGTTAACAGAAATCTAAGGTACGCCTCAGTCAAAAAACCAGCCACGGGACTGAAGACAGCAACATGAACGCAGCTGGGAAACAAATTTTGCTGCGTACAATTAATGAGGAAAATGTAAAGGATTCTTCATGGCTCCGAAGGCGAGACCTGGAAATTTTTGCCCAGCGTGTGAATGGAAAATCGAGCAACGAAGGAGCGTGGTTTGTAAGGAACATGCGTTGAAAATACGTTCTTGCCTAGCACAAGGAGACTTAAAAATATTTTATATCTTCCAATTAATTAGAGGTTGATTGACGTGTGTCTATTATTTGTGTAAATTACAGAGTCTCAGGAACTTCCCCACTTACGACGTCGGAATCTCCCGTCTGTGTTTCACAAATCTACATCAACTTTCTTTTCTAATTGGATGATATATTCCAGTGATAACAGACATACAAGCGGTGTCGGTATTAAATGTAAATTTGCAGGTACAACACAGTCAATTAAAATACAGCATATGAACAAAAACATCATGGATGACCTCATCACATCCTCCGTGACACGAACCCCTTCACTATTAGCTAGAACCAGTACGAATAAAAAGTCAAAACATATTTAATTGCGACGTTTGGTTTTTCGTGAAACTGACGTTATCTTTGCATCACAGTGTGTTGCAAAGATATAAATATACATGCTTTGACCACTCAATGAGAAATCAACCTCTAATAGGGAGATAATTCGCTCTTCATTGCAGGCTAGCATTTGGTGTAACTTTATGAAACAGACCATTTCTTCGGAAATGCTGCTTCTGATGATGTGTGGCTTAATAAAAATAGTCGTACATGTTCCCGGGCTTTGGGCATGATCGTGAAAATAAACAATCATGGTGATGATGTCGAGTATATTGTCCAAAAATCAGCCCTGAACAGACGTCTCGAAAATAAAAACGAGCACGCAGGGTATGGGTGCGAAACAGCACCCTAAGAGACATGGGTCACCACAAAATAACAGTGCGTCATGGCAACGATACGTACAAAGTAAGCCGCGCAGAAACAACCACAAAGTCAGCACTGGACCTACACATGCAGAAAGCTTGCGGCTAAAACGGTGATTTGGATTTAAAAGCTGCCTTTGGTACCATGTCTGGTATCTGCTCGGGTAGGCCGTTCCACACCGCAGTTGTCCTCTACTGCTGAGCGTCTAGCCAGTTCTGTCTTGACCGACGGCAGGTCCAGAGCGTTGCGTTTAGCTCTTGTTCGCCTCTAGCTCACCTCCGTTCACGGTTTGAATAATAATCCTTAGCACGCGGGAGCGCACGGCGAACACACGACTTGATGCACAAGCACAGTATCCTTATGTCTAACCGTGTCCCCGACTGACCTTCAGCCGAACTGCTTTGGTGCGGGGGTGATATGTGCACTGCGTGGTGTTTTGGTGACCACGCTTACGGCTCTGTTTAGAGCTTATTGGGGACACTGGTGTTGGTGGACACACAGACCGCCTCAGACAGGTGCGCAATATGATAAGTTAGAACTAACGAAGGTTTACATTAGCTTCGCTAATAAAGGCTGAGATGGTGATTTACCATGTTTAGCCAAGGGGAATACAATTTTGTTACACTTTTGTGCTGTCTCACACACATACTGAGCCCAGGCAAGGAAGTGGTCCATGGAGACCCCAGATTTTTCAAAGAGGGAGTAGGAGTCACCTCTGCGTCGCCGAACGTCAGGGTGACGTTGGGGAGCTGCCGTTGCATTCACCGGGTACAGAAAATGACATAATTAGTTCTAGATGCATTTAATTTTAAGCAAAGTGTTCGGTAACATGCCCCAGGCGCGACAGGTTCAGTTCCAGACGGGATGCCATAACAGAGGTGCCAGAAATTTTGCTGAGAACCAAAATTTGACTGTCGTCAGCATAAATGACGATCCTGCAGTCCAGGTGGGAAGGAATGTCGTTCGTGTAAAGGAAGAACAGGACTGGCCCAGCCAGGCTCTCCTCCACCATTTTGCCAGTTGGACACGTTGCTTAGAAGTGAAATGGGCCTGAAGTTCCTCGGATGATCGGTGGCTCCATTTAATGCAGCGGTACAAGAACTGCCATTTTCCAGTCTTCATACACGGTACCAGACACAAGGCTACAGTTTATGACATGCAGGAGACGAGGTCCCATGGCAGGGAAGACAATTTTTAACATCTGAAGAGACAGACCATCATTGCCACGAGCCTTGTTATTCTTCATGGCACTGAGCGTGCGAGTTAGTTCAGGTAACGTAGGCGGCTTCAGCTCGAAAGCCGAGCTGACAACACGCGGCGGCTGCGGCTGCGTCGTACTGTCGCTCACCACCGCTCCGGCGCTGGTGTCGGGCAGTTCCGGATCTGGCCGCATGGTGGCGGCCACACGACTGGCGGTAGTGGCGAAGTGTTGAATTAGGTGGTCAACGAAGGCGGCCTCCTCCTCGCTCGTTGGCCTGCACTGGGATGATGTCGACTGGACCTTCTTCTGCGGTAGATATTTTCTAACATCAGGCCAGATATTTTCTGATTCCCTTGGGAGGGAGCTGAAATAGGCGTT
The DNA here is from genome assembly GCA_030062745.1 of Capitulum mitella. Classification (NCBI taxonomy): domain Eukaryota; kingdom Metazoa; phylum Arthropoda; class Thecostraca; order Pollicipedomorpha; family Pollicipedidae; genus Capitulum; species Capitulum mitella. The sequence continues at coordinate 20,434,824 of CP099850.1, read as the reverse complement.
CTTGGCGTCTGCCATGAGCTGGCTGGCGCGGCGCCGCAGGTCGTGGTACGTTGCCTAGTTTTCTGGTGATCCGGATCGGTCGGCTCTGTAGTAAGCCCGGTCCCGACTGAGAAGCGCCTAGCGCAGCTCCGGGTTGTCGTGCAGCCGTGGAGGTGGCGTAGATTTGACTGGCTCGGTGATGGCGTGGCAGAGGGCGTCTGCGATGGCGTCCCAGACGTGGAGCCAAGCCTTCCATTTTGTGTTGACGCAGCCGGCGGTGTACAGAGGCTCCCAGTCTGCAGCTGGACAGTCCAGTTTGGTGGCGTCCTCTTTTAGAGTGCGGGAAGACTGGAACGATTCACCTTCTTACTGTTCCTCTTGTGCGGCACGCGCAGGCTGAGCAGCACGCACTTGTGGTCGCTAATGTTCTGCTCCTCCACCGCTACTTCAGTGAAGTCCTCGGGGGTGGGTGACAGCCTTCTTTATGCCGAGAGAATGTTCAGGAACTATCGGCAAAAAATTGGGACATAATGCATTTTAGCTCAACTTCAGCTGGCCTCCGGTTAGATATGGTTATTTTGAGTCCTCGGACGTGGAAGAGGAACTGGAGACTAAGACGTCAAGCATTAAAATGGGTCTTGGAACCATTTTATTGTTCATTGTCATGCGAAGCACAGTGGTTCTTGGAGGCTAAGACGTCAAACGACGAAATGCAAACTCGTCCAAACCGAGGAGTCATTATGTCAGCATTCCATAACGATAATTGTACGTGCCTGTATGTTTGCCGTCATACGCGCTATCGAGCAGACTTGCCACACAATGATCCGATGATGAAATGACCAATGCGATTGTCTTGCCCTGAACGCGTCTTTGAAAGTCTCACATTTCTTAGACGTATTGCTAATAATGATGAATCAAAGTCAGTTACACGGCAAGCGATGGGAGGAAAGAACTATTAATTAGTACATAAGTTTATTTGACCATATGCGAATTTATCACTTCTTAGTCGTTACCGCAAGCACCAACATACTGCTAGATAATTTTTTAGCGCAATTCAAAATTCAAACTGCGGCTTTTATTAGAAAAAATCAATTGTGGCCAACAATGCCAAATCTCACACTGGGCAGACACGGCACTGGCCCTAACAACTTCAGGAAAAATTCTCAGATTAACCTTATGATGTCGGATGAAAAAAAACTGACATCAAAGTGGCTCCAGCCCTAACACCTTAAAAGTTACCATGCACATGGTTCAATCACCACTCGGCGACTCAGTTTTCGAGACCATGCCTGAAACTTGATTCGCTTTTCGTTTTCGTCATGGTCCAGTGGACATCGAATGATAGTTCTCCACCTGGGTAGAGCATGGCATATAGTGCCAGCTGAGTGCCAATAACGCGCAAGCTTTTTGAAAGCGTTCGTGGATTATAGACTAGTTCATAACACACGGAGAGCCTTCTGGTGCCATCCGCCAGTGACATTCATCACTAGCCCTCCGTGGACTGTCACCGTCGGTGCGCGCTCCGTTCAGTTGACTTCGAAGCTGAGCGCGGTAATGACGTCATGTCGATCAATATGTCCCGTTGCTGAGTCGGGCGCGTTTCAACTGGGCCAGCAAGCTGTTCCCTGAACGGACCGATTGACTTCAGCCGGGGCACGTGGTGAGAGGATTCAAATGACATCGATCCACAGGAAGACAGGCAGGGAGGCTCGTTTCAGGTCTTTTGGTGTCGATACGGGCTGCACATCGACTCACAACATATCGAGAAACAGACCGACCTTTTCATCGTCCCATCTGCTGATACCGACTGGCCTTCCCTTGTATTTAAGTAAATGAGCCTGATCCCACTCAAGCAAAGGTGTTCAACGAGTCCATAACGTATGGGAGTGGTGCGTTATTTCCCTAAAAGGGCATACCATTCAAATGCTTCAGTAGTTTCTACCCCATACAACAGTTTTCGTTTCCACCTTTGCCCTCGTAATGTCGAATCCACCCTCCCAAAACAAGTCTTGGCGCGAATCAGATGATGTTCAGATGTCCCAGATCCCATAGCTCCTGAAATGGGCAGACCTGGCTTAAGGAATTCCAATGAACACCAAAAAACACCGCCACCAAATTTTCACCCACCCACGACTGTGCCCGATGCTGTTTATAATTTTGCACACCTAACATTTCTCTGTGATTTTAGTACCGTTAGCCGTCGGTAGATGGCCTTGGCATCGTCAGTTGGGTTCCGGCGCCATCCAAACCGTTGTCTGTTGCATTCCCTCGTCTTGTGACGATAGAGCCAACCACTGTCGAGTTAGGTATCGGTTTTGGCCATGTTTGACACACTTGGGCCCCAATTGGCCCTCTTTTCGTAATTCCACGACACTAAGATCATGTAATGCCCTCCTGATTCAGACGGGTCAAAAGATCCCTATCCAGACGACCAGGTAGCTAGGACAAATCACAATGTTAATTTGCCTCAGTTTTTTTGGGCCTCATCATTTGCGGGCTGGCACTGGAAGAAGTTTGCGGCGTATCATGATAGGTGTTACTGAGGATATCTCATCACGAAACAAGATGATTTGTTTTCAAAATGTTGCAATCATTTAAATGTTCTAGATGGCTTCCGATTGCTGTCATAGGCGTAACAGCAGGGAGGTGAGAGGGGCCATAGCCCCATTCTTTTAGAAATAGAATATGGAGAAAATGTCCCCTCCCACAAACTCTTTTTGGATGCTCTAACGGTCCTAGGTTAATGTGTTGAGTTGGCAGTGGATATTGTCCGTCTTTCTGCGGAAAATGATGACAAGATACGCTAATATGATGGTTGATAGCTCTTACTAGACCTCCGGGTGGCTGGAACATACTCTGTTGTTTGATCAACGGTTCTGTCGGTTTAAACGTAGCGAGGATCGTTGTTTGTCGTTTCGGCAGGTTCCAGTCAGCAAACACACTTCATTTCGTGTGGTCTTCGCCATGCTAAAGATGGCAAAATACTTTTGTAGAGAAGTAATTAATCTGTATTTCACCTCTGCAGTGCGATTTTTGATGAATGCAAACCACGCGCTACTCCGAATCAAACAGGTAGCTGAAGCTGGACAAGGAGAAGCACTTCGATGCTGTCACACGCCAGTAGCGAAAACCATGGCGAAGCTCAACAAGCGAGAACAAGGCAAACTCTCGTTCGACTCAGATCAACGAGCGTTAATACATCAACAGAACTGGACCCATCTGCGTTCACTGCTCCAAAAACGCTCAAAGGGGACAGAGCAATACGGCAATCCGTCCCGGATAGACCGATTCCAAACAAGTGGAACCAATCCCTGGAACGTGACCGCACCAGATCCGGCCAACAGGATGAGTCCCATCAAGACCAGTCAACCTGACACGGTTTGGCGGGACCTTCCTACGTGCAAATAACTGTCACGATCGACGTAGACTGGCTTGAAATATGCCCAGAAAGCCACCAGCAAAACAAAACTGTGTGAAGATCACTTAAACCTGGCTGATCAGGCAGTCTAGGCATCTTCTTCCACCTCCTCCACGTCTCCCTCTTCCCCTTCTTCCCCTTCAAAATCCACTTCATCATCTGCCGTCGCTTCCTGGTACTGCTGGTACTCGGACACCAGGTCGTTCATGTTGCTCTCCGCCTCGGTGAACTCCATTTCGTCCATGCCCTCTCCCGTGTACCAGTGGAGGAAGGCCTTGCGCCGGAACATGGCGGTGAACTGCTCCGAAATGCGCTTAAAAAGCTCCTGGATGGCAGTGCTGTTGCCGATGAAGGTGGCCGACATCTTCAGGCCGCGGGGCGGGATGTCGCACACGGCAACCTTCACGTTGTTCGGAATCCATTCAACAAAGTAGCTGCTGTTCTTGTCCTGGATGCTCATCATCTGTTCATCTACCTCCTTCATGGACATGCGTCCTCTGAAGACGGCAGCTACGGTGAGGTAGCGTCCGTGGCGCGGGTCGCAGGCGGCCATCATGTTCTTGGCGTCGAACATCTGCTGGGTGAGCTCGGGCACGGTGAGGGCCCTGTACTGCTGGCTTCCGCGAGAGGTTAAAGGGGCAAAGCCGGGCATGAAGAAATGGAGACGCGGGAAGGGCACCATGTTAACGGCCAACTTCCTGAGGTCGGCGTTCAGCTGGCCGGGGAACCTAAGACAAGTGGTCACTCCCGACATGCACAAGGAAACGAGGTGGTTCAGATCGCCGTAGGTGGGGTTGGCAAGCTTGAGGGTTCGGAAACAGATGTCGTACAGCGCCTCGTTGTCAATACAGAAAGTCTCGTCCGTGTTCTCAACCAGCTGATGGACGGAGAGGGTGGCGTTGTAGGGCTCCACCACCGTGTCCGACACCTTCGGCGACGGCACGACCGAGTACGTGTTCATGATTCGATCCGGGTACTCCTCCCGGACCTTGGAGATGAGGAGCGTGCCCATGCCGGAGCCGGTGCCGCCTCCCAGCGAGTGCGTCAGCTGGAAGCCCTGCAGACAGTCGCAGTTCTCGGCCTCCTTGCGGACGACGTCCAGGACGCTGTCCACCAGCTCGGCGCCCTCTGTGTAGTGGCCCTTGGCCCAGTTGTTGCCGGCGCCCGACTGGCCTGAGGGAAAATGGAAACATTGGCGTCCAGACGTTGCCGAGCTCAACATCCATCAGGGGAAGGCCGCCCGTTCAGATCCCAATACCCGCAATATCCTGTGGGGTCACGGGTCGTAAGCATAAAACCTGTGAAAAACGTGAATTTATGGGTAAACTAAGTTCAGAAAGCACTGCTCTGAGGCCGAGGTCCCAGAGCCAATGGAAACTTACTACATCGACGACACCATGCTGGCCTTGACTCATTGTTTGCAGTCAACGTACAGTCTTTTAATTTTGGAAAGGCAAATAAGAAACCACACAACATACCGCAGACATCAGGAAAGGTCCATACCGTTATAATTTCCCTGAAAGGCCACACAGGCAACAAACCAAATAGCCGCATTCCGAAACCACAGGCAGTTGAGTTAGCCCGTGCCCGGCCGTGTCTCAAAACGACCTTCGCCCAACTGGGGGGGGGGACGGATATCTCCCCGATCTCAGGTTCTCTGCGTCGCACAGAAAAATGAAATAACAGCAAACAGAACCCATCAAGGTGAATCGAATGAACTCATTTTTTATAGCTTGGGTCAACATCGAAGTCACCAGAGATCATCATGGGTTGGACTCAGCTGGGGTCGCAGTGAGATAAAAAAGGAAATCGAAGTTGTGATTTTCATCTTGGTGGAACACTAAGACGATTATTAACATGTAGAACATATTCATATCACAAATGACCCATTCACCCATGAGGTCAGATGAGGCCATGACGTAATTTCATGTATATTTGTGGCCCTACTATGACACCTACTATCGCACTATACTATACTATACTACTATCGCACCTCGTCTTACCCGGTGGTTTGGTAACGAGTTGGGTTACAGACGATGCCCGTAGCATAGCAGAATAGTTTATAAGTTTTTGTCACTTCCCTGAAGGTTAACTGGGGTCAAGCAAGATCACAAGAGGTCACTGACCTATGACGACCTCCAGTGACCTTATTTTGACCCAGGGTGCGATACGGGTTTATTTTTGCGTTAAATTTAACTTTCAGGGTCAGCATTCGTCGTCCGTCTCCAGCCTAGTCGTTCGTTCCGGGGCGGCGGTCACGACCCCAGACCTGCCCCCGGCTCCGCGGCCGAGCCCTCACCGAACACGAAGTTGTCGGGCCTGAAGAGCTGGCCGTAGGGGCCGGAGCGGACCGAGTCCATGGTGCCCGGCTCGAGGTCGACCAGCACGCAGCGGGGGACGTATCTGCTGCCGCTGGCCTCGTTGTAGTAGACGTTGATGCGCTCCAGCTGCAGGTCCGAGTCGCCGTGGTATGCGCCCGTCGGGTCGATGCCGTGCTCGTCCGAGATGATCTCCCAGAACTGAGGAGCGGCGGTGACTGCGTTCACGTGGAGCGGCGGCAGTCGCATGTACGACGGGCAGACGTGCTTGTTTGTGCACGTCCATCAGTATCAACATCTAATAAGACATTGACTGACATGCTACATAACGTGGCATGTGAATCCCTAACGTAAAATGACACATTGCAGTAAAAGTTCGACTCCGATGTCTTGTATAGCTGTAGTTCATTTCCAACAAGATGAATCACAGACGTAGGAACGGGGAGGGAAGGGAAGAGCCATGCCCCTCCCTCCCCGCCCACACTTTGTGGAAATTCAACATTAGCCCTATGAGAAAAACATCTTTGGCCCCCATTTTCTGGATGCCCCCGCTCCTGAGCTCTGTAGCTGTACTGCGCGTGGCACGACAGTCTGCTGGAGCCATGGCATGACGACACGATGACCGGCAGCAGTCATCCTCGTGAACAGGCTGGACGAAGACTTGTGCCGATTAGCAAATGACTCATCACCGTGAGTCGGACGACAAACGCTAGCCGGCGGTGCCGGCCAATCAATGCCGAGCGGGCCGGCTGAAGGACCCAGACCGGCGGCAGGGGCGGCCGTCACGCCCGGAGGGTCCCGGCAGGTCGATGGATGCCGTACGCCGTCTGGAATGTCTGACTCTGCAGGGGCGGGGCTGACCCCCGTCAACAGCGGCGACCACGCCCCGCTGCCGGCCGTCGCCGACACCGGGCTGGCCGCACCGCTGGGGACGGCAAGGGGTGACTGGAGGTGACTGGAGGTGGCTGGAGAGTGGGAAGGGGCATCTCGGGGATGGCTAGTGCATCTACAGACGGCTATTGTTTCCAGCTTTCCCGGTGACCGCGACTGTGCTGTTTCGGACGGCGGTTTTGAGGACATTGAGGACAACCAGCCAACTGTCCCGACAGATGGCTGGTTAAGGGCGGCGCAGCTGGAGACGTCTGAACGGCGTCCGGCGGCGTCTTCAGACGCCTGAGGGGACCGAGGGAGAGCCCGAGCCGGCCGCAGGGGCGGCGACGTCCGGCCGGCGGCCGATCGATGCTGGCGGGGGGCGGCGGTCGGCATGACGTGGCTCGGGCGCGCCGTCTGCCCCCTCCCCTCGCGTCCCGGGGGCCCGGCGCCGCCGCCGCCGACCACGCCCCAGGCAGTGCTCGGCTGCAGTCTGCTCAGCAGTGCAGCGGTCTGTGCGAAGACTCGGCGGCGTACGGTACGGGCGAAACGTGACCAGAGAGAGAGAAGGCACAGGAAGACGCGAAACATTTTTTTTTGCCATAGTTTGCATCTGCGATATATTATGCTTTCATCGCTGTCACGATGCGCTTTTTAGTCACGGACAGAACGCGGAAATATCTGTTTTTTCGTCGGGACCCTGACGTGGCAAAAACTGTAGCCCGAGAAGCCTGTTTCGCGTGGTTCTATTCTCTCGGCAGTTGTCACGCCAACACGGGGCAAACGCGATCGATACGCAACAGATGATTGGCGAAATGTGCTCACGGCGCTGCGAATGTGAATTGCACGCACTCGGCCCCCAAGACCGATCAGCCATGAACGAAAACCGGCAGTATCACAAAAAGGGATGCGTTTCCCGACTGTGCACGCGAAAGAGCAATCCGTGGTTTTCGCGTTCGCTCAGGACAGCGCGGCGCGACCCTCAGCACAGCGAAGTTCCGCCGCGAAGTCCCACCAGCCGCTGCGGTCGTTCCTGTGGGAACGCGGGTCGTTCCGCGGCGCGGCGGCCGGCGCGCGACGCGTCACACGGTAACGGTGTCGACGTCCGGAATGCGGCGGCGACGACGGTACCGGACGCGGTAAACGCTCCGTGTCCGGACGACCGGCCGTGGACGACGAAGGCAGCGCGCAGTTGCAAGCGCCGCACTTTCCACGAACGTGGCTGGGTTCTGGCGCGGCAAGCTCGCCACTTGCTGAGGAGGCAAGGGGAAGATGCCAAAATGTTTCTAGCCTGCGCCCGCTGAGCTCACCAAACGGCGACGGAGCGGCGTCGGCCAAGGAGCTAGAGGGCCTCGAAATCGTGAGCTCAGTCGATGAGATCATGCTACGACTGACCTCATGATTTGGAACGAACTTCTGCCGTCTTCCCCGATAGCGAAATTGAGTCGTTCGATGATCGTCTAGTCCAACATTGCGGCACAGTTCAAGATCCCTGCGTTCTTAGAACAATGGATATAACGTCCATTTTCGAATGACTAAGGGAAGGGGGGCACTACGGTCTTGTAAGAGACACATATGTTCACCTAGACTCAATCAATCACAAAATAAAGCGGCTGAGGCTGGTGACTGTGGGCTAAGCAAAATCTGCGAATGAAAACAAAGGGATATGCCAAATTAATGGCGAGATACTACTGCTATTTTAGTATTTAAAAAATGGACGGTACAAATGGCGAATCACTATTTACATCCCTTGCTAGCGATAGCACAGCGTACTCTTAGTATGCGGGCGGAGGGACACATGCCTTTGGTTAAACCATTGAAATAACGATGATCCCGTAGTTTATCACGAGAATAATGATTCTCCAGCCATTTCTGGCAACATTAACAGCATCCAGCAGTTTCCATCCTTGACATAAATAGCATTTGTAAACCGTGTTTTTTCATCCTAAGCATATCCATGCATATCCTGAAACATAAAACGTTTTCTAGCACAACAGGGAAATTACAGCGGGAATCTTCATGAAGGAACCCTAATAAACGGACGCGTCACCCAACTCTGGTTCGAACTCCGGTTCTCTGCTTACCTTGGACCCGATCTGGTTGCCGCACTGGCCGGCCTGGAAGTGGACAATCTCCCTCATGCTGACGCCGTGGTCTGCCGCGTCGCCTGCCGTTCCTCCCGCAAAGCCGCCGCGAGTGAGATCCGTCGGCCGCGGCCACCGCCCCGGGCCGCCTGCGGCGCCGCGCTCACGTGACCTGGCGCCGACGAATCGCCGTCGGCGCGAGCCGTCTGCGGCGGCCGGCGCGGCGCCCCGTAGTCGGGAGGGGACGGGAGAGGGGAGGGGCGGCGACGGTAGCGGCGGTGACGACGGCGCTGCCTTCCTCCGTCCAGAGACTTAACCCGCGACGAACGACGAAGAACGGGCTCAAGGGCTCAACGTAACGTCACACGGCACTTGAATGGAAGCCCTCAATCAGACGCGGCGCTGGGTGTGGTTGCATGTACGTTCCTGGTAACGATCTGGCGCTGACCTCGGGGCAAAAATTCCGGTAGCGTTATCCTTATCTCAACCTCCGTGTGACGTCCATGCTGATTCATAAGAAACTCTGCAGCAAGTATCATACAGTTACGGGCCTGGATTAGCGGTTACTGTTTGACCTTGGCCTCGTATGAAAACTTTCCGTGCGCACGATTTTCCTCTCACACGACTTTTGGAGTCATCGCATAAGGTCATATGAAACCTGGCATGTCCAAAATAAATTAAGTCCAACGATCTTCAGATGGTAAAAGCTGCCCCCTGAACGCAACCTCGGGGTCGCAACAAAACCGCAAGTATCCTTCCGTCTACTGATTACGTATTTTGTACGTCATATGTCTGCCGGGGACAGTCATACGAACTTTTTGACATGTAGGGGTCACCGCTTAAAGTAACCCATTTTAACAACATGACCTAGGTCAAAATCTACCATTTCGTTTTTTTCGCCATAACAACTTTAATGATTCTTGATGGCACACTCATTAGAAACCATGTGTATCGAAAACATAACCGTAATTGGCTTAATCCGGTAGAGGTCACCAGATGACCTTCACCGTGAGTCAGATTATGGCCAGTGCCATGTTTCTTGCCAGTCACCACCATCGTCGCCTGTTTCAGGCGCGTCGTCTGCGGCCACAGCACGATACGTCATTACGACCAACAAGAACCGAGCTCGTCTATTATTTATTTCCAGCATTCTTGGAAGACCGACCTCAAAATCCATTCGTGATGTCTTGGGTCCCATGAAACCAGGGGCGTAGCCAGGTTTTCGGATTTCGGCCACTTTAGTTCCGAGTTCCGGAAATTGTTATTTTTTCCTGTCTTGGTGCGTGAGAAACGTTAAACTTTCGGCCTCCAAGCAGGGCCGTGGTCCTTTGGGTATCCGTGACTACGTCCCTGCATGCAGCCCGCCTTCCCCGTTCGTGAGCCAGGTATGGTCGCGGCTGGCGCTTCGCTGCTGTGTGGGCTTCACACCCGAGCTGGCACAATGATTCAGCTCTTGGCGTGCTGCCGGATCAGGGGAAAATTTTACTGGCGCCAAATTGAAATATTTCATGTACTGATTTTCGTGATGATATGTAAAACAAAAGTACGGGTTGGTGGAAGCCGGTGCCGGGAAGTATGGCATGTGATCAAGATTTTATCATGTTCCACACCAAAAATTTAACTCTGTGTAACGTACTGCCATGACAAAAGTGGTATTATCTGAGCAGTGTTTCAAATTTTACGTTACGTGATTTGAAAGCTCCCTTGTGTCGCACTTGCCACTGCGAAAGGTTTAGCACCTATAAAGCTTACTGCCAGGCTCGGTATGACGTGATGGGCTCTGGCGAGCAGGAATTGCAAACTTGTTAACTGTAAACTGTAAATGAAAAACGAGTAGTAAATTGTATCTGGCACACGGACTTCGATAAAGGTGGGTCGCGGCGTCTCCCTAAGGTTATAGCCAGTTTGAAAAGCAGCACTACACACTTTGACCTGACGCTGTTAAGCGGTGGGCTTTCGTGATTCAGTAATTTGGCACTGGGCACGGACTAAGACGCAGAACCTGCTTCAAGCATTTGGAACCAAATTTTGCCGCTCGTACGGAAACTGAGTCACTCTTTGCATGGCTGTTCAGCACTTAATATATCGACGACGGCTGCATTATCTTCACCTGTTTTTCGTCAGCAGCCAATTTCGATACACTTCCATTTAATCATTTTCTCCCCGTGATATCTCACAAAGTCCGTCACTATGTTTCTGCCGTTGCTTCTTACGTGTGTACTCAGACGTTACGTAAGCTACAGGTTGCAGAAATTGGTGGTAATCTCCGAAACAGTACGCGAAAGAAAATCTGTACTGATTCTAGCACATGAACCAAGCTCGTTCCGCTCTGCTGCTGTCTCGATAATGATTTAACGTGGCATGACAGAAATTTAATGATGATGATGATGTGATGCGTATCCTTGTGAGCGTCCTAATTGTCCCCATCCTAAGACATCTGTGTACCAAATATTATAAAATATTTGCCATTGAGACTAAAGGTTTTTGAAAGTTACCCGTCGCCGGTAAGGTTGAGCGGGGGCGTAGCCAGCATTTCGCCCGGAGAGGCCAAATCGGATCAAGGGGGCCCTCGTTACTAATGGGGGCCCTCGCCAGGGGCGGATCCAGGATTTTGTCAAGGCGGGGAGGGGGGGGGGGGGTTGGAGGCGAATGGTCAGCGCGAGCCCCCCATTTTTTGCCCTTCAGATATGAAAAACGATGTAATTTTGCTTTTATGCCGCATAAAATAACCGAGAAAAATTCAAAGGCGTCACCTCATTTAAAAAAAAATTCTGCGTTTTGTTGCCGAACAAAGTGGCCGAAATATGGCGAAAAAGACGGGATTTTAGATGGTTTCGTCCCTCCCTCCATTTGGAATGTCCTGTCAGTATCTGGTCTAGGAACCCGTCTGTCTCCCTTCCCCATCCCGGAGCTTCTGGAGATTTCTTTTGTCAGCTTAGTTTAGGTTCCCTCTTGCAGTTACAGGGGCACTTTTGGTGGTCTCGGGCCGTCTGCCGTGCCAGGACCCTCTAGTGGTCTCAGGTTCCTTTTAAAGGTTCACGTGTCCCGTGGAACGTTTCAGGCGCTCCTTTGGCAGTTTCAGGGGCACCTCGGACGGTTTCAGGGACCCATCTGGCAGTTTCAGGGATGCTTAAGCCATCTCGGGTTCCCTCCTGTAGTCCCTGGAACGTTTTCGCCGTCTAAGGAGCCCCTCAGGTACTAAAGGAGGCCCTCTATAAGTCTTTCTCTGCCGTGACAGAGGCGCCTCTGGCAATCCTCTTGGTCCCTTGGCCGTTTCGGGAACAGCCTGGACGCCTAAAGGTCTAGTAGTTTCAGGGACCCCTCTGGTTGTCTCAGGGGTCCCTATTGCCAGGGACTTCTAGTTAGCAGTCTCAAAGGTCTCTCTCTAGAAGTCTCAGTGGACCCCCTGTGGTCCTGGATACCTCTCTTGTCGTCTCTGGGAAACGTTTTTGCCATGTCAGAGGCCCTCTGACAGTTACAAAAGACCTTTCGGCAGTTTCAGGGCCCCTATGCAGTGCCCCTATGCAGTGTCATAGGCACTCTGAACGTCCCCGGTGGTCCCCATGGCTATATCAGGGGTCTTCCTCTGTTACATGAGGTATATCTGGCAGTCTTTTATGGCCCCTCTAGCCGTAAAAGAGCTTTTGTGGGCGCTTCAGGGGCCTCACTGGCAGTGTCAGGGAGACTTTGCCCGTGCCAGGAGCCCGCTTTTAACACTCAGGGACCCTTTGGCCGTCAAGCGCCCCCATAAAACCCAAATGCCGTCTCATAGGCCCCATTATCGGTTTTGCCTCGCAGAGGCCTTGCGACCTTTTTGGCGGTCTCAGGGGTCATCTGCGGTGTACGGACCCGTCTTGCCGTCTCAGGAACCAACTCACCTTCCCGGGGACCTCTGACAGCATCAAGAACCCTTCAAGGTTTCAAAAAGACTAGTGTAGCTCATTTGTGGCTCCTCTCGAGGCTGAGAAGGCCACCGATGAATCCCCGTTCAGGGAACCCCTCTGGCTGGCCAAGATCTCCTTATGACGCGGTAGGCGCCCTCTGAAGATCTTTCCGTCTCAGGCGCCTTTCTAACAATTTTAGCGGTTTCATGGACCCTTTGCCGTGTTAGGGCTCTTTGCGGTCCCAGGGGCCCTTGAAGAGTTTCAAAGGCCCTTCTTTCCATCTTAGGGGCCATCTTACTGTGTCAGGATCTCACAAACCCTCCCGGAGGCCCTCTGACTACATCAAAAACCTTCAGCTTTTCACTCACGGGGGCCCCTAGGAACTCAGTCCTCATCTTGGCCGTCTCAGGGGCTCTATGAGCCATCTGGCAGTCTTAGGGACACTGCCGTGCTGGGGCCCTGTTGTGGTCTCAGGGGCCCTTTGGGAGCTTCAGGAGCTCGCTATGCGTCTCAGAGGTCATCTAACCCTCGAGGAGGCCTCCCTGACTGCATCAAGAGCACGCCAGGTTCTTATAAAGACCCCTTGAAGCTCATACGGGGCCCCTTCGGGACTCCTTTTAAGTCTGACAGGGGCCCCTTCTCGAGCCTCAGGGGGGAGAGGGCGATCGCCCATATGCTCCCCTTTGGGTCCTCCCATGACCCTTGTAATCAGTGCGGCCCCATGCGGTTAAAATTACTGTCGGTTTGTAAAGGGTGTAAAGCTGAAGTGTAAAGGGGGTCCATGCTCGCCTGTAAAGACGTTGCCTGCCGACCTGGCGGGTGCCTCTTACAGGTCGCCAGGGACATCTTTACAGGAAAGCAGGGGCCCCTGAATGATCGTTTAGGGACCCCTGTTGGCCAGGGGGTAACTGCCTGTCTGTAGAGGGCACTCTATCCGCCTGTAAAGGACCCCTGTCGACCTCTGGAGACATGGGCAGGGGCCTTCTTTCAGACCGAAAGGAGGTCCCTTCAGAGACTGACAGGGACCCTTTATGGGCCGACAGGGAGCCCTCCCCAGACAAGCAGTGAATTTCCCTACAAGCTAGCAGGGGCCCCTAAACGCGCATTCAGACCACGGGTCTCTCTTCATAGCACACAAAACCTTCTTGTATATTCGAAGTACGTTTCCTTTAGGTTCGTAAGCCTTCTTTAACCCTATTCCCGTAGGGCTAGACGGTATGGTCGATTCCCGGCAGGGGGGCGGATTCGGCCCCCCTGAGATCTCGAGAAATACTAGTCCGATTTCGTCGCAACAAACGGCAATCGATTTGCCGTGACAAGAACTACATTTTTATAAAAAGAAATTTTCAAACTTTTGAAATTTGTGGATACAGGGGGGCAAAAATGTCAAAATGGGGGGTACTTTTGGACTTCTTATAACTCCGTTATTTATGGACCGATTTCGATCAAACTGGCATGAATCGAGAGATTATGGATAGGGCTTTTACCATGGGTCCGCAAATCTGAAATTTTGAGAAAATTCATAGGCGTTCACAGGGTTTCAAAAATAGGAGGATTAGTTTTCTAACAACTGAATGAACAAAAGAGGCAAACACCCTTTTTTGGCTTCTGCTAGTCATGTTATACTAAAGAAGTACAAATCGCATTACAATGTTTGTATAATGTTAGCATAGGCGGTGCCAGGGACATGAAAAAGGGGGAACTGTCATGGTCACACGTTTCTCAGACCAACTTGTGACCTTTGACCTTAAATGACCTCCAGTGACCTTAAAGTCATTTGGAATGATCTCGTGTGCATTTAATATTATTTGTAAACGTTTTCAATCATTTGAATTCACTCTATTTCAAAAATTTCATTTTTTGGCTATTGCGATATAGGGAACGCGCACTGACATTTTAGGTCATAGCTCCGTGACTCGACCTGATATCAAGCTGAAACTCGGTATACAAGTAGAAGACACGCTTCTACGTCATAGATGTTCCGGGTTTGGCATTTGGAAAAACGGTGCCGAAATTATAGCGAAAAAACAAATTTTGACTTTTGACCCTGACCTGACCTTGTAAAATGACCTCAGATAAACAAAATTACATCTGCACATTGCCCAACTATTTAGATATACGTCCATATAAAGTTTTAAGTTCTAGCTTTAAAATTCTGTTTTTGGCAAACATTTTCATTTTACCCTCAACATGGCCAAAAATGGGATGAGGTGCCTCCCAAAAACGTTGCCTGGCTCCGCCCCTGAGCAAAATAGAATTTTGAAATTTTGTAACAGCACGTAGAAAGAATAGCTAGGAAAAGTGACAAAGTTTCGTGAAGGATTTTGAATTGGCATTGGCAAGCACAAAACCCGAGGGGGGGCGGATTCCGCCCCCCCCTGCCGGGAATAGGGTTAATGGTTAAAGTATTGTTATTTTGCTTGAATTGTCTGTTTCGGACAGTGTAAGACGTCCAGCGGGCGCCTCGCGCTATCTACAGAACTGGGGTCTTCGGCCCCAGGGGAGCCTGCTCGGCCGCCAAGGCTTCCCGCTTGGCCTCAAGGGGGGCATGCATTTGGTCCCCCTAGGCTACGCCACTGAGGTTGACCATCATAAAAAAATATTTTTTGGGTAGGAAGAAAACAGAAGACTTGGGGCCTTGCGGTCGAAATGACAGGAAAACATTATTAGTGCCAAAGTGCCCGGCTTATTAAATTCTGTACGTCATTGACTTTATTTTCAAACAGGACGTGCCCTGCAAGCCCCATAGATAATTACTTAGGAGAGGGTCAGGGCCCCTAGCTGTGTCTCTCACAGCATGGTCTGCCCTCCAACCCTCTCCCTCA
Source organism: Capitulum mitella (assembly GCA_030062745.1). Lineage (NCBI taxonomy): Eukaryota > Metazoa > Arthropoda > Thecostraca > Pollicipedomorpha > Pollicipedidae > Capitulum > Capitulum mitella. The sequence goes on along the minus strand of CP099850.1, from coordinate 20,419,446 downwards.
ACTCATTTTCCGGTAAAATGGTCACGACCATGGAGGCTCCCAGTTTTCGGAAGTTGTAACGTTGGGACAATGACTTAGACTGGGAAGAGTTCCGGCAATTTTCGTACGCCTTCTGACGTTCCTATCACCCATGTCTTATGTTTTACATGCATGCATTCCTTTGTATACCAGATACATTAACCTTAATCAAAGCCGTTTCTCTCTTCCTGTCATGGTTATTATATACTCAAAATTTTAAAAGGGATGGTCCGATCCCAGATCGTTTCCCGTGTTTCCTTATCGCACGACCAATAAAACACTCACCATGCTCCACGGCAAGACACCGCATTCTTCAAAATTGTTTATTAAAATACATTTGTCCTACAACAGGTCCCGCCAAGGCAAACTCACACCTCAAAACCTCCTCGCGACACTGACCAGGCATTTGAGCAACTCACTCGAGGCAAGCCAGTCCCGTACTAGCATCGCCGTCGGCACGCGCAGCAACGGTGGCGGCACGCGGGTGCCGACTGGCGCTCAACGCCCCGACACGAGAGTATGATGCACTTCAGACGAGCAAAGGGTGCCATTTCACTCGCCGGGAGCCAGAAACCGTCCAGCACTTGGATCACACGAGTCGACCATGAGGTATGTGCGACCGTGAGGTATGCTTTCCCGGTGTCCTGCCGCTTTGTTATGAACTGCATTTTCATGACGTCGCGAAGGCCACAGTTTGCTCCTTCTTTAAAACGTTTTGAAAATGTCGAGATATGCGTGCAGTTTGTGCAACATCTGAAATATATCATCACGCATGATCATATGCGTGGATTCCAGTTTCCTGTTGCGCAGCTGACGCGAAAGTTTCATTTTCTTCTTCGAACGATAAGATCCTGACTATAGGCCACTGAAGATGGCACCAAGTCGGTCTGCATCGAGAGCAGTGCCTAAAGTAAAGAAGCAAAGAAGCTGACACGCAGTTACAGTTTCAATGGAAGTACAGGATCACATGGTGTACGTTCGCTGCCCGAACTGCCTGATCTGTTAGTGTGTTTCGCAAAAGGCCGACACTGGCTGTCAACAACGCACTTGAAGACCAACACTGATACATGCATGCCACACGGTCTTGTCACACCGCCTTTGGCCAGCCAGACGGGTATCGTAATAAATTAACACCGGCGCCCGGCACCAGAAGTGGTCGTAACAGCAAGATCGTAACTTTAGGTGCTATGACAGGGCCCTGATGATTCGAGTCATCGCTGTCCCCTGGCCCATTTTGATTCCATTTGGCGTTTCATCGCGGAAAACCCCGTGACCAAATGGAGGAAACGTTTCGCGATTTCATTTGGCGTCCTTGAACAGGAGTATTTTTGTACGGACAGTATGTACCAAAATATCGGAATTTTAAGACAAAAGACGAACAGTACAAACGGAGATAATCATTCAGCGATGAAGACAAAGGCCATACAATGCCAGGCGCAGAAAAAACTGCGTCTGGCTCAAAGCAGTCTGTGTCCTAGCCAACACGTTGGAAAAAGTCAAAGGTGAACCATTATCTGAAAATAACGTAAAGCCGGAAAACCGCCCTGTAGCATGGTTCAACACGGGGTTTGGAGGCGTCCATGGGGAACCCAGATTCAAAAGACAGGAGAGCTCAACCCGGCAACCAACATGGTTTTCCCATGGACAAAAGCGGCAGCACCGGTGTAATCCAACAGCAGGGGGACGACCAAATGGAAAGACACCGTACAACAAGGCAGTCAAAAGCCAAGGCATCAGCATGGGGGCGCCAGCAGAATCAATCAGAATCAATCCAGCGTGAGATCGCAAAGATGACCAAACTCGGGCCCAGCCATGCGACTCAGTCGCGTCAACCCCCTCCCGTCCGTCGCCGTCACGTGTTCGCTTTGTACCATGACGGCGGCAGCACGCGCGCCGTGCGGGGCCCGCCCGCCGCGCACAGGCACTGGGTCACGTTTGAGCAAAACAAAACAACAACGCGCCGCGCCCGCCCGTCGGCCGGCGCCCGGCGCGCGGCGCGCGGCTCGTAACAACTGCCGGCGGCAGGCCGGTCCAGTCTGCCGCCGCCGCGGCCGCGAGGCTAAGCTCGGATCACTGGCCTCTGAGCGCGCTCAGCCCCGGTCCGGCGGCTCGCCCGTCTCCATCGGCGCCGGGCTCTGCACGGAGAGCGCCTGCAGCGCCACGCTCGGCGACGGTGGCGCCTCCTGGGCGGCGCGGCCGGCCGGCAGCTGGCGCAGGTACGTCGGCGGCTGCTCCTCCGAGTTGGCGCGGCGCGGCGGCGCGCGCGGCGACCGCGGCGGCCCCGCCTCGTCCACGCTGCCGCCGCCCTCGCCGAGCTCGTAGCGCGCGTGCGTGCGCATGTGGCGCGTGATCATGTCGCGCCGGCAGGCGGCGTACGGACACTGCGGGCACTTGTAGGGCTTCTCGCCGGTGTGCGTCCGCTGGTGCGTGGACAGGTGGTCCGAACGCGAGAACACCTGGCCGCACACGCGGCACGTGTACGGCTTGAGGCCCGTGTGCAGCCGCATGTGGCGCGTCAGCATGTCGCTGCGCGCGAACGAGCGCTTGCACGTGTCGCAGACGTACGCCTTGGACGCGGCCTCGGTCGGCTTGGTCTTGTGGCGCGACGCCATGTGCTTGGCGAGCCGGTCGTGCAGCGAGAACATCTGGCCGCAGACGGGGCACACGTACGCCACGTCGGCGCCCGGCGGCATCTCCTCGACGACGGGGCACACCTCCAGGTTGTAGCGCAGCGCCACCGAGTCGCGCGTCGTCGGCGACGCCACGTCGCCGCGCACCACCGGGATCGGCGGGTGCAGGCCGGCCGCGTGCAGGCCGAGCAGCGGGTGCGGCGCCAGACGGAACGCCGCCTCCCAGCCGGCGGCGGCCGCCGGCGGCGCGGTCGGCTCCGGCCGGCCGCCGCGCAGCGACAGGTCCAGCGGCGAGTCCTGCGGCGACGACTGGTCCGACTCGAGCGAGCCCGACTTGCCGGGAATGTGCAGCGGCCGCGGCGCGCCGCGCCGGCCCTGGCGCAGCACGGAGCCGCGCGCCGCCGTCGCCGCCGCCGGCGGCTCCAACCAGACGCTCAGGTCCGAGTCGGAGTGGCTCCGGCGCCGGTACAGCTCGCTCAGCTGCGACAGGTACTCGAGCGGCAGCGGCGACTGCGACAGAGAGCCGGACGCGGCCGGACTGACGGGCGTCAGCGGCGAGAGCGGCGAGCCGCCCGGCAGCCGGCCGGCCGCCTCCGGCCGCGGCTCGCCGTCCGCGCCGGTCGCGCACTGCGCGCACCCGCAGAACCCCAGCCGGTGCGGCGGCGGCTTGCGTTCGCGCTCGCAGCCGACCACGTGCAGCCGCGGCGGCGAGCCGGCCGGCCGCGCCGCCGGCTCCAGCTTCATCTCCAGCTCGGCGTCGGCCTCCTCCTTGACGCGCAGCGGACTGAGGCCGGGTCGCGGCGAGCCCGCGCCCACGTACGGGCTGTCCAGCGACGACTGCGGCGAGCGCGACGACGCCGGCGAGAACACGTCCTCTTCCTCCTCCGAGATGGCGCGGCAAGCGAACCGCTCCCGGTCCAGGCTGTCGAACCGGAACACGTCCGAGGTCAGCGCCCGCGGGCTGCGCGCCGCCGCCGCTGCCGCCAGCGGCGAGGCCTCCTCGGCGGCGCGCGGCGGCTCGGCCTCAGCGCGCCCGAACATAGGTGGCGCCAGCGCGCGCAACTCAGTCGGTACAGATGGCCCCAGCGGTCGGCAGGCGGTCAGTACAGGCGGCGCTGCCGGCGGCTCATCGTCGGGCTGTCCGAGGCCGATGGTGAGCTTGTCGAGCACGGCGCTCAGGCGGCGCCGCTTGCTGAGCGAGTGCCGGTGCTGGCCGGCCGGCGAGACGGCCAGGTGCGCCATGGTGCCGCGCCGTCGCAGACCGCCGGCCGCATGCTGCCTGCGCGCAGCTCCCAGGTCGAGCCCTGCGAACAACGGCGGCGGTCAGGGCCGGCTCGGGCAGCGCGAGGCCGCCGGCGGAGGCCGTCCGGTCGCCGCCTCCGCGCGCGCTCCTGGAAACGCCGAGATCGAATCTCCGGGCCGCGCTGCTCGGAATGTCGGCCGCAGCTCTCGCGGGAGAAGCGGCCGGTTTATTTTGCCATCACAAGCCCGATCCGTCGCCTCTGTCAGATGAGAAACATTCCGATGTCGGCGACAAACAATGGCCCACGCTCTCAGAATTTGGACGATTTCATCAGTCAGTGGGGATGGATGGGAAGCGTGTAAAATCGGACGTAAACCAAATGCTTGGCACCGGAAAACTTGGCGCCACTTGTCGACATGCTGACATCATTCTCAAGTTTTGGCACTTGTGTTGCCCGCCACACAACGCTTTTAGCGAACAGGATAATAAGCGTCAGGCATAAATGTAATAACTAATGATCAAAAAACATAAAAGAAGAAATATAAACGTTGGCGCTGAAGCTTTTAATAGATAATGAAACCCTCTGAACTAGTGTCCGTAATATGTCAACCAACCACGGTGATAAAATGGTGGGAGCGAAACAGCAAAGGCCTACGAGCTGTACTGCCACTCTCATTACGCAAACTATGAGACACGTTCTGCTTTAAATACTGCCAACGAGTTCCCATTACGCACAACCTGGCTGGAATTTACATGCCACAGTAACAACAATAAGTAGCAACCATGACAGTACCCATGAAAACCCGCTATAGTTATTCCCACCCGATTGGGCACATTATCGTGCCAGATTCGTCTTATGCCGGTACGAATGCAGCAGCCGAAGAAAACGCCCAATGTAGAGGCCCTTGTCGCTGCTCGAAAACAGGCAACGACAGTCATCAAAGCAGTCACGGATTTCAAGTTCTGACCACAGGACTCCAACTGCACGTCGCCGATATCGATCAGGTTGGAAAATCTGACTGGACATCTCAGCCACGGGACATCTGCTGGACACGGACAGACAGCGTCAGGACAGATGGACAGGACAGAAGCATGGACAGCAGATCAGACAAGTTCTGAATACAACGAAGAAACGAAGCGCTGAAACTAACCAAAAAAGAAAAAAAGACATGCCAACACGTACCGATGCAGCATATCACACAATTTCGGACTGTTTCCAAACACTTCTCTATCGTACGCTAGATGGACGGCGTAATCAAAAGAAACAATTGGACGTCATGAACAATAAACGCCTGTTTGCAACAACCACAAAAAAACAAACGTTCGGATAAAGCGAACACTTTCACCTGTCACAAAACAACCTATTCTGAATCACTGGACATTCGCATCTTTCATGAAACGTTCAAACAATGCTGTTAGACGAACGGAACCAAATCACACACACACATATGTCCTATCGTTAGGTAGCAAGCAGAGGCGAAACATGCTGCTAATTTGTTATCGATGCTCTGTGAAAAAACTGCACACTGAAATAGCTCGATATTATGCAAGTCTAAGAATGTCATTAAGATATTATGCAAGTCTTTACGGCGTAATGTTTTAGACATCAAAATTAAAGAACTTCAAACACGTTGCATTCTGTTCACCAGTTTATCACGCACTTGAACATGATATGCGATTCCCAAGAACTGGCAGTGTTACCATACAGTTGTTCTGCTTGTGAGCCAACAGTTTTGGGGATTTGCATTGCGCCATACTGAATTATTTTGTTAGTTCTGTTCACTGTTGTGCTGGCTTTGCAGCCATGTGCCACATGGTACGCAATATAGAAGTTAATCCCTACATACAAAAACTCACACTTATAGCCCACAGATTGTAAAACAGGTCGTCTGGTCGTCATCACGCCACGCACGAGCTAAAAATTTTAGTCGCGATACGACCGTTCTAGGCCAAGCTCTGCGATGTCGACAGCGCATTTGTCAAAAGCCGTGTGAGCGCGGCGGAAGAACCCGCTCTCTCCGTCTCAGCACGTGAGCGAGGAAGTCGAGATAGTCCGTCCTGCCTTGTGGACGGTGCCCGGGTCTCTGATCCCCTGTTCTTTGGAACCTTATGACAGGCAGAGCAGGCAGAGCGTGCTGCCAGTGGTCAGCTGGCCGCTTGACAGTCACCAAGTTTTCTCTCGCACGCCAGATACATGTTTGCATTTTCCGCGGCAAATAACTCTGAGGGTAAAGTTTATGATTTTTTGTTGTATTCTCCGGCGACTCTTTGACTTGACCCTTTGTCCAAGTGAAGGTGACGGCTTTTCCTCTCTCCCAAATGAAACCGTTTCGACTAAACCGTTTCATTTTCCCATAAGCAATCCTTATGAACCAGAAGCTGCACCATTTACGTTGCCATCGACGGACCGCATCAACTCGCTCGCAGCAGAAACAGATCAACGTGACCGTCTGCTCTCGACTAAATCACGCGTTCTCAGCTCACTGTAGCCGCTGCGCCGGCCTGACCGGTGCGTCCTCAGCTGACCCCTGTCGCTGCCCCAGGTTCATGACGCAGCAGCAGTAAGCAATCGGCAGTAATTCAATCGGCAACCCGCTGCCGCTGCGGCCCGCAGGACCCGCAGTTGCGGCGCACGAGGAAGCACCGCCAATGTGACGGTGCTATGCGGCGCAGTCTACCTCAAGCCACGTCTTCGCGATCTGGTCGGTCTTGGACTCCAGTGAGTACAATGTTCTCTACAAGCCTTTGGATACCCCCAAAGCAGAGATTTGGCTGCGAAAAAGGCATCCAAGTCTTTGCCACAAAAGGCAGAATTTTAGCTCGCGATGGAAACCGTCAGAATTCAGTTCAAATTAAAGAGGTGCTGGCACAGGCTACAGCCACTGCATTAGGTGTTTCCACTTTACTGAAGTTTTACCAAATATACACTGTGCAAACAGGTCCAAGTTCTTTGATAGCACAATACTTCAAATACTGGACGCCCGAGTTGGACATCATCTCAATAAAATATTTGCTGGAAGTGATGTGGAGCAATCACAGACACTTTTCGCCATTATCGGTAAGGTCAGACGATTTGGCACTTTCAATGTTTTCAGACCTTAGGACATTTTGGTCTTAGAATCTTTGGACAGAATGGAATCGTTTTTTTCAACGAAACAAAAAGAATCCTGCCCCGAAAACTCGTCTAAATGCCCCATTATTACAGTATTTAATAAAGATTTTTATGGTAGGTCACACAACAGGATTATCAGTCTATTGCCAGTTCCGGAATAGCATGGCTTGCGATCCATTGCGATGCGATCCCCCCAATATTCAGGGATTTTAACATACGGTCTATGGCACTGACTGGAAAAAAGCGGTGTGAAATCCCATGTGGACTCTCTCAATAATAATTTTCGGAAATCTCCAGCCATGCGGAATACGATGAGATGTTTCCCCATGTTCGGTTTGTGACTGTGCAAACAAATCTGAATGTGCACCATATAAACATTCTCTCAATATTGCCCTATGTACACTTGCCACACTAGCACCAAACAGAGGAACCTTTTGCTTTTTTCGTTCCCATGTTTCATTTTCTTCTCATCCACCTCAGGCCGTCAAAGTAGAATTCTAACCTTGATTATGCACCTGCGCTGCTTCGGTAGTCGTGTTCCCTTCCTTCCAGTGATCCACGTGCATCGCAAAAATGATGCTCTTTGTTTTGGAATGGGGAAATCCTTGAACAGCACATCTATGATAATCCTGGATCACTGGAAGCTTGAAGCGAGCCTCTCCAAAAAGAAAAAAAATGAAAAAAACTCTACATATCTAAACCAAAGAACCTGACGCCACCTCCGCAGGGTATATCATCCAAACGCATCTCTGTCATAAGAAGAAGACATCAACGCAGTTCTGCAAGTCATACGCCAGCGACATTTATGTATCTCAACCATCGCAGGCGTGCTGTGTTATTCATCATCCACGATCGACGAATCGCCGTTTTCCGGGAGCTGCTGCATACCAGGTACGTCCTCCCAAGTGTTACAGCGAACCATGAAAATGAATGCACTTCGTCTCGAATCCAGCATCGGTCCATCGCGCCCACTAACTATCCATTAATCATGAATTCCTGCACGTTCAGTGCACGCAGCAGGTGCAAATCAGGCTCCGTTTTAGGACGAAGAGACCACGCACGACGTCATCAGATTCCACTGAAGAGCGATGCCCTCCAGCGGAGCCGCATCTTGAGCAGTCAGCGTTTTGTTCGCACTTCTTATCTTGTCGCAACCCTGAATGGGACCAAAGCCAGAATCTGGGAGGGTGCATCAAATACAAAAACGCCCTCCAGTGCCCCTAATCGGAGAAACAAAGTATGAAACAGAGACGGAAGCATTTGGGACAGAATGCAGCATTCCTTCCTGTGTCGCTTGCTATGCACTGGAAGATAAAGTGTCCGCCTGAAAGAGACTGTAAGCTCTTCGATGAACTGCACGCAATAAATGTAAGAGCACAGATGAAGTCGTCCCCCAGCCTCATGAAAACGTGAAAAAGTCGAGATCTGTAGTCAACGCAGAAAAAAATGAACAAAAATCACCCATGAAAATACATCAGACATATCGAAGCGCCATTTCTGTCCGCGAAACAATGGGCCTGGCCAAGGCTGGTATGCCGGCCAAGAATATCTATGCCCACAAACCGGTTTGTCTGCAATGGAAGTTGCCCACTCCTGGCTTCAATGACTTCACAGTTGTCAGCAGAGCCGCAGCTGCCCGCTATATCGGGCCTTTTGTCCAAAGCCAGCCGACTTGGCCGGGCCAGGACGGCGCCGACCTGCCCCCTCAGCGGCGGGGAGAGTCTCTCGACCCCGGTCCTGACCCGTGCTGACACTCCCCGACAGACAGGTGGTAAAGTGAAGGCGCGGGGGGGGGGGGGGCAGGGGCCGTCCGGCCGCCTACTGAGATTATGCAGCGCTGCACGCGGCCGGGCGTGTTCATGCTAATGCCGCCCGATGCGGCGGCGGCGGCGGCGGCGGACCGCCCGCGCAAGGCCGCCCGAGTAGCGGGGTCGACGCGTCTGTGGCCCGGCCGTCCGTCGCCGCCGCCAGCCGGGCGCGCCGCTCGCACCGGCCGGTCGTCGTGACGTAACGGCGTGGCGGCGCGCATCGGCCGAGTCCCGGCCGCTGGAGCTGCCGTCGCGCGTGCGGGGACCTGTTGCGCGGACTTCGCTATTCACTGACCGGCCTCCGCGAACCATGGAAGCTGATTTCATCCGCGACGCTTTTGCATTTTTCATGAGTCTGGCCCGCCGGCGGGGGGTTCATGTGAGGTGTGATAGTGTTCGGCATTATAAACATCTTTCCCATTTGCGCATTCCCTTGGGCGTCCAGCGAGGACTCGTCTAAGAATAAATGTTGGTTAGAACGGTGAGCCTTTAAGCTACCGCACCAGCTCTTGGCCAGGTCGGCACCCGATAACAGTGGATGTCACCAGACCTAGTGACAAATGGCTATAGTAAAATATAAATATATAAATGGGAGAAGGCAATACTGCTACTGGTGGCAGAATCAATAACAAAAAAAAAACAAAAAACAATCAGCTCTGGTACAAAAGCAGAAGATTGGCCTGGCATATCTGCCCAGTTGGACGATTCCTACAGCACTCATATGTAAATTGTATCCTGACCCGCCAGTAACCGTACACATGCGAATGAATAAATCAAGTTAACTATGGCCATCAGTTGATAATTGTACGAGCAAATGTCACTTAACACGCGCACTGGAAGGGTGGTCTTTTTGTCCCCCCCCCGTTTTTGTTGAATATCTCGAGAACGGATCGGAGCTGGTTGTGGCTACTTTGCGACAGTTATGAAAACTGAATAACTCGTCGACTGACGCAGAAAAATCGCATATTGGCCGGACATTTTTGAAGTTTCAAGCATATGAAGTCAAGCAAACATAACGAAAACGACAGTTGTCGCTGGCAGATGGGAACTTTGTGAAAGATCCAACGTTCTACGGCCAAGCAACTTGTGACCTGATCCAGATTTGCTTTGCAACATGTCGGTCTGCATGAAATATGCATTCACCCGTTTCGTTCGAAAAGTCGTACGGAATGGTCTGCACGGGCCGATGAAGTGTCGAAAACTGACCTTTTCCATCCCATTTGATCTTGAATATATTGACCTAAGATAATGAAAACTGCAGGCAATGCAAACTGTTATAGCCCCATCCCGTCCATACAATTCCGCGTTTTTAGCTTTTTCCGTTCCCGAGATCGGAGGGGGCACTTTTGTGCTCCCCTTCCAGTGCGCGTTAGCGCGAAACCCCCTTCCACTGCGCGGGTTAAAAAGCATTTGATTAATTCGGAGCACAGCGTTCCGCGGGCCTGTCATCAGATGAACCGCAAGCCGAGACCATCTTTTCCCAAGTCGACAGCCTCGCTGTGTTACGGAGTCAACGCCAAAGCGTATTCCACGAGCTGATGGTGGTGCCACCAGCTGTCGAGTTCAGTTCGGCTCTCTCAGTACAGCCATCCAGCTACTGCCCTGCCGCGTGCATTTCGTCCACACCGGCCAGCGTCGTGCCACGTCAAGCCATGCGCGTCTGCTTGACTCACTGGTCTTGCGATGCGGAGAACCGACAGCAGCACCCAAAAGACATGCAGGACTACAGATTCTCGGCCTGACTCATGGCTGCTTAGGTAGCGCAAATTAGTGCGCACTACGCAGTTCACTGTAATGCGTTTGTGTGACGTCCGCAAGTCACGCGGCGAGAGCGTTAGAATGCGGCAGCGCCTGCAGTGGACTAGCGCATCCTCCGGTCTTGACCACATTCGGTAATGATGACAGGGCCGAGGCCCTGTTTTGTTTTGTCAGCTTCTCTGCTGTCACTGCGAGCACCTCCGAAGAAATCGCACTGTGACCACCAGCTGACCACCATTGCTGTAGCACCAGCTCCACCCAGACTGGTCTGAAGAGCACCCGTACTAACAGATCACAACGTCTTCCAATGAACAGCAGCCATCGGGCGCATCGGTGGCGTCAGGTTCACCCCTATGTACTGCATATGTTCATGCATGTCTCTGACCAATCCAGAACCGCTGACGGCACGTCATCATTCACAGCCGGACGGTACGGCTGTGATTCTGTGCAGCGAGAGGGAGGGAGAGAAACAGAGCACGGAGAACATCTGGTGAGCTAGGAGTGTCCACCTGCTGCCGATCAGGTCCTCCTCATCACTGAGGCCGCGTCAACACTCAGTGACGGGAGGGGGGTGACGGTGACCGAGGACTGACCCAGTCAGGATGACCGATACTGAGACATCGAACAACGGAGGACAACAACAACAACGGAGGCCAACAACAACAACGGAGGCACGCAGGCCCAGTCCTCACTTTTTTTTTGTTTTGCTCAGCAAACAGCCCTTTTGTAACACGTCCGTCTCCAGCCAAGTATAGGAGAGACACCCTGGTTCCATTTCCGGAAGGCGCGGATGCCTTTGGAACCGAAACCGACGGGCATACGACCACAGGATGGGCTGAAGTGGGGTGGCGTGGGTCGTTGGGACGTGATGTGACCTTGACGGGGACTACAAGCTCCGTTTGTCCCGTTGCCTGGGGGAACAATACGACAGACTTGGATTCCATTGGACTGAGCGACCCGAACCAGAGCCGTAATATCCCCCAATGTGGGCCCTGATCACCACAAAAAAAAAACACAAACATGCCTCCAGCACGAGTTAGAAACCGCAAGAAAACCGCTGTGAATGGTCTCGAATCATTTCAAGGTGATACATCCACAACGGCTGTCGACAGCACTGTTCTCTTGCTCAGCGTGCATGCGAGATCGGTTCGCAGGGTAGAACGGGTCGACCGTCATTTCGTCGTAGGGTTGTCAGAAACAGCGTCATTTGTGGAATGTTTACCTTGGAATTTTTGTCATGTATACCAGGGAAAATCCTGAAAACATAACAATCTAAAAAACAAACAAAAACTTTGTCACTTCTAAAACGCTGAAGGAAATGTCGTTGGTTGTTGGAAAAATCGTTGACAACTTTTACGTCGCAACAGAAGTTTCTCAAAAGGGATGTAAACAACAAGATAACCTTGTGACCAATTCAACATCACGGCTTAAAAACAAGGCCTACGCAGTCGACCTACATCCCCGGCGGCATTTCGCGAAGCTGATAGTGCCATCGCCCTGCCCACGCGAAGGCTCGCCCGTGACGGTAAACTTTCCGCGGCGCGCACGCCATGTTGTGGTCGGCCCACAGCACCATTACATAACGCCGTTCCGACGGCCTCACAGCGCGGCTCCCGGTAGCGTGAGCGGCCTGCGACGCGACTGACAGCGGTCCTGACCAGAGCTGGCCGCCGGCCGCAGAGACCTACCGGCGACCCGGCAGCCAACACTGGCCCAGCAGCAAACAGTGACCCGACAGCGAACAGTGAGCCAGCAGCGGCCGGCTTGTGACCCAACAGCAGTTGTCTGGTGACCCCGCGGTACACAGTGAACAAGCAGCGAATGATTACTATGAAGCAGTGAACCTGCAGAGCCTGCTGGAGCAGTCCGCTATCGACCCCGCGGTGGCCTGAAGTGATCTCGGGTGACCTCACAGATACTTCTAATGACCCTGTGGTGACCTGTAGTGATCCTGTGGATGCTTTAGTGATCTTACGGTAGCCTCCTGTGAATCTGAGACCGGTAAGGAGGGCCCCTAACCAGCGGTTGCTGAGCCATCGACTACCTTCTCCCCTCCCTCTAGCACCTCCTCCCACCTTCTGTGCCTGCGGAACACGCCCAGCAACGGGCACAGCTGGCACTAACCACGAATAAGATGACATCAACGATCAAAGGCATGATGGGCTGCGCCCCACGCTGATTGATTGCTCATACAAATCGCCGCTGTTGGCTGCAGCGCCGCTTCATGCATACATGCCAATGCTCGGCGATTGGCCGTCAAGGCTGTTTCGAATGGGCCGGTTCTGGCGTGAAGGTGCCGTCAGAAATTTGTCCCTCCTGATCTTCATTTCAGCTTCGGTTTCAGTGTAACCCTCGCCCGGCTAGGGTTGTGGGGGTTGATACATCCCCCTTGAGGTTTTTCCAGGACAACCTCCGAAAGGCTCGTTTGATCTATTTGAAACTCAGTGTACCTCCTGGGGCATCCTTTCCGCATCTTATGGTGAAGATTTTTCTTCTAGGTTGCCATAGTAACGAGCTATGATGTCATAACGGGAATCATGTCAGCTGTTTTCGCGCGCCGGCGAGGCCGGTTTACAGCGGTCCTAGGTTTGTCTCACTGTAAGACGGTTAGAGCGCACAAATACAATAAAATATAAATCAGTCGACTCCAAATTGTACGTTCTATGAGACTATTCATCGATTTAATAGACTTATGCATACTGCCGGGTTATCGAAGGTGTAAACGAGGTCATGAGCTACGGCGGTAAACACGTTACTTTGTACCTTTGGGAATGCGATAGGACACAAGTATCACATAACAGCTGATATATTCGGAGTGCTCGAGGTGTGTGGAATCGAATGGTATAAATATGGTGCAATTTATATTTTATTTCATCAAAAGAGAGTGCAATGCAGCGACCGCCTTATTTTTGCTTCAACGGGCGGAGCGGCGTCGGCCGCGGAGTGCTGAGTCTGCAATACCACGGCATGCCTAAAATCAGATTTTGTGTTGGATATGGGTTCGAAAAACGTTTGTACGGCATCTAGGATACGATTTTTAGCTAATCCGAGGTCATTCTAGGTCACTGGCTTCAGATAACCTTGTATGGCCTTAGAGAACCTTGGATGGCCTGGAATGACCATGTTATATTATTCGACAACAGTGCCTGTTTAATGAGATGCTACATTTGACTTCAGCATCTATAAGTATCTATAAAAAATACTTCTGCAGTTCCGAGAGCGCATTTAAGCCGACAGTCCTGCTTGATCTCGCATGACCTGGATCGGACTCCATGGGTAAAGTACAACCATGTGGTGTACAGATAGATTCATAATTGACTGGCGAACACTATGATATCCATTTTGTTTCATCGTTATTTATTCTTTGGTGTTAGTTTGCGCTTAAACTCGAAAAAAGTACCACTCTTTCCGTCAGTTTTTGACCTTTGACCCGGCCTAGAAGGTCATTCGTTGACCTGAGACCAAAAAGAGATATAGTCGCAAGAACTCGTCACGCGCAACACGCTGTTTTTCCGCGACCCTCTAGGACGCACAGTGCGGAAATGGTCGGGAGTCGTATCCCCCATAAGTCCGCGTTAGAAGGTCCTGTGCGGGCGAGGGTTAAGGCTTTAATTTATTGGCAAATCAGCCTTATACATTACGGTGCTTCTGTGCGTGTCCCATACAGGCAGTGGAGTGAGAACTCTGTAAAAGTAAAAAGGGGAGTGGGACAAGCAGATTTTTAGGCAGTTTTGTTCCCAGGCAACCCAGTAAACGTAATGTTAATAAGACAACTAGAGACAAAAAAAAAAACCGGGAAGAATGCGTTTCATAGCTGAGAGTAAATGCGTTATTACGCAGTTCCTCTCACTATTTCTATTTCAAGCATGCTTAGGCACACACCAGCTTTCACCGACGGTCACAAGATGTACTTGACAGGGTTAAAGTTCACTTAAATCCAAAGTGGCACGACTGTTTATGCAACATATCACTTCGAAGTCCCATTGATCATAGTCCAACGCCTGGACGTCGCGTGCAAATCAATTACCCAGCCCCATCAAGCATTGATAACGCTGGCTGGAATTTTCCTACTCAGGGAGACTGAAGCAACCTCTCGATCAAAAGTCGACCTGTCGTGACGCCTGCAGTCATCGAGTGATCGTGAGTGGCTAAAGGTGAGCGGCCAATAACGTGACAGATTAGGGTGCCGACGTGATATCCACCAAGCACGCCTACGTCGATGGACAGACGATTCACGTCTGATCTTTTTGGTGCACGGCCGTTACGCCACGCTACGTTCTCAAGTGATCCTGGTGTTTGGAATGTCCTCGTCAATACTGCGCTGACCTTTTGGCGCGGCTTACCTCACGGGCAAATGAGACCGTCTATAAAGATGCCCATTCGGGTTTGTTTGCAGGGCGTCTGATGTAAGAGTTCGCAGTAAACGATGACGTGTGTGTTGAATGCTCTGGGTGTGTGTAAATGTAGCGCTGTTCAGTGCGGAAATATTCAGGACCGTTAGCGATCTCAGACGGTTTAATATCTCTCACTGATGAACATAACCTCGCCGTCCAGTGACGCCGGTAAATCCCCTTCGCCTACTGGATTAGCCACTAAGGAGATGCCATTAAACGTGTTCTGTCATGGATCACAACGCGGGCGGGGCATTTCACGGTATTTAAGACTTTTCATTTCGGACAACGCCGATAGACATAATAAACCTGTCACGCAATGAGCCTGTGAAACACAGATGAGCACTTTCCCGTGACAGACCACTTAAAATCCATTAGCGTATTGTAAAAAACAACATAAATTTTACGGCAGTTCTTCCCCCCGGTTTCCTCGAACCGTGTCCAGATACCAGAGTTTCATGCCCTGATTACCTCGTATCCTATCTGCACCAAAGAAGTCCAAAGAAAACCTTTCCACAATGAAATCGATCTACCCTCGCCGTGGCGCACGGCGTTTGACTTCATCTCGTACGGTTTGGCGGGGGGGGGGGCGAGCTCCGCGAAGTAGCGGGCACCGTGAGCTCCTTCAAGGAGACAACATGGAGTAGGACGAGTGCGTGTATCCTCAACCAGGTACTAGCCAACCCAATCGGAGATGAATGGGGGTAGCACTAACAGACCCCCCACACAGCACAGGCACACACTGGACATCCGAGTCCTGCCGGCTCGTCGCCAGGAATCCTAGCTGCTGCGTCGGGGCGCGGAGGACCCTGTTCAGGTGCCGGGGGAGGGGGATGGCCTGAGGTCGGCAGTGTGCCGACCTGGTGATCTGGTGCGGCGGAGATCTGTTGATCAGGGCCAGGAGCATGTGGTGATGCAGCGCGGACGCGGATCCAGACGGACGGGTGACGGGCCATTGCCCCGCCCTTGGAGCACGCGACAGACCTCCGAAACTCGCGAAAATAAAACTGAAACGCACAAAATGTATGACGACAAAGGAAGAGATAATAACGAGCCTTTCCAGTTTCCAGGAGCCCCAACTCCTAAAATATCGTCCGCAAGCCAATCAACCACCCCCTTCCTTGGAATACTTGTGGATCCTGGATCGTTTTGGTTATTGGTGGTTCGGCCACGCACGAGACCGCTATGCATCGCTGTACGGTGCTAAAGGAGGAACGGCTTTGCGGGAAGCGATAACAAATTGGCTGATAAAAAATGAAACGGCCGTCATGGGCGGCCCGTATTTAAGTACATGACGCTAAACCAATGCACTTGGAAGTAAATCGGTGAAAGAGTTCGTTGGAAGACTGGGGTCGAAAGGGACGTGGAGAAAAGGGGAAACTGTGCGTTTAATTAAAGAAAAAAGCCGGGAAACCTGGAACAAAAAAGGAGAAACCCGGTATCCAATAAGTGGCTAACCTGGTGTGGACGCGCTGGAAAAGCCATCCAAGCTTGGAGATCCATCACGGACTTTCCACTTTATCGCATCTCCACTCGCCAGCCCACCACTTAATTCGGGCGAGATAACTTCTCCGGGCCGGGTACGCCGCGAACGGAGCTCTAGTCGCAGAGCTAGTCGCAACTAGTCGTAACTAGTCGCAGAGCTCCGGACGAGTGCTCGGGCGCCATGCGGTGGCACATTCGGCGCATTCGACCGTCACCAATGACGATCGGCAGAAGCGGGTCATCAGTATCATCATTGCGGAGTGCGTAATGGCCGCTGCGAACCCTTCTGTTCGGCAGCCAGGCTCAGCTCCGTGCAGGGGCCGGTGGGACTGACGGGGCTCAGCACCAGGGCCACGGACCGGGCCTGGATCAGCTCCAGCTCCCCGGACTTCGGTCTTACCCAGCCGCGCGGCGCCGCGGGACCGCCCTGCGCCGCGAGGGAGCGCCGTCCAGAGTCTCCTCCGGTCAGCGCGCCGCCGGAGGGCCGTCCGGGGCCGACCCGGCGCCCGGACCCGCCGACCGGGGCCCCGGGGCCGCCGACCGGGGCCCCGGGCCCGAGCCGCCGAGCCGGGCGGCGCCGCTCCGACGCAGGTGGAGCCGGCGACCCGCGCGGGCCCCCCGCCGCGGCGCGCGGCCGCCCGCGCCGCCACCGCCGCGGTGATGTCAGACGGGTTAGGGGAGTGAGATTACGCCGTACCACGCGACCGCAGATTTGAGATCGCTTCCAGCGGGCCGGCCGGCCTTTCCGCCATTGAGATGGACTCCGTGAGGACTGCGGAGACGTGAACGTGAAGGCACTACGTCGCTGAAGTCAAGTGGTGAGTAGTGGCAATGTAAAAGCGAGGCACCGTCCAAATGTTAAATCGCTGCCATTAGCAGCTACATCCCAACCACGCTTTAGGATATGTGGAGCGTTAAAGTGTGAAGGTATGAGTGAAAACGTGGAAAGCGAAAACGAAATGCCATTTTTCTGCATTTTGTCGCAATAAAGAAAACACATTTTCCAACCATAATCCGAATGTCGTCCAGTAGTGTAGCCAGGAGGGTTCAGAGGGATAATCCAAACCCCTTTAGTAGCCATGTTTCATAACATTGCCACCGCTTGGGTTAAGTCGTCACTGTTGCGTTCCTAGCTTGAAATTACGTTACAAACATAATGGCTGTGCTAATGCCATTGACGATGTCGGCACCGATCACGACAGGGAACAACGGCAACAGCCAACGACGAGCAACGGTAACAACAAGCACCGTTCGTGAGCGGCTCTCCTTTTTAAGTGTAGCGTAAAGCGGGATACCGATATCGAGCCCAAACTGTCTGGGGAACGGTTAGCTCCGGATCAGGAACCCCGTGTCGCCCCGTTATCTGTCACGCGTCGGCAAGGTCCACCAGAGTCGGCGCGCCTTCGCCGCGGGGTTTTCCTGGCACGCATTTAGTCACCGCCGGCACACCCACGGAAACGGCAGCCGGACTGCACCGAAGTCGTGATACTGGACTGCGCTGACGACATCCCAGTGTTTCACGTCAATCCCGTCACCGGCGCAGGAAGCACTGCAGGAGGACAGGACCGTGACAAACGGCTTGATTTCGGCATTAGAATGGCCTTGTCGGTTTTAATTCGGAATTCGTTCCACGAACAGAGCGAAAACCGCTTTTACGCTTACCGTTATGTCTGAAGTCCATTTGCGCAACGGCGCAGTTGAAGATCAGATTGAAAATATCCACATCCGAGATACCGAGTGAGTGAAGCGGTTTGGCACAGCGGAGATGCTTTATGTGTCTGAGACGCATTTCAGAACGCACCGATCTAGATCAATATGACCGCAAGATAAATGTTTGAGGCTGTTCAGTTGTTAAGTATTTGATATAAATAGTTCAGTTAAGTTGAATATTTGAGGCTGTTAGATAGCAAAAACCATTTTCTTTGTGCATAAGTCAGTTTCATAATTTTATCCGCTCAAACTTTTCTGTTTTGACGATGGAGAAAAACGTACCAAAAAGCACAAAAGACCAGTAGGCATCCTGAAGACAAAATTCCAAGGTGGTTCATCACTCTCATTTCCTACAATACCCCTGTATCGTTCCGTATGACAAGACCCTCTCATTCAGTGACACGTCTTTTTGGGGTCAAACTCATGTGATAAATACAACTTTCAGACACGCAAAATCTAGTTTAAACTTAAGTCATTTGATCCAACGTACTCCAGGACATAACTGTAATGAAAACATGAGCAGACACTGGTACAAATGCTAACGTTCAGCTGGAAAAGTTCGAACCTGCTTCTTATCGGTTCGTACATCAGCAATTACCATGACTAGACAATGGTGATCAGCTAGCATCATAAGTGACAGGAAAGCCCTCGTCTAATCTGCTAGAAGCAGCTTAGCGCCAGTCGTTGCTAAAATTAACCGGTCTCTGGACAGAGCTGAAAAGTGGCTAAATCCTCTTGACACACGACCGAAACATGTTTCCGATGCTGCACACCTATGCAACGGGCATGACTCAGGGAGCATGGCTGGTGTAGCATCGAAATTCCATGCTTAAAGCATTATCCTTACGTAAACTCTCCACGGGAGCCAAAAATGAATCAGGGTAACGGTAAAATTCCAACGAATGGCGGCTCTCAAATTGCAATACCGATATCAGCAAAGGCCAGCAGTACCTTTGGCTTCATGTTATCCCAAAAGACGCCGTCCTGCTGTCTGGACGTTATACATTATACGGACGTCACAGGCGTCAGACGTCCTGGACGTTATACGGGGCTCGCCGCAGCCGTCCCATCACATCGTCCACCCGCGTGTGGCGTCTCAAATCGAGCCGCCTGGCCTCGTTTCGTCCAAATGTGCGCCGCGTATCTGGAGGTAGTCAGGTCACGTTAGCCCCGCGCCGGTCGGTGCGACAGGGCGCAGACCACTTCTCCATCACGTATCGACCAGTGTGGACGACAACAAATGTGGGAAATGCCATGTAAAAACGCTCGCATTCCGCTTATTGTCGCCACAAAGCGGTCCGCGGGGCATCCCTACAATCCCACACGCGTTCATCCAAGGGATTCGGCTTTTTCTGACGTCGGCTCCGGCGGGATGTCCCGCAACAGCGTGAGGATGGCGTCCCGTGTCCCACTCTGTCCCGTCCTGGCTGGGCCCAGCCTGCGCCGTCCCGTTCCAGCTGAGTGATCCGGGAGCCGGCCAGGCGGCCGCCACGCTACGCGCCGGAGCGTCCGTTGGCCGGGCGCGCCCGAGGCGTTTACGACCGGCCGGCCGCCCCGAAACGAGGTGAAAACGCCGGGACGTGAGCGTCCATGGCCCGGCCAGCCACCGGACGGCGGCGCCGGACGCCGCGAGCGCCCGGCGGCCGCACGCAGGCGGCGCGGCCGGCGGCGGCGGCCGGCCGCCGGGCGCGGCCGCGCGCCGGTCCTGCGACGTCGCGCGGCGGTATTTTTACCGGCGTTTCTCACGAAGGTCCCGAGATGAGGCCGGAGATCGGGCGGCGCCGGAGCGTCGCCTGCATACTGAGCGGGCCGGCGGCCGCGCGACCTTGCGTGTGGGTGCCGGCCGGCCCGCGCCCGGCCGCGCCCGCCGGCCTTGCTGACGAGGCGCTTCGTGCGGCCGTGCCGCTGGGCGCCCCGCGCTGGCTGAACAGCGCGCTGAGTTGTCGCCCATGCAGTGCACGCTATCTCGCACGTGTATACAAACAGCGCTTCAGGCAGACGTTCTGCGGAAAGCACGAGGAAGCGTGACGATGTAAACGGGTGCGACTCCTGGAAAAGAGGTTCGTCACGCCAAGGTCAGCAGTCAGGGCAGGGCAAAACCAGAGAAGTGTCAATATTACCCATATAATAAAAAAAACTACAGATGAGGACACCAGAGGCACTGTCACTTCCTATGACGAACATTCCAGGCCTGTAGGCCGTTCGAGTGGCGGCAGTGAGCAGTGAGCCACCGTCGCCTCCTCCGCCAGGTGAGCGTCAGTGACGCCGCCACCTCAGCTGTCCCTCGACCGCAATCCCTCTGACGAGGCCCGCTGATCCCGCCGGCAGCGGCGAGCCGTAATATCCCGTAACAGGACAGCACGCGAGGCGCACTGCCGCCCGCCGGGCGACGGCGGCCGCAGGTCCGCGGGACCGGCGCACGACGCTTCTGGCCTGCGCTGACGTCACCTGAACGTCGCCGCATCCGGGCGGGCGACTCCTCCCAGGACGCGCAGAGAAAGGGGCGAGAGAAGCCGGCCGCGCGCCGCCGCCGGGGAGCGTTCAAACGCCGTCACCGGCCGACCGTTGGCCGCCGGGGCGCGTGGCCGGCCGGCCTCCGCGGCCGTCCGACCGCTCACCTGCCGTGTCTGCCGCGATTAATCACGTCGCCGGTCCATCCCGCCACCCTTATCCGCCGCGTCCGGCGGCTGGCGCAGCCGCGTCGCCGTCGCCGCTTCCGGGCCTAAAAATGGCCGGCGCGGTCCGTTCGGCCCTGTTTGACGGCATGCAGGCCGGCAGTCGCCTCGGGTTCGGCTACCGTCGCCCCGGGACCCGCCGGTCGCCGCTCTGAGACCCGGATACTGTGCCGCTCGGACGGCTCGCGGGTCGCCGACCTGGCTGCACCTGCGTCTCCTTCGAGAACTGACCAACATCACTGACGAGGTGACCTCTTCCTTCTTCACGCCTCTTGCAGTAACGCTGTGTTCCCGTTTACGTGAACCTAAAACGACCCTGCTTCCTGATGGCGTTTTAAAACAATAGGGTAGCCACGTGACCATGTCGGTATTCGTCGCCGCCCTGGTGACGCGTTGTGCTGTTCGTCGATCAGTCGGCTAGGAAGCAGCCCCGACGTACGCCAGGGACGAAGCCAGGGGGTAACAAGGGGCGTAGCATGGGGACCATGCCCAAGCGGTGTACACTAGATTTTGCAGGGTTACGGAACAGTGATCATATATATGTTGCAAAAGCAAACATTACATGTTTTCCTGTGCGTTAAATATGAGGCAAATTGCATAAGACTGCTTCCTATAAATTTATCAATATGTCGCTGGCACAGGACAAAACTTGACATTTGCCCCCCCCCCCAAGGAAAATCCTGGCTACGTGCCTGACTTACGCCCCTATTGGAGTGGCCTGGACACGGCATCGCTATTCTTGGCCACAACTATAGTAAAAGACGTCTTTATTGGCTGGAGGTCTGGGATTCCGGAACTTCCCAACGTACGGATATGAGGCCAAAGGGAGTTGACGAGTAAAAAGAAAAAAAAACTACAGCATCGTTACGAATCCTCAGACCACCGTCCCGGGTTCCTTTTGTTTCGCCGTGGGCAAACCGGTTGGCTTCTCGTTATAGCCAGCGCGGCGCTGGGCCGTTAATCATGCCCGGCTTGTCTGAAGATTGCTCATCAGCGGCTCGTTGACCCTCTTCCTCGGAGCCCGTCATGGCTGCTGATCGTCGTCCTTCATCCGAACCATGCTATTTCCCTCGCAGCATCATCAGAAGCCTGACCTCTGCCGCCCTTCCACTGCCCATTCCGCGTACTTGTCACGAGTAGCATAGCAATGACGCTGTGTCATACGCGCGGCCGTATTGTGGCCCAAGTTGTTGGAGCCAAAGCCATTCTCAGCCAATTTATTTTGAGGTACGACGACAGGACTCCCGTTAAAGCTCCCCGAAATAGGGTGGCCGCTCTATCTGACCTGGGGTCCGCTTCGCCCACGGTCACACAACCTATCAGCATGCTCCCTGACTTGTCAGCCCACGACCTGCATTGAAAGCATTGCAGGAAACCACTTGTCCATAAAATATCAGACCCATGAAACTTCAGAGATGCTGACTTTAACAAGCCATATTTTATGTCCACTTGGCCGGCTTCCTTGCATACTGAATTCAGAATCCGTTGGGGACGACAGAAGCGTGGGTTGGACAGCGGGACAGCTGTCCCCGACCCCGGCTCACCTACGAAATATGAACATTAACGACATCAAACTCCATGGAGAGAAGTGACATAAAAACGCTATGCTCCTTCCTCGACGTCCGACAACATTTCGCCGCCACTGTAATCAGCTGGCCACCGGCCTGGAATCTCGCTTTCACTACGGACTCCCACGATCACCTGGCCCCCGGCTCACCACGCATTCACCGCCCGCTGAGGTCGCCTCAGTTCGCTGCGCGCCCGCACTTCAGCAGTTCAGCAGTTCGGCGCCTCCAGTGCGAGCGGCGCGCCGCCCGCGGCGGCCGTCAGTCCGAGAGACGGCGATCCGCCAGATCGGCCGTGCACGGCGCCGCTCCTCTGCAGCCGGATTTATAGCGACGCCGGCGCATAATCGCCGCGGCTAATGTGGTCCGCGTACGGGTGCATGGGTCCGCACGGGTCCGTCAGTGTCGCTCGCGGGCCCACGCGGTCGCCGCGGGGGTCTAACGGGTTCGGCGGATTCAGGGGCCCCGCCCGGCGGCGGTGACGGGCTGCGCGTGGGAGGCCTGCAGGGGAGGAGAGTCTGAGCTGCAGAGCTGGCGGCGCGGCCAGCGCGGCCAGCGCGGCGCGCGTGCAGAGCGGCGGGCTGCTGGCGAGTTTGCCGAGACCAAGCTGCTTGGAGCAGTTTCACTCTGCACTCCGAGCTCGCCGCGAGAGCGGTCCCGCAGGGCTCTCTGAAAACAGTCCTGCGGTGCCCGCCGCGGCCGGGTCAACAGTTCGCCGGGACCGGCGCGCCGGACGGCCTCGGTTCGCCATCGGCACAGCTCGCCCCCCTGACGTCAGGAATTCCTCGCCGACCACGGCCCCCGGCACAAGACCCGGCACAGGCCACGGACTCGAACGTCCGCGGCCCAGCGTCAAAAGCATCCGTCACCGGGCCAGTTTCGCGTCGAGACGGACACGGACACGGACACGGACACGGACACCGGGCCGGACTGGGCGCTCGTGACGTCAGGCGTAACGGCCGCGCGGCGGTGACATCACGGCGTCCAGAAATACTCGGCGGCGGCGCGTCTGCATAACGGGCACCTCCGGGGGAGCGCGTGCACGACGTGCACTGAGCACGGCGCGCCGGCCGGAGGCCGAGGCCGGCACGGCCGGCGCAGTCTGGGCCGACCGGCTGTCAGACGAGACGGCGGCCGGTCTGCTCCCCCCTCCAATGGCAGCTGCCGAGGTCGGAGAAATGACGCAGTGAAACGGTGCATGAGAAGTACGTAGAAGGGATGGTATACAAATCTATGAAAGGCAGCAGAAGGGCGGGTGCCGTAATTGTTATTTTCTCCTGCGACGAATCCCAACGTGTGGTTCGGTGATGTAATTCAACATCTATTGAGTTTCCTTGTCATACGACACTCGTTGAATTATTTCTCCTTTACGTGGACAGGCAAACGGGAGTTTAAGTCCAAGCGCCGTATACCAGGCTAGACAAATCACATCAAACAGCAGGCTGATGTAGGGTCGCAGCCAGGATTTTCTTCGGGGGGTGGGGAAGGAACTCAGTGTGAAATGAAATCATACGAAAGCCGTCTGCCGGGAAGACGACATGCAATGGTTCTCACAAAAATGCGGGCCTAAGAGGGGGGAGGGGGCCCGGCTGCGCCTACGGGCTGATGGCAACGTGGTATGACAGCAGTGTTATCTGAACGAGCTTGTTTACGACTTGTTTGAACAGAATATGACAAATCTACTTCTTCAAATTCAAGCCCAAAGCTTCTTCTATAGGACGATCATCAGCAGCTGAATGGAAGCATAATTTTCAGTTTTCCCCAGTTTTTCAGTTAAAAGACATATTTGAAAGGTATTACATTGGACATTTGATCACAGGTTAAAGTCAGGCTCATCTCTAGTCCTTCCTCGTGATCGGCTGCTCCACAATGCCATCCACAATATCCGCCCAGGCCATTGCCTTCTTTCCGTACGTCTTCTTCCATCCTACCGCAGCGCGCGGGTTCCCTGGGACCCAGATTACACCATTTTTACGGTTGAGAACCTGATGGAACACAAGCTGATTCTCATCCCTTCAGTCAACATGATTCTCTCAAACCATTCCTCTCCATGGGTCAGCCAGAACGTGCGCGCTACGAGCCTGGACTCCTTGCTGACAGGTGAGAGGATCTGAGCGAGGTGGAACTTGAACGGCTTCCAGTTGAACTCCTTCCCCGGTACTCCCCAGCCCTTTTCGACAACCTCAGCTGTTCTGAGGCCAGCATGATGTGGGCCTTGGGCTGTTGCCTGAAAAATCCTTAACCCCTTGCTGTACCGCCGAAGGGGTGGGAAATGGTCTCATATCTGCAGAACACGACATGTGATGTTTCCAGATAAGATGAATAATGAAATGTCGCAATGTGTACTCCACAGCAAACCCAACGGAAACTTTTTATTGGTCTGCTTATGCTGCTATGACAGTTAACTTCATATCAGTTCCTCCTGACCACCCTGTAGCCACTTCAAAGTCTCATCATGAAACGACACATTAGACCAGACTGTAATTCTCAGAACACATCATCATTTTTGCTATATGAGTGTAACCAAACAACCCTTGCTTCCATAACCGCTTTAGCATGTAAACGACAAAAAACACCACATCATAACATAAGCATGCGACCTATTTTTCAACAGAATCGGTCGACTTAAAGTTCAGAGGAAACCTTTGTTAGTGCAGAATGGATGGCGGTCAAACATTTCATTCCAGCGGCGGCGAATTTCATGCACTCACCTGCACATCATGCTTCTGACAATTACTCCTAGTACCGCTAAAATGCGCTCATATGTGCAGAGCACTCAAAACTTGGAGCTGACATCACGCCATCAGAAAGCAATCATATCGCTCGTGGTTTCGTCCTCAGCACCCGTACCGCTATCCCATCCGCCAATGACGACGGCTTGCGGCCGGGAGGAGAAACACCCATCCAGTGATCTCTTCCCGTGCCCGGCCGGCACCGCTGACCGCCGGGCCGCGCCGCCCGGGCCGTCTCCCCGTTCGACGAAGCGGCGCTGACGTCACGTCGTGCGCGGTGACGACAGCGCGCCCGCGGCGGCGGCGCCGCTCCGCCCGCCGGCCTGCGGGCCGCGAACGGCGGGCCGCGACCGAGGACTGGAACTGGCGACCGAGACGGACAGAGGAGCTGCACTGGCGACCGAGACTGGCGACCAAGACTGGCGACCGAGGCGGACAGAGGAACTGCACTGGCGACCGAGGCGGACAGAGGAACTGCACTGGCGACCGAGACGGACAGAGGAGCTGCACTGGCGACCGAGACTGGCGACCAAGACTGGCGACCGAGGCGGACAGAGGAGCTACACTGGCGACCGAGACGGACAGAGGAGCTGCACTGGCGACCGAGACTGGCGACCAAGACTGGCGACCGAGCGGAAAGAAGAGCTACACTGGCGACCGAGACTGGCGACCAAGACTGGCGACCGAGGCGGACAGAGGAACTGCACTGGCGACCGAGACTGGCCACCAAGTCGGACAGAGAACGACCAAGAGTGGTGACCGAGACTGGCGACTGGGACGGACAGGAGCTACCGACACTCCCAACATTCCAACCCGAGGATAAAAGTTTCCAGGTTTGAAGCTCTGAATCGATGTGCGAGAAGACAAGACCGCAAGGTCGCACGGACATTAAACTCGCAGACGCAAAGACCTCAGCTTCCATCCAGTGGGGTAGGTGAAACGACCAAGTCTAAGTGTATTTCAAGTCGGTCCTTGAGCTCATTAAAAGGCTGCAGATAAAACATAAACACACACTTTCATGCATTAAGCACCCGCCCATATTTCCAAGTACTCACTGCAGCGCTCTTCTAATCAAGTCGGATGACTGTCTTGCACGCAGAACGATTCGCGGCTTGACCTGGAAAAGACAGACCCTGTTACACACCGAGAAAAGTCGTAACCAGCATGCAAGCGGAGCATCAGAGGAATCTCAACTGCACGAGTTACGAGCAGCCAGTTCCATGCAGACGAGTGATCAGCCTTTTCCCGGTGGCTGCCGGCTGAGGCGCTGCGAGGGTGCTGGCGGTCGCCCGGGGCCTCCGTAGAAATCGGCAGCACTGTCGGGCCGGGGAACAGGACTGTCGGATGCTCCTCCGTGCTCCGGAGCGCTCAGCGGGCTCCTAACGCCGAAAACGCCACCTCGGACAATGTCGCCCGCGACCTAACGGCGCCTCCAATCAGGCGTCCGTCTCCGGCAGCGGTTTTCGCGCCCGACGACGAATGCTCGCGCGTGGAGCATGCCATTTCTCATGCCGCGTTCTCCGGCGCTGACTTCGTTTCAGCGTCGTCAGTGTATGGTTCGGCCGGACGGAGCGCCGTAGCCAGTCCCCGGGCACGGGGGCCGAGTTCCAGAGAGCGACGACCCGGCCCGAGGCTGGCGCCGTGCTCCGCCGGGAGGCCCAGCACCAGACGGCTCCCGTGCCGGTCGCGGGAGGGAGATCACTGGTCCGTCGGAGAATGGGTGTGTCTCTGCGGAGAACATTGACGCCGCGGGCGAGCGCTCGAGTGCCGGCGCGCGCGACGACCTCTGCGCACGTCGCGTCGCCGGCGCCGCCGGCTCGGCCGTGAGCTCACCGCGTTCGCGTCGGAGGCCCACCTAGCGCCGGCGGTGTTGTGTTTATTGCGACTACAGACGACGGTCGGCGAGAGGGGCCGGTGTGGCGAGGCCTGACGCGTAGTACCGCTCTCAGAAGCGGCGCCGCCTCACCCCCGCCCCGCCCGGCCGCCCGTTGCGCAACTGGGCCCTCCGGCTGATCGGAGGGGAGCGGAGGGGAGGGGGCGAAGGCCGGATTGCCGCTTCTTGCCGCGCCGCGCGTCTGGGCGCGTGGAAAGTGATCCCCGGGGCGCACTCGAGGAAGAGCAGCGCTGGATGGAGGAGATGAGCGTGGATCTGAGTCTGTGTTGTTAGTGCGGCGGGACAGCTCATGCTCGGCCGTGACGTTTTCGCACCCGTTCGAGCTTCCGACGCGGATCAGAGCGAACGCAATAAAATGACGACAAAGAAGGGCTATAAAACGGCAACGCCTGGAGCGGTCCTGCAGCTCCGGGCCGGGGAGGAGGGGGGGGGGGAATTCCGGGAGGCACAGATGGTTCCGCAGCGTGGAAGTTTCCCTAGCCTCAGGCGGAGTTGCCAATTCACTGCGCGGGCGGCGGGCACTTCAAAACAGCCTCGGCGCCGACTGACGGTTTCAACTGCCAGTGCCGATAGCCGGAGAGTTCGGATGATCTGAGGGCGATTCTCAGAATCGTTTCGTGGGAGGCGGGTGTTTGCCGTCGGTCTGCGGCGGCTGTTTGTTGTGGCTGCGCCGCCATACCTATCACAACACGGCCGTCCCGATCAAATGCAGGCAGCGCCGGCAACAAAGAGCCATGAATCGCCCTCTTTCCCAACTTCAGACAGGCCGCGTGCCACGCCAGTTTTAATCCCCGGACATCTCCCACGCACTCTTTATATACCGATAACATGGGACACAAAATCAGTAGTTTGCAGGTGACTGCCGATGACGGCTGCCACGCCAGAAGCCAGACACGGAGGACAATGGCGCGGCCCGTAATAAGCATGATCATTTCCAATGTTCAGCCGCCGTCGGCAGTGACTCAATCCGTCTGGAATGTGACACACATTTAGCTCAAGTTCGGGTCGATGGGTTCAGCCTCACCATGTTTTGCGTGTCATGTACAGCCTAGCTGTCCTTTCCGAGGCGAGGTAACCGCGTTTTGACAGTGTTATCATAGCACGAAGTTCTGGCGTCTATAAGCTTCACGCTAAGAGGGTAAGTAGCTGCCTGGCAAAAGTCCCAAAGCTCTGATCTAGGAATGCGGGATGAAAGCCTGACAGCTAAAAGAAACCTGTCTTAAAAATTGGGGAGTTAATGCATGGAGCCCAAATTTCAGCCTACCGACAGATTCTTAGAAAAGCTAAGGTCACATTGCATGACACTGCAAAAATCAAATACGAACCGCTCAACTTCATGGCTTCAAACCCCTTCGCGTGCTTGCGTATTTCAAAACCTTTTGTCAATACTGGAAATCGACAGACAAACGCCGCCTAGCAGTGCAGATGGTCTTTATCCGAACATTCTGGGTTCACGGAAAACAGAATATAATCAATCTGCAAATGAATAAAGCAACAGAGATTGATGGGACAAGTCTGGTTTCCCGCCTCCTACCCGCAAGTGTATTAGATGGAACATATGAACGACGTAATTCGACGGTCGTCTCATTTAACACATATTAACAAAACCGACATAAAATACGACGAAAATCGCACCCGTTTGAGTCGTTCTGTATGCCGTCCACAGACCCTGCATTTTCTCCAGCTGTGGGAGAATGCCAGACGAAGAGGTGTCCCCATGTCTTGGGTGAGTAAATGTTCCCGAAGTTAACGGAGTGGCCGAAATCCAGTGAGAATACCAAATTTCCAACAGACCAGGCAGCCAACCTTCTAATGAACGTTTCTATTTGTATCCATCTAATCTAATCTAATCTAATCTACATAATCTAAACCTAAAGTTTGAAATGAAATACTGCGGAGCGCATGTTGTCTTAAAAATGAAAGATATAAAAGGGAAGCTCGACGTTTCGTGTTGTCTTCTGTCTTATCATGTGCATTTCAGCATTTGGAGGTTCATCGAACTTATCGGCCATCGGCAAACAAATAATCTGGCTCCACTGAATTAAGCCTATTCTTTGCGAAACGCACTGGCGAGACTCAACTGCAAACATAAGCCACGCAGTAGAAGAGCTATGACGTAGGTTTGTTCTTATCATACAGTGCAACTCACCACATCGTCGTGTTCGCCAATCGGTTTTGTTTTCTGCTGTTTTCGCACGTTCTACGGCGGCTGCAGTCAAAAGATGCTGCAACGTAAATCTTGACGATGACCACCACGTACAGATCTCGCCATGCCTGTCAATCAAGTTCCTCGACGGAGAGCACTTCGCACTAATGCACGCCTCTGAGCGCCTTGCCATCACGAACATTTGCAACAACCTCCAATGACAACGTTGCGGATCGCTGGCAACAATCTCGCCGGGTTCCGAGGAACGCCACGAATCCGTGCCAGTTTGATTAGCCGACCGGCCATGAGGCTCGCCTAATTCGCCGTTCGCCCATCGTGATTTCCCGTTCCGAGCACACCTCGCGGATACGTGCGATTTCATAGTCCCCTCCCACGCCATTCGTGCCTTCACTGTCGGGAAACGATCGACCACCACACCAGCCCAGAGCTCGCACCGGTCTCACTCTGCTGCTGACAGCCACACCCCGGCACCAGCTCACCTGGGCTGCCCGCACTCCTGTCACCCATCCGCGACCCTGTGCCTGACCCGGGTCAAGGTCATCCGACCGGCAGGCTCGATGAGCGCCCCACGCGCCGCCCAGTCTCGCCGCAGCGCGGGCCGCCGGGCCGCAGGTGCCCTGTGACGTCACGCGGCGCTGCGACCAATCGCCGGTGACTGGGCAGTTTTTGGCCGGGCCGGGATGAGGCCGATCCGACGCCAGACGTCGAGCGAAAGCGGCCCCGCTGCGGAGGCAGCGGACCGTATCAGGTGCCCGCGGCGATCCGCCAGACTCCGGCCTCCAGGAACGGGAGCAGCGGCAACGGTCACCCTCCGAACAGCACGGCACCGCCAGGCCGGGGGAGGCTCAGGACAGAGTCTGGAGCCGGAGCGGCGCCAAGATACCGGCCACTAAAAACGGCAGCGGAAGCTGCGGAGACCGTCCGGTTGAGCGCGACGGCCGGGGAATCGTAATTTCCGCTTACAACGTGCTTGCGGGTGTCGTGAAAATACCACAGTGGTCTGACCAACTGATGTGGCAGTCTTGCGACCCTTAGCAACGAGCACAGTTGGCCATCGAATCCAAAGAAAAGCGCACTTTGTCTGGTCTGAAGTCGTGCTGCAATCAGCAACCAACGTACCATAAATGACTACAAGAGCTGTTATGCCTTTGTCCCATAACACCGACCTAGAGCCACTTCTAAGTAATGCAAAGACGTTGCAACTATCGGCAGTTTAATAGGAATCACTTACCTTACCAGAGGCTGCATTGGATGACGCGCAATGAACTCATGACTCCGATACTCTCACAAAACCG
Organism: Capitulum mitella; assembly: GCA_030062745.1. Lineage (NCBI taxonomy): Eukaryota > Metazoa > Arthropoda > Thecostraca > Pollicipedomorpha > Pollicipedidae > Capitulum > Capitulum mitella. The sequence goes on along the minus strand of CP099850.1, from coordinate 20,388,963 downwards.
CCGCAAAAACAATACTGAGGACAGGTAGCAGTTCAAGAAAGGGCTCCTGAGAACGGTTAAGCTGTGAGGTTAATATCGTGCATCCACGTCATTTCAGAGTCCATGCTGCCCATCCGCCCAATGGCAAACACGTGACAACGCAAATCAGAGGGGCCAGATTGTTTCTGGCGCTGCTCCGCAGATCGCGTAGTTCTCGTTTCCTCCTCCAGTGAACATCGGCGCCGTCCCCTTCTGCCTTAGTTCACATGTAGGTCAATTTGCCCGCGTAACTGGGTCGCTAGCAACACCTCCGACCGTCGGGAACATCTTGGGCGTGCACAACCCACGCCACACCCCCACGCACTGCCAGGGTTAACGAAGAGAAGTGAAACAGAGGGTCGGTGACGACGATTCCAGTCCGACAACGACGCGTGTCGAACTTGAGCAGAGGGCCTTGTCCTATCATTCCTCTTCCAAATTGACGGTTAGCTCCAGCAGCCACCCCAGGGCGTTCATGAATACTAAACATTGCGCAATTAAACAATGCTGTGATGTTTCTTCCAGCGGAACAGCCGTTACAAAGCCATAAAACGAATTTAACAGCCGGTTTTAATGGTTCCATTTCGCCGTTCGCCCAGTGGTCTATCGATGCGGCCGCTCTCCGTCAGACCGAGCCATCAGAAACACGGCAGCTCAATCTCGGCCGCGCTCGGCTGACGGCCTCCCGGCGCCGGCGCGCCTGATCAGCGGCGACGTCCCGGTTAGGCCCACGTCCGACGCAGGATGGCGTCCACTGGGAGTTCAGCTCCCCCCTCTCACAGCCGGCACAGGGCAGCAGCTACCGTCTGTCAGCGGACCAGGTCGGCTGGGCGTGCCCCTCCCCTCCCCATCGTCTGTCAGCGGACCAGGTCGGCTAGATGTGCCTCCCCACCGTTGTCAGCGGACCAGGTCGGCTGGGCGTGCCCCTCCCCTCCCCATCGTCTGTCAGCGGACCAGGTCGGCTAGATGTGCCTCTCCACCGTTGTCAGCGGACCAGGTCGGCTGGACGTGCCCCTCCCCTCCCCATCGTATGTCAGCGGACCAGGTCGGCTGGGTGATCCCCTCCCTTCCCGACCGTCTGTCAAGCAGACCAGGTCCGCTAGATGTGCCTTCCCACCGTTGTCAGCGGACCAGGTCGGCTGGGCGTGTCGGCGCCGCCGCGGGGCATCGATTGGTGGCCGCTGGCAGCCTGGCTGCCACCCACGCTCTATATTTGTCGACGCGGCCAGGCCGTCCAGGCCGTGCCGCACGGAAAGGTCAGGGACGCCGACGGCGACCAGGGGAACAATGGGAGCGGGGGAGGGGGCGTGGCGATACTGCAGGCCGGAACAGTACGTCCTGAGGATGTCGCTGTCGGTCGTCCCAATCGTCGATGTTAGAGCGTCGAACGAGGCAGTGTAGGCGTTCCAGCGACGGAGGTTAGGGACAATGAAGCAGCTGACCAATCTTTTGCGCATATCGCCCTGCAAGTGTAAACATTCCTCTGGAGGGGCGCACGACTTCCTGGGTTCCCCTCCCCACGTCCCTAGACCCACACAAAATATCTGTTGGTGCGTACAAGGATTGACAGCTACTGTATCTGTAAATTTATGACAGCTGCTGTTGGTTCGGCGGCGGCACAACTGATACTCAGTTTACCTGACACATTAACGCTCCTGACAGCAGCCAGACTCCACGTCATTGATACGAAGCCCGCGTTCCCCGTCCACTACGGCCGGTAACGGCAAGGTACCGTGTACCCTCCGTACTTCCACAGTTCTGGCATTGGCCGCAGCCCATGCGAGCGCCTGTTTTCGTCTCCAGTGCGCCGCGGAGGGCGGGGGCGGGCCAGCGGCAGTTTTTGCGACCTCGGCTGTCAGACGCTCCAGTCCTCGGCCGTCGGCGTCACGCCTCTACGTCAGCACCCGCACCGGGCTGCTTGTTTGTGTTAAGGGTTAGGGGGTCATTGGCTGGCCACGGTAGTTCATATTTTGGACGCCTCACGTACTCATGGGTAACGGGTTCGACGAGCATCGCGGCACAAGGTACAGAACGTCGCCGCAGGGGATTCGTGTCCAGACTTATATTGCATCATTCACTTCCAGCCTGGACGCCTCCGACAAATGATATGCAGTGTGGCGTTCTGAATGTGCCATTGCAATGTATCATTCGCCGAATCATCGTAACTGCATTTAATTACGGCAAATGGCCGGGCCGCTAGGCTTGGTGAGAACAGTTGGACTATTACGGCATCGTTGCTTGTTGTAGGCAATCTGACCGGCGATAAATTCGAAGGAATGGGGTCATTCCCTCGTCGCAGCGGGCCGGACAGACCGCCGCCAGAAATCCAAATGGTGGGCCGTAAAAAGCCGAGCCAAGAATTTCTGCGCTCGTTCGCGAGCGCCGAGGTGCAAGACATGCATGTAAACAAACAGCATCTACGTGACGAGCCGCAGTAAAACGGCCTTACGTGCGGGTACCGAACTTCGCGACAGGAAATTGCAGTCTCCAACCGCCAAGTCACCTGACGCGGAATCGGGACGCTCGAGGTATCGGCAGAATGCGTCTGATTTAAGAGGGCGTGCAGAAACGCAAAATGGCGATGGCGTGGAACAACGCACGAGTAGTGTTCCAACAGCAGGTCACGCATCCGGAAAGCCACATCCTGCATTGCTTAGTCGCACAAGGAGGATATCTGGGACCGGGCGGAGCGTCCGGTGAATTGTGGGGGGAGGACCACGACTGCGCTATGGACCATACTGACCCCATCGTCAGCATCCCTCCTGGGAGTGCCGTGGCGAAGCTTCAGCCGACAGTGCAGCAAGACTGTCGGCTAACGTATGTACGGGCAGTCTGATGTGCATCCGGCACACAGTCGAATGCCGTCTGAGGGGTGGCTCGTTGCAGTAGGCGGACGTATTCGCGCCAATCCCGCGCCCATCGGATGCTTTGCGATCTGCCGTTATTAAAGAGTGGTGATGATGGTGGTGGTGGCAGGAAGCTGGCCGTAATGCCCGAGTTTAACCAGAGCCGTGAGGCCTGTCAGGGCTGCGTCCGAACGCGCAGACTGTCGCGGCGTTGGACGCCAGTGCGCTCGTTCGTCCGTCCCCACATACGGTACCGCCGGTCCGAACCCCGTCCCCACACACGGTACCGCCGGTCCGAACCCCGTCCCCACACACGGTACCGCCGGTCCGAACCCCGTCCCCACACACGGTACCGCCGGTCCGAACCCCGTCCCCACACACGGTACCGCCGGTCCGAACCCCGTCCCCACACACCGTCCCGCCGGTCCGAACCCCGTCCCCACACACGGTACCGCCGGTACAGACCCCGTCCCCACACACTGTACCGCCGGTACAGATCCCGTCCCCACACACTGTACCGCCGGTCCGAACCCCGTCCCCACACACGGTACCGCCGGTCCGAACCCCGTCCCCACACACCGTCCCGCCGGTCCGAACCCGTCCCCACACACCGTCCCGCCGGTACAGATCCCGTCCCCACACACCGTCCCGCCGGTACAGATCCCGTCCCCACACACGGTACCGCCGGTCCGAACCCCGTCCCCACACACCGTCCCGCCGGTCCGAACCCCGTCCCCACACACCCGTCCCGCCGGTCCGAACCCCGTCCTCACACACCGTCCCGCCGGTCCGAACCCCGTCCCCACACACCGTCCCGCCGGTACAGATCCCGTCCCCACACACGGTACCGCCGGTCCGAACCCCGTCCCCACACACGGTACCGCCGGTCCGAACCCCGTCCCCACACACCGTCCCGCCGGTCCGAACCCGTCCCCACACACCGTCCCGCCGGTACAGATCCCGTCCCCACACACCGTCCCGCCGGTACAGATCCCGTCCCCACACACGGTACCGCCGGTCCGAACCCCGTCCCCACACACGGTACCGCCGGTCCGAACCCCGTCCCCACACACCCGTCCCGCCGGTCCGAACCCCGTCCCCACACACCGTCCCGCCGGTCCGAACCCCGTCCCCACACACCGTCCCGCCGGTCCAAACCCCGTCCCCACACACGGTACCGCCGGTCCGAACCCCGTCCCCACACACGGTACCGCCGGTCCGAACCCCGTCCCCACACACGGTACCGCCGGTCCGAACCCCGTCCCCACACACGGTACCGCCGGTCCGAACCCCGTCCCCCACACACGGTACCGCCGGTCCGAACCCCGTCCCCACACACGGTACCGCCGGTCCGAACCCGTCCCCACACACCGTCCCGCCGGTACAGGTCCCGACCCCGCACGCACGGTACCGGCCGATCCGAACCCCGTCCCCACACACGGTACCGCCGGTCCGAACCCCGTCCCCACACACGGTACCGCCGGGTCCGAACCCCGTCCCCACACACCGTCCCGCCGGTCCGAACCCCGTCCCCACACGCCGTCCCCGGCCGGTCCGAACCCCGTCCCCACACACCGTCCCGCCGGTCGGAACCCCGTCCCCACACACCGTCCCGCCGGTACAGATCCCGTCCCCACACATTGTACCGCCGGTCCGAACCCCGTCCCCACACACGGTACCGCCGGTCCGAACCCCGTCCCCACACACGGTACCGCCGGTCCGAACCCGTCCCCACACACCGTCCCGCCGGTACAGATCCCGTCCCCACACACCGTCCCGCCGGTACAGATCCCGTCCCCACACACGGTACCGCCGGTCCGAACCCCGTCCCCACACACGGTACCGCCGGTCCGAACCCCGTCCCCACACACCGTCCCGCCGGTCCGAACCCCGTCCCCACACACCGTCCCGCCGGTCCGAACCCCGTCCCCACACACCGTCCCGCCGGTACAGATCCCGTCCCCACACACGGTACCGCCGGTCCGAACCCCGTCCCCACACACGGTACCGCCGGTCCGAACCCCGTCCCCACACACGGTACCGCCGGTCCGAACCCCGTCCCCACACACGGTACCGCCGGTCCGAACCCCGTCCCCACACACGGTACCGCCGGTCCGAACCCCGTCCCCACACACCGTCCCGCCGGTCCGAACCCCGTCCCCACACACCGTCCCGCCGGTCCGAACCCCGTCCCCACACACCGTCCCGCCGGTCCGAACCCCGTCCCCACACACCGTCCCGCCGGTACAGATCCCGTCCCCACACATTGTACCGCCGGTCCGAACCCCGTCCCCACACACGGTACCCGCCGGTCCGAACCCCGTCCCCACACACGGTACCGCCGGTCCGAACCCGTCCCCACACACCGTCCCGCCGGTACAGATCCCGTCCCCACACACCGTCCCGCCGGTACAGATCCCGTCCCCACACACGGTACCGCCGGTCCGAACCCCGTCCCCACACACGGTACCGCCGGGTCGGAACCCCGTCCCCACACACGGTACCGCCGGTCCGAACCCCGTCCCCACACACCGTCCCGCCGGTCCGAACCCCGTCCCCACACACCGTCCCGCCGGTCCGAACCCCGTCCCCACACACCGTCCCGCCGGTACAGACCCCGTCCCCACACACGGTACCGCCGGTCCGAACCCCGTCCCCACACACGGTACCGCCGGTCCGAACCCCGTCCCCACACACCGTCCCGCCGGTACAGATCCCGTCCCCACACACGGTACCGCCGGTCCGAACCCCGTCCCCACACACCGTCCCGCCGGTACAGATCCCGTCCCCACACACTGTACCGCTTGTACAGAAACGTCAGTGCAGACTCTGTCCCCACACACCGTACCACCGATACAGACCCCGTCCCCACTCACTGTACCGCTGGTACAGAAGCGTCAGTACAGACCCCGTCCCCACACGACCGTACGATACAGACCCCGTCCCCACACACGGTCCCGCCGTTACAGATCCTGTCCCCACACACTGAACCGCTTGTACAGAAACGTCAGTGCAGACTCTGACCCCGTCCCCACTCACTGTACCGCTGGTACAGAAGCGTCAGTACAGACCCCGTCCCCACACACCGTACCGTCGATACAGACCCCGTCCCCACACACGGTCCCGCCGTTACAGATCCTGTCCCCACACACTGAACCGCTTGTACAGAAACGTCAGTGCAGACTCTGTCCCCACACACCGTACCGCCGACACAAACCCCGTCCCCACTCACTGTACCGCTGGTACAGAAGCGTCAGTACAGACCCCGTCCCCACACACCGTACCGTCGATACAGACCCCGTCCCCACACACGGTCCCGCCGTTACAGATCCCGTCCCCACACTGTACCGCTTGTACAGAAACGTCAGTGCAGACTCTGTCCCCGCACACCGTACCGCCGATACAAACCCCGTTCCCACTCACAGTACCGCCGGTGCAGACCACCGTCCCCACACACGGCACCACTGCTACAGATTCCATCGGGTCGGGCCAGGCTATCCCAGGGGGTCAAGCGACCCGTCGTCGCAGCAGGGTCGCCCCCTCTGACGTCAGACGCCCCCGCGGGACGCCGAACGTTCCCGGCTCGGGTCACGCGCGGCTACGTCACAGGGCGGCGGGGGCGGCTGGTCTGGCGCCTCAGGCCGCACGGCCTTGCCAGCCCGGCTGCCCTGCGGCGTCGGCGCCCTCCCCCCTCCCCGCGTCCCCCCCCGTCGGTAGTCACTGCCTGCCGACTGGAGCCTGGTGGGATCCCCGACACGGCGGGGGGGGGGGCGGCCGAAGTGCAGTGGCGACAACTCGCCACGTTAGGATTCGACCGGTCAAGTTCCTGCCGCGATTGACAAGCAAACGACGGGTTTACCTGAAATGTAAGTGTTTGGTCAGTGCCTACTTTATGTAAACATTTGCCCTGCGAATGGCGTAGAAAGGCGAGTCCTCTGAGTGGAAACTGCCGTGCATGTGAGCATTTGCGTGCGGTGCGGCACTTCAGTCATCATGGCAAATGGTCATGATGGCTGAGCAAAGGCAGGAGTCCCTAGTAGGCTCATGAACGCGACACAAGAATTTCGTAATCTACCCGAGGTGCACGGTGGGGAAACTTTTCCAAGCATCGAACAATGGCAGTGGGACCGGACCTGGGCCACTCGAGCCGTCGAGCGGTCGCTCGCCACACCCCTGGCATAGCGGGCACGACGACTGTCGGTCGCTTCAGTGTCCTGACAATTGCAGTCACGCACGTCACAATCGGCGCCACGGAGCGGCGGCGGCGGCGGCGCCTCGAAACAGAACCGGCACGGCAAAGCATCAGCCTCCATGGTGTAATGCCACTGCGTCCCTCGGTCCGGCGAAGTGTGCTCTGTTTCAGCCTCTGTGGAAGTTCTCGACTGTGGTCGGCACGGATTTACGGACAATTTTTTCTGGATCGAAGAGAAACGAGGTAGCCTGCAAGGCCAGCAGGAAACGAGACGCGGAACCGCAATGTTTGCTGACACCCAAGAAAAAGCCTGATAACAAGCAAACGACAAAACCGTGCTATAATTGCGAACGGATTGACGACTGATTGCATCAGAAAGATAATGACGATTCTCCCATGACAATTACCATGTGCTGCGCACCAACTATAATAGAAAAGAATGCATATGTATGTACGTCTCAGACGGGTTACCTTTAACCACTTGAACTCCGTGCCGAACATCCTCATCCTGACGCACATAGCAGCTTCCTTGCTGTTTACTTCCGAAAATAATTCCCCATCCTCAAACATTTAATGATTTTGTTGCCATTTCTCCCTATACGTTCGCCCTTCTTTTTCCCTTTAATAGCCACGCTTTCCTGATGATGCACTAGTGAGTAACTATAACAGTATACAATGTTTTAAATTGGCCTCCAGCATCACAGCAGCTAATTAGCCAGCATATGTCTAACATTCCTCAAGTTTCCAGCCATCTTCTATGCATCTCCAACGTCAAAGCTGCCTCCAGCTAGTTCTTCAAATTGTCTCCAGCAATCTCCAGCTATCTCCGGTCGACTCCGGCCATCTTCAGTCGCCTGCAAGTCTCGCCGTCTCGCACCATCTTTCGCCGTCTCCAGGCAGCTCCATCTGCGCGCAGTCGTTTCCAGCCGCCCCCGTCTCCAGCACATCTGCAGCCGTCTTTCGCCGCCTGCTGGGCATCTCCAGCCCACGTCGTAGCCTCCAGCGGTTTCTGGCCGCGTCCAGTAGTCTCCAGGCCATCTGCCGCGGTCACCGGACGGCTATTCTGGGACAGGTGGCACCGCCTTACGTCACGCGTGTCAGCGGATGACTTAGCGGCCGTCTCCGCCTGTTGCTGTTGGCAGGCGCACGGCAATAATGCAACGATACAATTTATGCGCGAACCAGGGCGCCCGGCCAGCGTATGTGGACGAGGGATGGCCCGGCGGCGGGCGGCGCAGGCACGACGCCCACGCCGCGACGTCAGGGCAGTTGTTCACCAATTAGTTCATGACTCAGCTCCGTTCCGGCTAGCCCGCTTGGTGAAACCTTTCGTTCGCCGTGCCTGGCCGGGCCCACGGTGGCCGCGGTTACCGTGCGTTTTGGTTCGAGCCCCTTGCTGCGGAGGTGAGGAGGACGCGGCGAGTCGGCCGGCCGCGCTGTTGAAGAGGTGGGCTATGCACTGTGCTTCTCCTTCTTGTCCCGCAGTCTGGTGAGATCTGGACAAGGGGAAATCACAGAACAAGCATCTTCAGCGTGCTGAACCTGCTATCGGTTGATGCCGGTGAGATGTCGGCTCTCAACTGTCTGGAGGCAGTCGCTGGTCCCGCGGCAGCATGTTCATCCCTGGTCCATCCCCGACGGTCCAGTCCGTTTAACCCTCCAGTTTTCAGCTTTTTCAACCCCGGTCCATTTTGGAGCCTCCAGCGTGATCATCTCTGCTCCAGCCTGGCCTCTCCTGCTATGCTCCAGCCTGACCGTTCCTGCTCCATCCTGGAGACTCCAGCTTGTTCGGACCCTGCTCTGGCTTGGCGGCTTCAGTCTGTCTCGTCCCAGAACGTTAGCCGTCCATCGTCGAGCGTCACATGCCAGACTGCTGTGATCATCTTAACACCGACTCAGGCGGGCATATCCAAGCTATCCCGGCTTCTCTCGCTTCTCTCCCCCCCCCCCCCACACTCCCGGCCACGGAACATGCCAAACTCATTCGCCGGTCCGCTCGGGGCGAAACAGTCATGCAGAGCGTCTTCTCCGATCACTGCCTCCGCTAAAAAACAGCCGAGCTGTGTTTGGCGGCTGATCACCTGAGCACGAAACGTATCCAGTGCCGATTATCCGAGCAGGAATGCACATGGAGGACGCACCCAGTATACGCTATCGTGATCACCCACTCATCTGGCGGGCGTATCGTCGACCGACTGGAATCTCCTTAACGGGTCAGCCGCCGATCGGAGGATAGTCGGGCTGGGACGGCCCGAAGGTCAGTCTGAAGGTGACAAAATCCGCCAGTCCGCCGGGAGAAGGGGTGATGTCATGTGCCGGCCGAGGTAGCAAAAACAAATAGCGGTTGTTGCGAGGTATCACAACACAATGGTGTAACGCCTGGTCTTTGTCCAGTGGCACAACAGAGATAGTTACGTGCCTAAAAATGATGACAAAAACGGCTATGAGGCCGTTTGGCATATCTCGACGTCTTTACCGCATTTATGCTGAGAAAACAAAACTGCGGCTTCGCAAGAATGCTCTTTACGTTTTGAGGTTGGGCGCTGAGCTTCGGCTTTAACAGCATCTCGTTATCTCTGGTGCAATCGATGTTATTTACGGCTCTGTGACGGTTCTGCTGATTTACGGGCCCCGCTCGAGCCGCGGCCCCGCGGAATTAATTCAATTCGCGCACCATCCACATACATCACAGACCGTTATCAGCGCGGGCGGCGTGCTCGCAGCGCGTGCATCACCAGGCGGGTCTGCCGTCACGTCGGAGCCCGGCCCGAGACGCGCGGCAGCCGCGCCGGGCCCGGGGCGGACGCCCTGTCGCCGGCGGCGAGGCTGCGCCGGCCGCGGGCGCCGGCGGACCGGCCTCCCGCAGCGGGAGGCCGGTAACGGACCGGGCCGGCAGGGCTGGTGGCGGCGCGGCCGCGGCGCCGCTGCCGCTGGCCGGGCTCGCAGGACGCTGAGCGAGGCTTCGCGCGGGGGGGCGGCTCTCCGTCGGTCCTGACGCGCGCGGGGAGCCGTCGGGTGGCCGCTCGTGGTGAGGACGGGTGACGGAGGGTCGCGCTGACGCCACAGTAGAGGACCGAATTAACCCGGCTGGAGAGGACGGGCCGCAGAAAAATGCTGTCGAGACCGCTGCGGGAGATCTAACCATTCAGAGAGGAGTTGGGTTAGGGAAGGATGCTGCCAAGTATAGATATTTAAGTTTTGGTTAACCTCAGGCCATGTCTTGGATGGTCTGTCTGTTCGCACCACGTAAAGGGAGTATTCCGCACTGGCCAATTTTCAGAGATATAACTCGCTCCTGAACAAAAATGATGCTGGTAAAGATTTCGGTGCTCATTTGTCCGGGAAATCTCCAGAAGCCTTGGAAAATATAATAAGCTAAAACCTGCGTTGGTAATCCGTCCGACGATATGACGCAATGCGGGCCTACGCATGCCAATGAAGGCAAACATTAGTTGATCTGCGCCCGTCCGTGACGCCACGCAACGGCTGTAAACAGGACGCAGCCGCACAGGACACACGGAAGACCGTGGGGATCGCTTCGAACCTATGCACGTGCAGATTTCTGTGACGTGCTGCATATGACAGATCGGCTTCTATGACAACAAGCTATAACCTGGCTACCTCAGTTCAAAACACGTGTAACGGTGAAGTATCCCCTTTAAGAACAGTAACTAGATACATAGAATAATCGGTGCATAGCCGTTCCTGAGCATTATTCAACCTAAGGCCCACGCTGGTTTCAATTAGAAAGGATCGTGAGAGCTTAAGAGCTATCAGTCCGTCGTTACCTGAACTAACGAAACGAGTTTATGGTTTGTTTGTAAGGTTTTGAATGTAGGCTTTTGAACAGTGCAGGAAAACAGCCATACTTCGGTATTCATTTTTCTGGGGTTTGGAACGACAACGATACAAAAAGAACCGACCACAAAGACACTGCAGAGAGTGAAAACGTACGACGGCATTGGCCTTGCCAAACTAAGGCCCTGTAGAAAGAGTACAAGGACAAAAATTATGCAACAAACGTGTCAGCCATTTCCACATAAAAACACAGCGGATTATCGCCCGTACGATACAGGTGCAAAATCAATTTCCTTCCACATTCACCGAACTAAGTTTTCGAAACCAGCCAGAGACGAAACTTTTCAAAATTAGTGCGGCTGGCAATGCCAGCTTGAAGGCCATTTTCCGTGCAATGTCACAGGCGCAATGCTGACGTCTTCGCTGGGGTGGAGATACACGCATCTCTTCCTTTTCCTCTGTAGTTCCAAGCATGGTCCCAGCGGCACATGACGGAAACGTAAGAACATCAAACCGCTCGCAGTTTCTGCGTACATGGTGAAACGCGTCTGATGGCACCATCAGCAGGCCATGTCACTGCTGCATCGTTTAATGAACGTTTCTTTGATGCTCCCATTACTCGTTAATCGGCTCTCAGTGAAACGGTAGCACACCCATTTTTTCTGTTTGGTTGGGTTTCGGGCATTCTTTCTGTCACGTTCTGAGCACACACTTGAACCTGCTTGTGTCCTTAAATGCCAAATGGTATGCATTCGTCTACTTTTCTTTGCTTCCTTTATTTGACACACTTCTTAACGTACACTCAACACACTTCTCGCTGAGCGAAAGCAATAGAAAACATAATATCCAAACCAAACACAAACAAAAACATACTAGCGTTCACCGAAACGTTTACATCGTTGTGATATACCTTATGGCACCCACACATTTGCTCATCGTCCCCATCTTGAATCAATGAACTTATCAGTTTTACTATTTTCCCTGGCTATGATTTTTTTCTATTTCCCTCATCTCACCAACCCAGCACAGAGTGTGTACATTTGCATATTTTTCCTCCCTATTGTGCTGATAAACGATGAACTGCTTAGCGAGAAATATAGCATGAGTGATAGTTCTATACCTCGGACATCCAAATCTCACGCTATTTTCATTGAAGACCACGTGCCATTGTCTAAGACTATGTTATTAACTTCATAGCTCAATTCATTCCAAAATGTTGCCACCATAAAGCAATCCCAGAACAAGCGTTCAATGGTTTGTATTCCTCCACAGCTGACACAGAATGGATTGCCTACTATTTTTCTAGTAAGGAGAAAACGCCATACGAGTAAATACTGAAAATTATTCCAAATTGCAAGATTTTTAACCGCGTGGAAGACGTGACCTTGAAAGGTAAACGGTACCCTTGTTTCCCAGACGTTCTAAATCTTCGTCGCCCTATCGTTTCTGCGATGTAGGAAAACCGACGGCTAGGAACGAACTATGAAAACACTTCGGTTTAACTAATGGTAAATGAAAATATTTATTTTCATGCTTATTTCACATTCATTACCTCGGCCTTCGAAGGACAAGGGCTATGTCGGAAAGACTATGGAAGGCTTCGTAAAACTATATCTTGCCATGTCTTTCAATCGAGCTGGGAGAGCCTGGCGCCCTTTCATGAAAACCAGAGGATCTACCTGTCATTGATTGGCTAGGCCACAAGATCTTGCGAAGTCAGTTATCTTCCTGTTTCATTAAAAAAAGTCATTGAGTCTTATTCCTACCCTCGTAAAGAAATGTTGAATTCTGGCCGTCCCCTTACTCGTATTTTTGCATTGTTCCATATGTGCTGCCGCTTGACGTCTTTTGGTTCCATGGGTCTTACGAGAAATGGCGTAAAACACACCAGACGAGCATTTCCTTGCAGAATTTTGGAATTCTTTTCGATTCTCCTCAGTTTTTTCGCGTAATTTGTGTAAAATAAGTCGTTCCATCTTACCTTACTTTTTTACTCCCATCAGATCTTACTTCTGCCCAAATACATTCACAAGTGATGTGCCTTTCAAACTAATTATTTTCGCACCCATCCAAATCGATTCCCTTTATACAGAGATCTGATTTCGAGTGCGTGCACAATTCTCTCTTTTTCACGGGCAGCCACAAAGCCCGCCTAGCTACCGCTGCTGAGCGACCGTTTCAGAAGAACTTCGTGAGGCAGCATATCGGCACCGCTCAACAGCAACTATCGCAGCTGTCGCGTTCCAATTAAGCAACACAGGACGTCTGTGAAGCGTACGTGCGTCAGAGCTCGATATCGGAGCCGCCACACCTCCCGATAGCATTTATCGGGCGCCTGACCCGTGCGCGGGGGTTTCTACCGGCGCCTCTCGCCCGACATCGCCGTGATACGGCGGTGTCGGGCGTAGCCGACCGGCGGCGCCCGTACTGAAGCAGCGTCGGCCGGGTGCTACGGCACGAACACAGATCATCAGTATGTGACGAGAACAAACCCGGGACAGAGTTCTGACGCAAAAAAATCATATTTCAAGTGTTTGCCGTTAATGGAGCAAGCTAGAGCGAGTTTCCCACAGAGAAGCCAAAGAAACGGAATGAAGAGATGGGCACGCAAGCGGGAAATGAGAAAGAATGCTTTAGGAAGTGCTAGATGAAATGACAGGCACTGTAACTGGACGTCACGGATGAATTTCTCCCACCTGTTTTGGCATTCGTCAGAGGACGGAATGTACATTTGTCAATTTATTATGCGTTTATTTAAATGCTGAGCACCTTCAATGTTTGAAAATGGCAATGAATCTTCGCCACTGGTTCAAAATTGCGGAAAAACGGCTGTTGACATCTAAGTCAATAACGGCAAATGTTTATGAATTCGGATTCAGACGTTAAGGTTAGTTTTCAGTTTCCAATAAGAAACTTGTTTATCAATGAAATACACCAGACTTTTCTGATGACCTCATAGGTCTGCCGAAATAAATGTTCAGTGAATATTTTGAAAAAGGCAGCACTATTTGCTGCCCGTAAAATTGAACACAAGTCATGAATACATTACGGATCTAGGCCGATATAAACATAATACGGCGCGATTTACACGCTCCGGTGTTTCCATGGTAAGCAACAAATAACTGTATCTCATCATAATATTTCTGCAACATTTTTGGCCCAGCAAGTGCAATTAATTTAAAAAATCGAGTCCTCTGACTGCAAAATATGACATACAGTATCTGTCATGCATAACCTATACTAAATTGTGCACATCGTCATGTTATAAACAGTAAATAATTACCCTCAGCTGATCATATGACAGGAAGTTTTCATTAAGAATAAGTAATTAGTAAAAACAGTTACAAAAAAACAACTGGCGACCAACTGATGACGAATTCGCGACCAGCAGTTGCCAAAAATATATATATATATATATATATATATATATATATATATATATATATATATATAAGGAATAAATAAATAAATAAATAAATAAATAAATAAATAAAATAAATAATAAATAAAAATGAAGTTTTCCCTTCTTGACATGAATTTGTAGAATGAGATACTTGACATCGCGGATAATTATCTTATAAACCCTAAAAATACATCACGAGGTGCACTAAACATACGAATGTATTTACTACTGTGACCATACGCATAGGCTGTCCGCAATCACAGCTGCGGCTTCTACAAACTCGTGCTGCATAGCCATATTCTCAAACACAAGCAGCAACATACTTGTACATGAATTGCAGCAGGAAACGGAGGCAACGCAACCAATTACCTCAAGAATGCAGCACGGCAAGCGCATTATCACCCGAGACACAAACACGGCTAACCGTTTAATTGCTCCGCGGTGTCCGTTCCCGTGTCTGGCGGTGCACCAGCTGTCGCAGTGTTCCGAGATCTGGGGAGAAACATCGCACGCCCAAACTGCAGGCACCACGATAAGAGGGCACGGCCGACCAGACCGGATACGTCATTTGCCGGCCGCTTTGTCGCGCCTGATCGAGAGGACAGCACCGTGACGGCAGCCGTAAAAACCGAACCGGGCCGCAAAGGCAGTAAGAACGGCTTAAGCGGGCCTGATGACAACCCGTTTGGGTAGTGGACGGCAACGACTTCACGACCTCTGTACAGCATACTCAGCACTGTAACCATGTAGCCGTAGCCAATTGCAGGGCCAGACATCGTAGCCATGCAATAAAAACAGAGATACCTACACAAATGACTCTGAGAAATGCACAGCTATTGGGAGAAAAGCACGACGACAAGCGAGGTTTCCCAAAACGTCAGATGACGACATGATGCGACAGCTCGTCGCGACCAAGAATAAGAAAATGTGGTGACACGCTCGGGGAGCACTGATAACAAACACAAAACAAGGCCGCCGCGTAACATTGCATGATTCAAAGATATGAGAAAAATACTGCAGATGTCGAAACACAATTAGTATGCAGCGTGAAAAAACTGGGAGACCGACGCTGTTCTACGAAAAAAGACCATGCCACGAGGCTGGGCATCACGGCAGCCGTAACACGAAACCACTGAACAACAACAGGATGGCCGATAGAAGCGACTCGGACGCAAGCGGGATAGCTGTAACGGGGCGTGCAGTCCCGGACAGCGGTTCTCCCGGCTTCCCATCACCTCATGCTACCCATCACCTCAGCCCGGCCCCGGTACCGACCGGGAGGCGACGCCTCGGTGACTGGACCGCGGGCTTTGCAGCACCCACGGGCCGGCGGTGGCCGGCGCCGGCCGGTGCGGCTGTACCGCGACGGCGCGTCGGTTGTCGGCGAGAGTGCGTTGCGTTCTGCCGTGGCGCGGATTTACGCATTACGCCGTGCAGTGGCGTAGATCTGTTTGACTGAGACAGAATGCGTGCCGCGCTGTCCAGTGACGCAGGTCTGTGGTGCGTTACACTGTAGTGACGAGGGCCTATTGATGGACGTAGAGCGCTGCGCTCTACAGTGAGGCAGATCTACTGATGCGTGTGTTGCAATGCGCAGTGATGCTGACCGATAGATGGCGGGAGTGAGTTGCAATGTAAAGTGGTGCGTATCTGTAGGTGGTATGAGTGCGTTACAATGTACAGTCATGCCGATCGGTTGATGTTGAGAGTGCGTTACACTGTACAGTGACGCAGACCCATTGACACGGAGTGCGTTACGTTGCAAAGTGACTCAACGGGTTCCTTTACAGAGGAAGGCAGCAAATAGCGTACGCTGTGGTGTCAGTCTGTCACGAATTGCGCACAGCGGTGAAGTCCGCCGCAGGCTCTGCGACCAGCGGAGGAGTCTGCCGCAGACTCTGTGACCAGCAGAGGAGTTTGCCGCAGACTCTGTGACTAGCAGAGGAGTCTGCCGCAAACTCTGCGATGCGCTCTGTTACCAGTGCCCGAATCTGCCACATAACCCATAAGCAGAAGCGAGCTCCGTCGCAGACTCTGTGCCCCGTGATGAAGTCTGTTGCGGACTCCGTCTCCAGTGGCAGAGGGTGTCTCAACCCTGCGACTGGTAATGGAGTCTGTCCTGGACTCTGAGACTGGCAATAAAGCCTGTCTCGGACTTTTGTGACCGATGGCGGATTCTGCTACAGACTACGAAGTGCGGTGGAATATAACGTAGATTCTGAAGACAGTGTCAGTCTCAGAGTCTGTCTCAGACTTTGGGACCAATAGTGCAGTCTGCCGCAGACTATGAGACCGGTGCCAGAGTCCCCCTGACTCTGTGCCCAGTGTCGGAGCCTGCTGCACATTCTCCAATCAGCACAAGAGCACGTTTCTCTGGGACCGGCGCCTGAGTCTGTCGCAGACTGCGACTGTTGTCCGAGAACTTCATGGGTTTACAAGCGACTGATTCTGTCTCAGGCTCTGTGACCAGCGTCAGAAACTGTCTCAGACTCCGTGACGGGTGACGAAGTTTGCTGCGGACCATGAAAACAATCGCCAATGTCACAGGGTTTCCAGCCAGTGTCGATGTCCGCCCCAGACTCTATGAGTGGCAGAGGATCCTCTCATGATCTGCCACTAACGTCAGAGTCTACTACGGACAATGCAACTGACAACGAACAGCGCTGGAGTTTGTAGCAGACCCATCATCGAGGTGGACTGCGCGTGCAGCAACACACTGCGCGGCCATGTACAGCGCAGCCCGATGCACCGTCAGCTGAGTGAAAAACGACTGCCTTCATCTGAAAAGCGTCATGGGTTGGCGCCTGCAACAGACGCGTCTGCAGACCTGCAAGCGACACGGGACGGAAGTGACACAGTCCGCCAGCCGTTCCGGGGAACCGTGACGAAATGCAAGGAAATGACGAGATAGCCCGCCCAGCCCCGCCCTGCA
The DNA here is from genome assembly GCA_030062745.1 of Capitulum mitella. Classification (NCBI taxonomy): domain Eukaryota; kingdom Metazoa; phylum Arthropoda; class Thecostraca; order Pollicipedomorpha; family Pollicipedidae; genus Capitulum; species Capitulum mitella. The sequence goes on along the minus strand of CP099850.1, from coordinate 20,371,774 downwards.
CGCGCCGGAAGACGACAGAAGCCGTGACAGATACGAAAACCGGCCGATCCGGACCTAGTGTTAGCGAGAAGGACCCAGTGCTCCCTCCGTGGAGCCGGCATGCTGATGGAAGGCCCGAAAACAATGGCTTCTCCTGCACTTGGTCCTTTTATTTTGAGTCTAAAAAATAATTTGAACGGACTCGTTTTCATTTTTCGAACGAACTGTTCAATAAAATTCCAAGACAACAAAGCCATAGTGGCGGCGCTGGACGACTGAAAATGGGAAAACAAATAAAAAACAATCAGTGGAGCCACCGTCTATCCCCTCAAAGGGTCTCCTATTCTTTTACCGTACGCTCGCCAAACCCTTCACGCAAATTACTACCCTCCTGGCATTTCCACTGTTCCATTTGTGCCATAATTTACAATGCCTTCTCATGGACATGATGCTGTTAATTTGGTAAGTTTTCTGTTGCCTCGTTCAAATTTCCTGTAGCAAGTTTGTTCAAGATTTCTTGTACCGAACTTGTCCACAACTCACCAAGCGTCACCCATCTGGCAACTATGCCAAGGCATCAGCGGCGATAACACTCTAACGCGTCTGCCAATTTACATACAACCTGCTTCCACCAAAGGGAGGGTATTCGTCTGCATAACGCAGAATTTGACTGAAGCGCGTAATTGGCTTATCTTTGGGCTTATTTCGTTCGCGAACCCTTTGTTTGTATTTTGCATTTTGCCTCGGGCTTGTATTGCCAGTGTGTGGCAAAAAACTAATGCAATCCATAAATTTATCGAAACATGCCTAAGAGATTTCAGCGGCAAATTTGCTTACAAGCGTAATCTTTGTCAAGGTTCGTTGTTTTGCCACATTCGCCTTGACCTGCCAGTTCCAATTATGTTTATTTGTTCCATTTTAATATACTAGACGAATATATACTACTCGTTTTAAGTAAAGAATATTTAGCCGTACTCCCGAACAAAGGGAAGGGATTTCAAAAACCTTCTTCGAAATTTCGCTTGCAATATCCAGTTTTCTTCAAGCAGCTTTACGAAACCTGATGACCCTTCCTATCTGTTCTCACTGCGTAATATGCCGGATTTTAATAATTCTGTTTCGCTCAGGGACCGAGCCGGGCCAGATTTTTGGGAGGCGCCCCCGGCGATTTTTGGCACTGCTGAAGGCGCTGTTGAGGTTTCAAGTTAGAACTAAGGGATTTATATGAGGGTATAGGCAAATAACTGCGCAAGCACAAAATATTATTTTTGTTGAGTTGAAGTCACTTCACAAGGTCAAGTGAAGGTCAAAAGTCAAAATTTGGTTCTAGGTAAATGTTTTGTTTACGCTAGTTTTCAAAACGCAAAATCCAGAACATACATAACACAGGACATTGCTCTCTATTTTTGGGTTAAATTCCAGTTGTACATCAGGTCGAGTCACGCAACTATGAACTAAAATGTCTGTGCGCATATGTTGTATCGCGACGGCCATGAACAGGACTTTTTCAATTCGAACAACTGCACACGTTTTCAAACACTATCAAATGGGGTTAAGATCATTCCATGTAACTCTGAGGTCATCTGAGGTCATTTAAGGTCAAAGTTCGCAAGGTGATCTGATGAACATGCGACCATGACCCTTTTTCATGTCCCTGGCGCCGCCTATGCCAACATTAAACCAACAGTGCAATACGCTTTGTACTTCTTAAGTATAACAGGACTGATAAACGCAAAAACGATATGTTTAACTGGTGTCATAATTCATTTAAAAAATATTCCTCCCATTTTGCAAGCCCTTTGAACGCCTATGAATTTTCTCCAAATTCCAAACCTATGGGCCAACGGGAAATCGACAAGCTCTAGACTCATGCCAATGAAATCAAAATTGGCCAATAAACAGTGAAATAATACGAAGTAAAAAATATCCTTTTTCTGGCTTTTTTTGCTGCAATGCGCCCTAGCGTTATGGGTACGGGAATAGCGTTAAGGACTTTGACTTAACAATATAACACAGCCTTTCGTTTCGTGTACAGTTATCTTTTCAGAACTAATTATAACAGTTTAAAATGCAAACGATGTAAAACTTTTGAATTTATCTTGTTGCAAACTAAAAACCATTAGGCATCAGACGGAATGGCAGCCTAGTTCTTTTTGTACATATCGAGGCAAACAAGATGCGACAACGTTTTTGTCTCAATATATGGGTTTCAAACCAAAGAAATAAAGCATAATAAGACACGCAAACAAATCTGAATCAATAACGTACCTGAATGTTTGCACTAATGTCCTTTTCACGGTACGAAGGCTCAACAGGTGGGTAAACACTGTTCACACTGAAAGCCGCCACATCGAAACGGTGGGGTCGACAGCCATGCTGGTATTGTTGGCCCCGGATTTTTATTTAAAGAACGGCCCATGACCCCGATGGCCGCCGCCTGAATACATCCGTGGATCTGTATAATGGGTCTGTGACACACCAGAACGGGCAGCGACCGATCTGCTAAACTCGTCGACGCTGTTCACGAACTTAACGTCGCCATCAGCGCCGTGAGTCTGCCAATGTGTGGCGGAAATGTCACACGATTACCTTCCTATACCTTATGCATATCTCATACACCTTACCTTGCCTGTACCTTGGGCGAACCTATTCCGAATATTCGCGCGGTTTGAATTTCCTTCCCAAAACAATGGCGCACGCATGCACGGATGTCTCAGCATGTAGAAACACATACACCATCGGCCGGTTACTTCCGCCGCTTGGTGCGTGAAGATGGCGATGGGGTCGGGCGCACCGTTTCCGTTTGCCCTGCACACGTGCGGGCGGGCGGCTGCGCGTATCAGCCTCTCCGCCAGCTCCACACGGGTCACCGCAGCCGAGCCGTGCCGGGCCCGGAGCTCACCTGCAGCAGAAGTCCAGCCGTGGCCGTCGGCGCCGCTCGCGCCCGGCTCGCCCGCGCTCGTCACGCCGCCGCCACCGCCGCGCACCCTCCCGGCCCCAGGAGCGGCCTGCACTGACGCCGGCCGGCCGCCCACCTGACTGGCTGGCCTCCCGCGCACGCAGCCGGCGGGGGGCGGCGCCTGGCGCCCGAGGGCGGCCCCTAGCGGGCCAAGGTCGCCGCGCGGGCCTGACCCTGCCGCGCGCCGCCAGCTGTGTCAATACGGCCGGCGGCGTGGCGCGGGAGTTCCCCGGCGGCCGGTGGCCGACCTGGCCGCGCGGCGCCGTCGCCGGCAGGCGAACGAAGGCTGGCGCAGGCCAGGCGCGGCGTGGGAGGGGCGGAGGTGCCGTCGCCGGCGGTGCTCGTCCCCGGTCCGGCCGCGGTCAGTCCGTTCTCCGCCGCTCGGCGTGCAACGGTAGGCGGCGGCAAAAAGGGCGCCAACCGAGCGGCGCCCGAAAAACGGCGGGAAAAAGCCGGGCGGCCCGCTGCGTGGCGTACATGCCTCCCATTGTCCCGGCGACAGGCCGAGATGTAATGAGCGGGGACCACCGTCGCCGGGTGCCGGGTTACGGCGGCGCAGGTGCCAGCCGCCGCGCCGCCGCCGGCGCCCGGCCGCCGGAGCTCGCCGCGGCAGGATGGATGCTGCACGGCGGCCCGAGCCGCCGCGGTCAAGATGGCGGACCCGGCCCGGCCGGGAATCGGGAGCGCCGCGGTAAATCTGGGCAGGATCCAGGTGAGGTTCGGCCGGCGCTCGGGTGCGTCTCAACCGGGAAGAAAGGCCAGAGTGAAGTACGGGGTGGACCCCGCTTGCCGTCTCAAGGCAGCGTTTTTCCCATGGAAACACATTTGCGCTGCAACGTGCTCTCCCTGGGACGCATCATACATAGCCGTGGTTCAGAAAACTACGGTTTTGAAATTCCTCTGAACAACATCAGTAATGTAACAACCTGCACTTTGCTGCAGGACGGGCCCTGGCAGGGAAACATGGGTATTCCCAACGTTAAACAAAGGTATGCCAGGAGAAGCTGGGTTTTACACGTCAGAGACCTGAAAATTATACAGCATGGAGTTTGTTGTGGGCCTCAGGGAGCTATACAGAGGGGCGTACAGAAAGTTGTTGATTTAGAGAATTATACTAAAAGTCCGGAAGCCGGCCAAAACCATTTTTTACTTCATTAAGTGTGAATAACTGCATAGATCTTGTTCTTCATTTAGCCCCGATGTGCGATTATGGAAAGCGCTACAAAGTCTCCTGCAATAGCCAAAACCAGAAGCATAAGGTATCGTTAAATCGGCTCCATCAGTATAGGGGCATTCCAAAGTAAGCAGTACCAGACCCGCATCTGCTCAATTTAAATCCATGCAACACTGTAGAGCTGATGCCAAACTTGCACTACGTTGGTGTAGGACCGTCGCCCTACCGATCCTGCGGGCTGTTAAAACTAAGATCAGCTCACTCACTTTTACGGAAACATCTTGTTCATGGTGATTCCAGGAGCAAGTATCCTTTTGCCTTTAGAATTAAAGATATTATTCAGAAAAAAACAAACGAACTCACATAAGGCATAGTCTTATGTCAGTACTTTGCTTGCACTCATGAACATGTTTTGCCCAAATGACATTTTCATCCCCTATTTCTGTTCTGCTTTTTTGACACGGGTTGCGTCACAAATGTTTGCATACATAAATGACATAACGCCCATCCTCAGCTGCTGTACGTTTCCAATCTTTCAGTTTTTGTTTTGCTGGAACGGAGCAGCCATTGCTTTCTTGAAAAGAAGTGACGCAGGAACTCGTGTTCTTCATCAATTGGCCACGGGCAAAATCCAGTAGATGCCGACACCACGACGATTTCTCATTGAGATCCATTTCAAATGATGTTTATTATTTATGGGTTTGGGCAGACTCCAATTGTGTCGCGAGTGTCATCGTTTGCTTTCCAATTTCCTCGACAGATGTGTTTGTTTTTTTACTTCTCATGTGAGGCTCAGTAACTGGAAATAGTCCAAGAGTTCAATAGATGGAAAGCGAATTTGTGCAGCACCACAGAGACCGCAGAAGGCGGCAGGCCCAACTGCTCCGCGTGTTTTCCACCTGTCATATGTAAGTCACGAAAGTAGCAGCCCGTATGACTGCAAACTGGTGGCCCCAGCGACTTTTTGTTTTTGTAACACGAGTGTTTTTTTTTTGTCAGACAGAGACAAATAACCAAAATATGATTCAGCCTATATCAACTTTAAAAATGTTCCTCCATTCCCAGTTCTAACAGTGTGCCGAGACTCAAGCGCATACGAATACGTCACTGTGGACGCCACATTCTTCATGGATTGCTGGTTGTGTGCCTTTTTGGCGGTGGTCTCCGAAAGGCTCATATCAACAGCACATTGAAAGCTATCACTCCCGCCGAGACAACAATGAAACATGATAAACCTGATGTCGCAAGATTATTTGCTTTGCTGCCGGAATTTAGATTGCTCCGAGGCGGACAGGCCTGCAGCGAAACTATCAATCGCTCACACAGAGGTGTCGATTTCTGCAAATGGTTAGGGAGCCGAGCCGAGGGCCCGATAACCTAACCTCCCTCCAAATGTGGGTTATTCAACGGATTTAGCCCACTTTATTTTGATCAACAGAAATCTATAAGTTTTATTGTTACTAGGTATTAAATAAAAATTGTTTTTTTCCCGCGTATATATATACTCAAGATAGAAAGATGGACAGATAGATGCATCGCTTTAGGCTTTATTGCTTACTTTCTGCCTATTTCTGATCTGTTGCGGCCTTTCTTTTCGTTATTATTACTCATTTCCCTTTAAAACCGGCCGAAAATATTGGGGGGACGCATAAACCAACATGGGGGAGGGGGCAAATCAAATTGGGCCGAACCAAATCAACGTTGTGCCAGGCCCCTCTCAAAAGAATACAAATCGACACCCCTGTGCTTCACAAGTCATAAGAAAAAGCGTTAAAGACGAGTCAGACAGACCGCTATTCCTTGGGTCCAAAATGGTTCGTCCTTAGCTGGTTACTCGGCAGGGCTGGGCCCATACGAGCAGTCACGTAACCAACCCGAACGGCAACCGAGCACAGAGGGCAACTGTGACGCCTGTGACGGCCGTGACGACCTTGGCGGCTGCGACGGTTCCGTCACGACTCCGACCTTTTACGACTGCGAACGCTTCGGTTGTGACGGCTGCGATCCGGCTCCGCTGGCCGGCGCCTGGGGGCGACAGCGGCGACGGTGACAGCGTGACGGCGTGACGGCGCGGCGGCTCTGCGGCGACGGACGCGCGCAGAAGCCGCGGCCCCATCGCCGGCTATCGAGGGCCATCACACGTGACGTGCTGACGCCGCGCGGGCGGCGCGGCGCCGCGCGGTGGCCCCCGGGCCCCGGTCGCGCCATTGTTCTCAGCAGCCAAGGCTGCCCGACTCGCGTGCGCCCGAGTCCGGCGTGGCTCGGGACGGGACGGGACGGGACGGGCCGCATTTGGGGCATGGGACAACCCCGGACGGCTCCCAGTCCCTGCATCCGGGAAGAATTGAAATTCGCGCAGGACGCCGGTTTCGCGGCGGCTCGTTTCGGTCTCGCGGGTGTGCCGCGGATCGCAATCAGGGCTTTTTAGATCGATAATGAATTGTCACGCAAAAGGAAATGTAAGCATCGCAGCCCGTATTTGGCCGACCCGTTACATAGTACGAAGCATCGGCTTGGGATTTTTGAGGCGTCGTTTCTATAGCTGTCATCGAAGGACGCTGACAACTGGTTCCCCAGCAAAAAAGGAGACGTGCTGAAAAATGTTTTAGATGAGGTGATGCGCTCTGGCCGGCTGACAAGTGAGCAGCTTCGTCACCCCCAGCGCGACTCCACTTTCTCCCCCGCGAGCGGAGCACGACACACACGCCTCACAAAAGCCAGTCCCGTGGGCAAGCTCTCTTGACATGGCCGCCATATTCGGCGGGGATTTCGCGGCCGAATCCGCCATGTCATCCTCCCTCATCCGCCGTCCGGCATCATCGCCCGGTGACGTCATAATCCGGCGAGGCCGTCCGAGATCGAGCACGGCTGATGCACGCACCCGAGCGACACGGGAATGCGTCGCCTGCGCTGAGCCGTGTCGTTAGTAACCGCCCACGCGTGACCCCTTGACGCTGGACAGATATGCATGTGTGTCCTCTGGCGGTCATGACAAGCTATCTGTTACGCGTGACTCCAAAAGAGAAATCAACCCGACGGTCGCTGCAGTCCGCAGCTTTGTGATATTAATAGCTCGGAATGCAATTTCGAAAATGAAGGTAAGAATAAATAATTAATCAAAAGCACTGTGAATACATTTTCACCGCAAAGCTATGCTAATCGGAGACAGATGCAAACACTCGGCAGTCCGGCAAATTTTTAAGATGTTTTTGACCCGAAAAGTAGTGATCTTAAGGCCCAGCGCCGAACTGTCTGGTGTCCCCAGTGGTATCCATCCTCGATAACTGACCGTGATGCTGTTTTAGAAGAGCATGGTACGTCTGCGGGAAACAACCGCTGCCGGACGTCGACGGCCAAGTCCGCTCTGCCCGCCGACGTCGTCAGCATGTCCGTCAGAAGTCAGGTCGCCACGCGGTCCAGGCCACCACCGCCTGCCTCCTGACGCAGCGCGCCGGCTCAGAGCCTGGCTATTCAGGGAAGTCCCGCTAGCCTGGGCCGGGAGCGCGCGCTGATCACGGGCACGTACGATAGCGTCCCAGAAGATCGGACCATGACTCGGCTCTCCTCTCGGGCCCGGCGCGCCGGTGCGAACCGCGCGCGGCGGTCACCGGCGCCCTCTGCGCCGCCGCGTCCGGCCGAAGGTGGGGGAGGGAGCAGGACTTTGTGGAGGCGGCATCGACACGTCGACCCGCGGACGCGTCGACGTGCCGATACGTCGACACGGCGCTGCGTGACGGACATGCTTTAGATGTTTTTGGCTGCGTTGGGTGGGTGCGGTGGGTGTAAGGGCTTGCTGCAAACCCCTTTTGCTGTAAGAGTTCAGGTGTCCTTCGTTGCGTGGGTTGCTGTTTTTTCCAAGCTGTATGTTTTATCTAACCTCGCGGAAGCCCAGATCTTTCATAGCGTCGTACGCTGCGGTACAAAACATGCTACAAATTAATCACAAGGTTCATGTGTTCACTGGGTGTTTTTTTCCGACACTCACGATTTTTGTGTCTCAGTTCAGTTGAGTTACGAGCGATTCCATTCAAGCGGTTTAGGTCATGTTTCGAGTCATCATACAAAAACATGGCGTCCCGACTGATGGAAAAGTAAAACATAACACAACAAGAACACGCAGAGTAGTTCTCACAGGGGTGCTAACGTAAAAGAAGGTATGAAATAACGATGAAAATAAGAAGCTAACAATGTAATTAAGAAAATGGGAAATAGAAGACGGCAAAGGGATATCAACAGTTCCGGGCAATAAATGCTTAGCAGCTACACGCGAACAGCGATACTAAAACAGCTGCTTCTCCGTTTCTGCAGTGGTCCTGTCCAGTGCTGCAGCAAAGTCGCAACTGGTTTGAGAACCAGCGAGAAACGGCGCTAGACAGGTCCGGGGTGAGGACGAACATGACAAAGCTTCGCGCGACATTTGCCAGCGGGAGGTCGGCTGCTCATTTGCCAGCGGTCACGCCGCAGACGTCCGGCCGATGTTCAGAGTTGGTTGATTGGATGGATTATGGCGCACGGCCACTATAGGGGTCAAACGTTCGTCGTGAAGCCCACGCCGCACGTGATGCCGATCGAGAGCTACTGGCGTCGAAATTCAAGTCCGTAACCTTGCGACGGTGAGCCCGGCTCTCAGTCCACTGCGCTGCATTGACTGAGGGCCGCCAGGTCCACCATCACCTGCAGCCTTCCCGGGCATCACATGCTGCCTCGCCGCACACTGAAAGGCAGAGAAGGATATGGGAAAAGCGCGGGTCTGGATGACGCGTTTCCGGGTGTAATGTGATGTTGACGTTTATCCCGGTTGATAGCTGTGTCGCACTTGTTACTATTGGCTGTTTTTATGCATCGTTCTCCTCCCGGGACAATGAATGGCCGATGATAAGGCCCAGTATTATTACGGACAATGAAGACCCGCTGACTCAGCACAGCGAATCGTTGAAACACTGTCCGCCCTGACCACAAAGAACAGGCTGTTTTGTTAGTTTTGACCGCAGTGTCAGGTCCGAGAGTGTTCGATCCGTGCTTTGTTAGAGTTTTCAGTCACGTTCTGTCGCCAGACAGGTGAGATTTGTCTCGTCCTCGGACATACAGGCTTGAGCGTCGCTTGCGACACCTGCCGGCTGCGCTGTCCAATGATGGCGAGTCTTGGCCGTGTCATGCCGACGACTCTGAAACGCGTCGCCGCCGAGCAAAAACAGAAGGACGCGCCTCATGTTTATGATGCAATTTCCATGAATGCATCTGCAAAGCGCAGTCCTGCTTCGCCCGTGAATTCCTTGCGTTTATTTGCCGGCCATCCAATGAATTTTCCCACACTGGAACCCCTAAAAGCATGACCGTATCTCGTCCTCAGAACTTGAGCCAGGATGAATGTAAGTGCATGCGCTTTCTTCTCCCGGACCGGACGCAATCTCGACGGAGGCTTGTGCGCCGCTCTGAGATAATCCGGCCACTGATCCCGCAGTCAGCCTAACCGCAGATCAGTAAACAGACAGGACCTTAAGCGTTTCGCAGGATCATGACATCAGCTTCTTTATCGGCGAACCGTCAAAAACGTGCCGACGTAAAACAGGGCTGCGGTAGGCAGAAGTCTGCTGTTCTAGTTGGACAATCAAAGTTCTTTTTTCTGTTTGTAGGATGTATTGGTCGTAACAGTTTACAGCTTACTCAGATTACGTTATGGCGTGAAATAGGACAACCCTGTGGTGTTGCGTCCTGCCGCTGAGTGAAGCCATCATTGTGACTTTTATCATTAAACAGAATGCTGCACCGTAACACGTGTTTTGAACTGGGGAAACCAAGTTCTGGTTGGTAATCTTACAAATTAATTTCTAATGCACAGTATGTCCCAAAACGAACACTGAAGGATTTTCAAAGCAATTTCTCACACTTTTTCCCGTGTGCATTATGTTGCCGTGACCTATTTCCAGCTGCTGCGGGACGACATGAGCGGACGTTTGCAGAAAAGACCGGCGCATATAGTGGGATACTGGCGGATACTGACGGCACTCACCAGTCTTTGTTTTGTTAGTCACATAGTTGTTCCAGCACGACAATCTTACTTCAAAATCATGTTGTAACGCTGTAACGTTCGGGCAAATGCTACAATATTGAAAGAGGTGCATTCCGTTTAGGTTTTTCAAAAGAAGGTTTGAAAAGTATCGAACTTCAGCGCAATGTGCTATTTCTTCAACTGTATTTGCTTGTGTATGGCTGTACATAGCATAGACCAGTGTATACAATCCGAAACTATTTTTCATTTCCCGATGTGAAGCACAATATTTTGTGTCTAGCACGCTCCTTTTGTTGTTTTATTGGGCATCTGCTGTCGAGTTTTTGCCTTCTTTATCTTAGGTATGTCATTTGTGTTAAATCCTTTTTTAATGAATTGATTTCCTGAAAGCAGTTTTTAGTCATGGGAAAAAACAGTGCTAGGGTTGTATTCGAAAACTAACTTGGCTACTTACGACGGGCAGAAATGTGTCGCTAACGAGATCGTTAGGATACCCGCTTATTCAAAAATGGCATTTGTGCCAACGCATTTTCTTAACGACTCTGTGACCTACAACTACAAATTCCTCGATATTTTCGTGCAGACCATCTCGTTTCAATCGGAGGATATGTCGACATTGCTCGTAAACCTAGGCGCCACCTTAGAAAAGGAACCCGAACGAAATATTAAACGAACAGACGCCAGGAGAAAACTACACCTATACGTACCTGGAACAGCGCCATCTCGTTATTTGTTCCAGCTGCCGAACAGTCGGACACCTTGTAACAAGTCATATCGTACGTCTTCCAAGGCAGGTCTACTTGGTCAGGAAGAGCTGCAGCTCTGCAGTACCGGCCGGCCTGCGGTTGCAGCCTGACCTGACGTCGTGTCACGTGGAACACGCTGATCATTGGCGCACCCCTCCTCTGCTCTTCCTGTCCTCTGTCTCTGGTTATCAGTCGTAGAGCGAGGCAGTTTTTTTCTGCCGCCAGAGGGTTTCCATTGGATGGGGAGGACTATGTGCTAGGTCACGGTGGCCGGAGCAGTGAAAGCAAAACACGTGGTCCTGGCCAGGTGCACACCTGTGCTGAGAGCTCTGACGGACTGCCAGGCTCGCCCATTGTCGCAGAAGCTACCGATCTTGGATTCCTAGCCAGCAACATCTGTACAGTTTTTTTGTGGTCTTGTTGAGTCACGCAAAAGCACTGCGGACATGTTTCGGGAAGGTTGGTGACATGGGTCTATGGAAAAGATTATGCTGTTCACTACACTGGCTTAAGCGTGGATTATAGGTTATCTGTACTGAGAAATACCAAAGCGAAAGTATAGCTAAATGTCAGGACCTCGTGCTACTAAAGCCAAAACTGACCAGACCAATGAAGTTTTTCTAAGAGGATTTGCAGTAATCATTATTGCGGGACACCGCTGAAAGAGCGGCAGAATGCTGTTTATATCTTGGAATCTTGTTGTGGATGTTTTTAACGTTTGTATTTGATATTTTTTGCATTTTTATTGTCATCATGTTCTTATATTTCATTTTATACACAATTAAGATCTTTTCATTCTTAATATTCAACAAGTGGTTTTATCTCCCGAAAATTCCGCGAAAATGGCAACCATTTACCAGCAACGTGTTTTGCGTTTTGTACTAAAGCCCAGCCATTTTGCGACGACACACCGCACCTTTGCGAACTGCATATGCTTTACAACTGTTTTATTCTGCTCTGGCATGCTAACTGGCTTCCAATTTAGGTTCATTCAAGAGCGTTTATTTTGTATTTTTCGGGTGACTGGCGGTGAACACCGTGCTTTGAACTCTGGAACTGCCGATACCGACACCATCATTTCATTCATATACATCAACTCTCTCACAGTTGAAACTCGCTGTGGTTAGATACCCGACTCAAATCGTGGGAATTATCGAAGGTTGGCCTCAGTCCAACCACTCCCGTGCTGCGGAATGTTGACTACCAGGTAAGTCTACGTAGGCCTACAGACAGGTAAAAGCTTGGTATCCGGGAAACTTCGTTAATATTAAACTATGCAACTGGAATTAAACTATACGAAAGAAAAAAGACAATAAGTACGGTCAGCGCAAAGCAAAATGTTCATGAAACGTTTTCAGCTTTAAACTTTAACCTCAACGAAACAATTTTTCTTCCTAGGGCCTCTACGTTTTTGGAGGCGCAGGCTTTACTGAAGTCTCTACCTGGAATGAGTGATAAACACGGCGATATGATAATATGTGTAGTCTTTGTATTTCCGCATCTTATGTACTGGTACTACCGAGCAAAACTGCTTTCCTTGAAATATCAAACAACACTTGCAGTCTCGTCAGTTCGTGCTACTTTCTCAGATTTTGTAACCAAAAACACATCGCACGGGAATAAATGGCATGATCATGTCACATGGATCACCCTTAACGCAGCGAACTCCAAATATAGCCCGTTTCCATTTCCCATTTTTCCGTACGGAATATTGGCTGTCGTTTCGCCCGAGTTCCCGGCGTATGGAACACCTAGCCATGCCCAGCCGGTCCGGCGGCCGCCATTTTACCGCTCTGCCGGGGCCATGGCCCGGGGGCACGGCCCGAGCGGGTTAGCCGGCCGCGGGCGGGACCGGCAGGCGGCGGTCCGGCTACCGTCCGGCCCCCCGCTGAGGACAATCACCCCGGCCGGCCGCGGCGCCCTGCAGCAGCCGGCCGATGAGCGCAACTGGTGAGCGGCAGCCGGCCAAGTTCGAACCGTGTGATCCATCACCGGACCTTGCGTCGCGCGGGCGCTGGGGAAGTCGTGTTCAGTGGCGTCTTCGCTCGGCGTGGGAGAATCTAGAAACGCTTCATGCGGTCATTTGACGGCCACGATTCGCCAGTGCAGCACTCGTGCGGGACGCGCTGGTTGCTGAATACGTCGCCACCTCGGTTCGCACAGCGATTAGCTCCGAGTTCTGCCTCGTAGTTAACTGTTCCTCGCAGCGTGTTTCCCTGCGGGGTGTCACCGGCACAACGGGCCACCGACTCCGTTACCACGCCGTTAATCAGTCACCAAACCCAAAATAGGCTTAAAAGGAGCGCTGCCCGGTGTCGGAGCGATTCTCTCACCGGGCCGGGTTCGGTGGATTCCCGAGCGCCCCCCGCCTGGCTTTGTCGGCGCCGCACCGCCCACCACTCTCTCGCCAGAAAAGGCTGCCTCCCGCTGATAATTGACCATCTGCTGCCGAGTATTGACACTACTTTTTCAGATAAAAGCGGTGATGATCTGAGACTGGTGTATTCGATACAGCTGGAAGTTATGCTGGTGTAGGGGACGAGATACAATTCTAATTCAGTGTAGAGAGGAGACAATATTTAACTGACGTCGACAGAGGTCATGTTTGCTAGTCCCTCCAAAGTATGTAGTGGTAGCAGCGACATACTACATGAAAAAATATCTGGAGCTCAAGAACGTGTTCTAAATCAGTTTAATTCACTTGCCGTGCATTGTTAGAACTCAGTTTTTTTCAGTGAGCAGCAACAGGCTACCCCGTGCTTCCACTTCCGCTGTCTGCCTGTAAATACAGTTGTGTATTTTGGTTTGTTCCCGGGCAAACCAAACAAGTGTTCATATCACCGAAGCAGCTATGCATCTACGCATCCTACCCCGTGGGTTGAGAACTAGGGCAAACTTTGGTCTGGATTTTTCATCTTTATTTTTTTCTTAAAATCCCCTACCCGTTAATTGGTAGGAAGGAGTGCCTTCTATTCTGTGATTCAATTATGTTAAATACCATGGTTTCTAAACTATGGTATGCAATTACACAAGTGTTCATTTACTGTGGTACTTAACTACACAAAAAAGAAAAAAGTTACGCAAATCACACACATTCTATACAAAAATGAATTTATCGGACCCTAAAATGTGACATTAATGACGTATTTACAGAACTTGATTTTACGAAACAAGAAACACCTGAATGGGCCAAAATTTTGGTATGGAATTCCATAAAAATAATTTCCTTTGATATGGAAAGATCCATACCAAACGTATACAGAGTTACGCCCCTGTCCTAGCCTAGTGCACTGTACTGCTGCTGACGATTTTTGGTCCATCAGCAGTATGTCAAGAAACCGCATTGCAGACGAATCTTTCCAAACATTTTACATCCAAAAAATATTGTCAAAGTTAACATCATCAGTAACAGCAACGCATAAACCAACAGAACTCCGACGAAAAATTGCGTTTTCGAGGACAGCAATAAGCGTTCACTAGGACGATATGGTCGCCGAGTCGTTGACCTCGTGCCTCAGCACCAAAGTGACGCACAGCATCTGTGCTGTCAGCGAGCCGACGTTCAGACACTGCGGCAATGCTACCGTGCGGCTCACAGCGCGGCGCTCAGGTCCCGCCTCAGCGCCCGAGTCCAGGCCGGAGTCCGAGCCGGAGTCCGCGCTGTCCTCGTACCACGAGGGAGTCCCGAGCCCATCTGGGCTCTGTCACGAGGCGAACCGCTGGTAGCTCCGAGTTTTCCAGTTGAAACTGAAGAGAGTTCGGCTGAAGTCTCCCGTTTTTCAGGTCCGGAAAAGTTGATCTTTTGGCTCATGAGTATGGAGCGAATCGCTCCAGAATACTTCGTACCGTGCCGGAGAGGAATTCTCATGTCCAGCCTGCAGAGATGAGAATACGGTGGTAGCGTGGAAATAAGGAAAGAGGGAACGCATAGACCACTCGTTATCAAATGCCACCCGCAGTCAACGCCGGGCTCCAAACCGTCAACCAACGCCCTTTGAACCCGACTGTCTTTTTTTAATCAGGCATGATCGATGCGTTAGCGTAGATTACGAAATTAAGAAGCCAATATGAGACCTAATCTAACCTACCGGTACCATTTGTAATGATCCCGTAATGGATTTATGGGCTATTAGGCCTGATGGACAGTTTGCCGCTATTCTTATGCGTTTCTCTTATAGTCCGTTGTGCGCAACCCCGAAACGAACAGCCATGACAAAGACTGCATTCCTAGCAACAGCTGTATTGTCTTCCTGCATGCACGACCCTCCAGCCGTCCCCGAAACCCGCTCTGCAGAGGCGACGCCCGCTCAGCTCCGCGGCCAGCCCCGCACCTGCCGGAAGCACGCAGCTCGCGCCGCCGTCGTGATCCGCGCGCACCGAGCGTCAGCCCTGCGCCGACGGCGTCGACCGACGACCGGGCTGCCGGCCCGCGGCGTGCGCGGCGCCGCCCCGCCCGGCACGCGGGGACAGGTGGCGGCGGCGCGGCGTGGGAGAGCGGCAGCGCGGCCGGCCTGCCGCGCCGGAATGTCGCCCAGATCGGCGGCAGGTGACCTCCGCCGCCGGCCGGGCGGCCACTCTCACGGCCGCTTTGTGGCGCCGCCGGCCGGGCGCCGTCTATTCACGGGCCAGTACAAATAGGTCCGCGCTCGGACAATGGGCCAATAGGTGGAAACAGCGGCCATTTATCTTGGCCCGATGGCGGCAGGAATGGGACGGACGGCGCGTCGCCGCGACTCGCGTCACACGGCCGGCCGCCGCGCCGTCACGCGTCGGGCCGTCACGGCACCGTCACGTGCCCGACCGACAGAGTGCCGTCACGTGTCGCACCGCCGCGAGGCTTTTGCGTGCCGGGCCGTCCCGGAGCCATCACTTTCTGGGCCGACGCGGAAATGTCACGTGCGGGACCGTCACGAAATCGTTACGTGCCGGACCATCACGGAGTGCCATCAAACAGCACCAGCACCGGTCTTAGCCGCTTTCGTGCCGGACCGCCACAATGCCTTCGCGATGCCGTCACACTACCGAAACGTCTCAGCGCTGGGCCGTCAAGCAGCTCCACAGCGTCCCCGCGGCACCGTGGCCGCACGGTCTCCGCGGTGTCACGGGGTAGTGCTGCACGTGCGTCAGGCGGCGGCGGACGTCTGGCCGTCGGCAGCGGCGCCAGGCGGGGCTTATCAGCCCAACCTCCGTTTGTCAACGTCAGGGAGCGATACTGCCGTCCTCTGGCTGGACTGCGCGCCGCCAGGCTGTCACACGGCGGCGATGCTATCCGCAGGACACGAGGGGCGACGGGAGGCCAGATTGTCGCGTGTCAGGACATCAGGGATGGCAGGAGGTCGCACTGTCACGTGTTAGTAACACCTTCGGCAGGAGGTGGCAGGAGGTCAGACTGCCGCACGGCGGTGACGTCATGGACGGAACAGCAGGGCGGAAGAGGCCAAGTCGCCACACGAGATGAAGACACCGACAAATATATCCGGCCGGCGGCCTGCCACGGACTGGTGACGTCACCGAGAGGGATGCCGGACGACGTCAGTGGACTTGTCGGTGAGCCGGCGAACCGCATCGAATCGGCGGCCCTGACCTGAACCAGGTCTGTCTCAGAGCAACGCGGCGGAAAACAGGACCGAGTACTGAAGATTTCCGCTCAGAAGGCCGGCCGTACGGCTCATGGTCAAGTGACGAGGTCCGCACCGGGGGGGGGGCGGGCGCCACGGGTTCCCAACACGCAACCAAAGCGCAAGCCTGGACGACTAACGCACCCTGTTGCTGCAGCGAATGAACTGCCACATAACTCGACCATGAACCGACGGGCCGATAACCTCTTCGAATGTGTAGGTCTCCCGTGCTCCAATGCAGCAGGGCAAACAACACCGTTAACGTTATGGCTTCTGCCTGCTTGTCAACTTGCGGTCGCTTGGCATTCGGCAGGTTTGTTTAGGCATAAAACTCACGCCGATAGAATGACGATGGATAGATAGATAGATAGATGGAAAAGACAGATGACGGCCCAGCTAGGGCGAGTTAAGGGGAACCGGCCCCCTGACACAGCTGTCTTGCCAACCGAGGACCAGCAATAGCGGATTTAGTTAAAATCAGCTCTGAGGGCAGTTCAAATACGTCAGACATGACGTTTCAGACCCATCGCGGTATCAAAACGGACTCGTTTTGACTGTGCGGGAACCGAATGTTGTAGGAGTGAGGGTGCGGTGAGGTGGGTGGGGGGGGGGGGCAGAGGCAGGGAGTGCCACACCTGCATACTTTCTTATGTAATAGCCTTCAATCGGGCTTGAGGTTTTTAATAGAACGAATCAGCATGATGGATGACGTATTTACGAAACGATTGCGCGGCTTCGACCATTACATGTTGGCTGAACGTGACTCGTTTCCTAACTGCAACAGGAAGACTCAAGGTAGCTGCGAGCAGCTGCTGTCGTGGAGCAAACCAAAAGGCTGATCAATGCCGTAGAACACGAGGCAGGCGAGAGACAAATGACAGACCAAAGTGAACAAGAAGAGGTGTATTAGAAAGAAGGAAAAAGAAAAAGATAGGCGAAGAAACGATGCTTAAACCGAAACCTACATATTGATATGACTACCTATCTATAGCTAACTATGTAGAGAGGGAGAAAGAGAGCTAACAGAAAGAAAGAAAGAGGTCAGTAAAAAGTCAGAAAAAGCGCAAGCCGTGGGGACCGAGAAAGATATAAGAGAGAGACTAGCGCGCTCCCGTCCGTTGCACGCGCACGCAGCGGAAGCGGCGTCCGTCGGCGGCCCGCGGGCCCGGCCGAACGGCCCGGGCCGCCCCCGACAAAAGGAGCCCGAGCCGCGCGCCGGGCCGTAAATGTAGCGGCTGGGAGCCGGCCGGCATACCAGGCCGCTCGGCCTATCATTACTGTCCATTCTGCTCTCTCCATAAACGCCGGCGCCACCTAACGGTAGCCGGGCGGCCGGCGCCTCTCCGCCGCCCGGCCGGCCGCCGGCCGCCGCGTGATGCGACGTGACGCGGCGTGACGCTTCCGAGAAGGTGACGCCGGGGCGTCGGAGCCGGCGGCTGGCGATGTGACAAGCAGCGGGCGGGGAGGGGCTTCGCAGCTAGGACTGTGACAATCGACTGTGGTCTGGCGTGCGGTTTGACGAGGAACTGGCGAAGGCCGTGCTTCTGAAGACTGCACGGAGCAACGTCCTGCCAAGTTTCGCCGTGCTTCCGTCTGCCCAGGATGTGGCCTTGGTATGCCATCATTCTGTCATGTACCAACCAGCCTCTCGGATCACAGCTCTCCCCGGACACATGCCCGTCCTCTCCCGATGTTATCACGCGAGAATCCGCCTCGTTCCGGTCTCAAGCGCGCAAATCCACCAATTCGGCCAGGGCGGGACTTCCCTGTCCAGTCCACGGGTGTAATCTCTGCGGGGCTGCGGGGGGCATGTTCCCTGCAGTTTCCCAGAAGTGGTGATTTTTTGCCCTTTTTGAAGGAATCAAAAAGGTTTTTCCCGTTGGCGACACAATATCCTGAACTTCGGATTCCAACAATAGGGTTTTTAACCGTAGTTTGTCATGCAATGCCCGAAGGAGGTGATTTCTACTCCCCTTTCCTACCAATGCTTGTTGGATTGCAGTCAGCTTGTCCCCTCAGTTTGCGAACCGTGGCTACACCCATGGTCCAATCCACACGTTCTCCGTCCGTCAGCGGCGGGGAGACGGGAGACGCGCGCCAGGAGACGGGAGACGCGCGTCGGGAGACGGATTCTCGGGCGTCTCTCAGCCAGGTCCCGGCGCCAGGCCCTGTTGGTCAGGTCCGCTGTGAAAGGTTCGGTCCATCAGGTCTGTTGGGAGTGTTTGACTTGCAGCTAGCCGTCAGGACAAGCCGTTTTTACCGAGCGGTCCTCAGAGCAGTCCTGAAGGGTTTCAGACGGGCCATTTATCTGGTAGGTGGTGTTCAGACGTTTGTATGCGCATATCTTTCTGCCGTCATTGTCGCCGCCGTCAACATTGCAGCTCATCTGGCCGTAAACACTGCAGCTCAGGGGACAGATAACAATGCATCTCATATAGCGCCTGGCAACGTCCTTTTCACATATTTCTCCCGTGAGCGGTATAGTTTCAGTGCGATGAGGATGCGCATATGTATGTACAATGGCCGTCCACAGTACACTTTAGCTGGCTATGAACACTGCAGCTCAGATGGTCACCAATACTACAGCCCAGAATGCCGCAGCTTAACATTGCATTGCAATGTTGAGCTGCAATCCAAAATCCTCAACACTGTAGCTCAGATGGTCAACAACCGCCACGACAGTTCGTCTGCGGACCTGAATCCTGAGTCGGCCAGATGGCGTTTCCAGCCCTGACCCAGACGTCCCACGCGGTGCGGGTCACAGGACAGGCGGGGGCCGGCCGGTCGGCGCAGCCTCTTGGCCGGCCGGGAGGCTGCGTCCGCCGAGACCCGGCCGGGTCCGAGCCGGGCGTCGGAGGCGATTACGAGCCGGCGGCCAGAGGCGCCGTCAGGCAGCCACTCCAGGGAGCCGATCCCCGTCCACTCACCGGGCATGTCGCGCGGTAGGCGGTCCGCCGGGGAGGTATCGACGCGCAGTTCGTCCACGTGTTCATACGGACTCGCGACGCATCTCCTCGAATAGGCCGCCCGCCACGCCCCTGCCAGTAGCTGTACGGGACCTATTGGCGTTACGGTCGCGGTAATGAATGGACGCACGGCTAATTAACGGGGAAAACGGGCCCGATCTGGGGTGCCGGGGCGGCGGGCCAGTGTTAAAACGCGGAACTAGTTTTCAGTGGAACGCTTGGGGCACCGGCCGACTGTGGACGTCTGTGAAAGCGGCCTCCATGTTGAATGTCCAGTTTCACCTGACATGGAGGATCAAACGGCGGACAGAGAACGTTTTAAACTGCGGGAGACAGCGCCGATATGAAGTATACCCCGTCGGCACTATGATATATGACATATACACATATGGTATAGGGATGCGCATATCCCGTCGGCATGAAGCATATCCCGTCAGAACATCTTTCATTAAAAATACCTCCAGCACTGACTTATGCGTCAAGGCTGTAAGTAATTTCTTCAAGTTGGAAGGCTGCCGCCATCGGTTCTCACGCTCCATGCTTAAGCAGCCACTCAGATTTTCCGGATTTAGCGCACCGCAGATGCAGACAAAGTCGTTAGCATTCACGAGGATGTTGCGATGATTGTTCTGAAACTTCCACAGACGGGTCGATGGTTGGGTTTTCCCTATCTGGTTTTTGCCTAAGAAGCTTTCGTACCTGACGAAGTTGCGGGATCGGCTGGCAAGATTTTCCAAAGTCCTGGCAACCCGCGTTGGAAGCAGTCGTCGTAAAAACCCAGGTATCGCACCTGGTTCCTTCCCGTTTAGAGGCTTCTTTTTGTTCGCAAGAGGCCCAAAGAAACCACGGGCTCCATATGGCTATGGTCCGCAGAAGCATAAAGCTGTAGCATGCTGCAGAAACAGAAAAAAACAGTCATTTTGCCAACAGTTCTTTGCTTGCGTTATTTCCAAAGGCATTCAGGACCTTCCCATTTCACTAATGTCACCATCGGTCAGGGACGTAGCTAATGGGGAGGGCATGGAATCCATGCCCACCCCCCTCCCCCTTGAGCCAAGCGGTCTGCACTAGATGTTTTGCGATTTCGCAGGAATACGGCATTGTAATCATATTTATTTTGCAAAAGCAAACATTATAGGTATTCCTGTGGATCAGATATGGCGACAA
The DNA here is from genome assembly GCA_030062745.1 of Capitulum mitella. Classification (NCBI taxonomy): domain Eukaryota; kingdom Metazoa; phylum Arthropoda; class Thecostraca; order Pollicipedomorpha; family Pollicipedidae; genus Capitulum; species Capitulum mitella. The sequence continues at coordinate 20,351,155 of CP099850.1, read as the reverse complement.
TTACATAAAATTGCTGCTTTTCCCTACAACCTTCATCATATGCCTGTGGCATACGACGAAATTTGACATTTGCTCCCCCCCCCAGGAAAATCCTGGCTACGTGCCCGCCTTTGGTTTGCGGATATGAAAAAAAAATTGCTGGCTTCTTATTTGGCATTAATCCGTTATTATTGCTCTTCAGCTTAGGTACAGCATTGACACGTCAGGTACGAAGGCATGCGAAAGGGGAAAACGTATTTTTTGTTTGGCTTTCTTGGTCTGCGCTGCTCACATCTTTTACGAACATGCCATAAATCTGGGCTGGATTTCTACACATTACGAGGGCCATTGGACGTACACATATCGCAAAGGGAAATGAATGCGGGCGTTTCCGTGTTCGAGCTATGCGTTATGCTTACCTTGTGCCTCGGCCTTGTTCTTTTCGGGAGAGCTTTTCTCCTTGTGAGGAGTTTGAAAAAACCCTGGTGTTCGAGAGTTTGGCGCCTGGTGTCCGTGGGCGTTCCTGTGTCTGGTGTTCTGCATAGTCCTGTGTCGGGCCTTCCACGGGGTCTTGTGTTCGTTGTTCTGCAGTGTCCTGTATAGAGTGTTCTGTGGGGCCTTGTGTCAGGTGTTCTGCAGGGTCCTGTGTCGGGTGCTCTGCAGGACCCTGTGCAGGGTAATGAGCAGGGTCCTGTGTCGGGTACTCCGCAGGATTCCGTGTCTGGCGTCCTGAAGGGTCCTGTGCCAGGTGTTTTGTATGACCCTGTGTCGGGCGTTCTGCATGGCGCCGTGTCGGCTGTTCCGAGAACTCTTTGTCAGACGTTCTTTGGGGTCCTGTGCCAGGTGTTCTGTATGGCTCTGTGTCAGGTGTTCTGTAGGTTAGAGCGTAGGAACATCCAGAAGGGGGTGGGGGTGGGGCAGAGAAGTTTTTCCCCATAAGGCTAATGTCGAATTTCCCCAAAAGTGGAAGGCTTGACCCCCGCCCCCCTGTTCCTACGCCTCTGTCTGTAGGACTCTGTCAGGACTCTGTCAGGTGTTCTGTATGGACCTGTGTCTGGTGTTCTGCAGGGTACTGTGTCCGGTGCTCTGCGGGCCCCGCGTCTGGTGTTCTGCAGGGTCCCGCAACACCCCCGCTGCAGTCCCCGCCGGTCGGCCCCTGATGTCATTCGCTGGACTGACAGCGACAGGCCGTTTGCCGACGATGCCATCTTAATTGGACAATTTGAAATTCCATCGACGCTCGTTATGTCGGCAGCGACGTTGTTTGGCCTGCCGATGGAGCGGCGGTGCGGCCGCTATAATTCAGCGGGACGGTGGCCTGCCGCCGGCCCGCGACCCTGTGGCGGACACAGGCGACGACAGATCACGCGGAAGGTTTGCGCGTTAGGCGCCGGCGACGCCGCCGCGGCGGCCTGTGACGGCGACCGCGCTCCGAACGCGGAAACGGCCGGCGGCCGGCGGACCCCGGCAAGCCGGCAAACGACTGGCGCTGTTGCTGGCCTTGGAAGCTGACGTCACGTCATGGCTGCGAGTCGTCCGACGCCGCTGCTGCGATATGTTCTGCGTCCCGGAGCCCGGGGCAATTCTGCGCGGAAATCACTCACATTGTCTTTGGACGGCGAGCTGTTTGTTCGTCCCAGCTGTCTGTGCGTCTGGTGTGGACTTCATGTATAATCCGAGCGTTGTTTCGAAGCTTTCGGAGCGTGCTCCCGTCAGCAAGCCTTGCACTCATGAAGGCAACTTGAGGCCTAACATCTCGACCATATCGTCTAACCAATGGTTTCATCCATTGTTGATAACGAGGAGACACTTCTGTGCTTGGTACTTCAGTCAGTTGGAGCAGTGGCCCGGCCGTCCTGGCAAGACGGGTTCAAGGCAGCTCACAGCTCACTGTTTGTCCCGCGGGCCATATGACAGCTCACAAACAAAGGGCCATGCCGAAAAAAGACAGCCATGTCGTATCTTTGACGGCGCGTTTAACTTTCACCACAAAATGGCCGTTACGGGGCATTGCACGGTCGGATATGGGATTCCGTATCCAGCAACGACTTAGGTAACAACAGGTTCTGATCTGATATAAAGCAGCACTGCAGCAAACCATTCGGATCAAATTCAAAAAGCGTCAAGATGGCTGTTGTCGCAGCAGTATTGTCAAATTTACCGACACTTATTTGCAGGGCTGTATTGACGAAGGTAAGTCATCTGTGAGGACACCTGAATTTTACGTACCATTTTTACAGTGAAAGTATCCAGTAACATAGTTGCCTTGCTGCGTGTCCACTTGCTAAACTTAAAAAGCTGGTAACAAAGACCACACCTAGTTCGAGGATGGCACCTGAGGGCGAATCCCATACGCCAGAACGCATCTTCGTGCGTCCATCCTCGGCACGAGCGTGGGTACCGAGCGACTGACCTAAATGACCCAGAGCGGACGAAATCATTTCGCGGACACTCGCCGACGCTGTCGGCCGAGTAGCATTGTCTCCCACCGAAACGTCAACGTATAATGAGGCCGTCACATGTCTGTGACCCCGGTTATTACAAACGGCAGGCAAATACTTGTTGCCGTCCTTTGTGCGGCAGGATGTCGGCGTGGGAATAACTGTGGGCAGAGGAGGAACGTTTGGAAACATTCTGATTGATGTTGGGGCGTGAAAGTTCGGCTCGCTATTCGCTCCCTGCAATGTCTAACTGATCATCAAAAGTCATGCGAAACGTTGCGGCGCCAAATAACATTAAAATGCTTCGCTACATGTATTTAAAACTTTGCTCGTGGGTGAACAGTTTCGGTTAACCCGGCATTGACTAGGGCAATTCACCACCTTCAGTTGAGTGGGGAGGGCGTCGCTCAGCCTATCTCGGGAACCAATCGTTGGATTCTGCTGATTCAAACGGCAATCGATTGCACCGAACCTTGCTGTGACGTATACATTTTTTTATTTTTTGGGTAGCTGATGACGTCACAGGCCAGGTCAAACATAAAAGTAACGATTTTCTCCAGAATCGGCAATCACAGTGAAAGCAGGCCGGGACTGAAGTATGTGATGATATGCTCCTGGCCGTTTAATCACACATTCAATTTGCCATCTGACCTAAGGTCATAAAAGGTCGAAGTCTCAGGCTGGGTCAAATATAACCTCCGTTAAGACGTGGCATGCAATACATGTTTGTTGGTCCAGTTTTCATGGAAGTTCCAAAAAGATATTTTGAAATAGCCTTGGATTCAAATAAGCCTTACAATCGCCCGAATTATTATGCATATGCAATATTGTAACGTTTTTAGCTTTAAACTCGGAGCAATACGAACACGTTAGTGGCCTCCGTCTGAAGTCTCTGGATGACCTTACTAGTTTGTCCCATGTTGCGCATATCCACGACGTTTTGCACAACATTGCAAAGGCCGATGTCTCCACATCAGTCATCCAGCACGTCAGAGAGACACCACCATTTACATGCGAAGTTAAATAACAGATTGACACAGTTTCTGAATTCGTTTACAACTGCTTCAAAGGGATTTTCAGATACATTTGTACCCTTCTGATGGTATTACACTGTACACAAATAACAAAAAATAGGGACTATTTTAATCTTGTATTAATATTGAAAGCTTCCACTGATGTTCGGGGGCAAAATGATGGGCTAAATATTCCCCGAATATTCGAATATTGACATCTATAGTGGAATAACCGGCGGAATGCTCTCATCATGCGAATCCAATATATCACCTCTAATGTGCCTAATGTACCCCAGCATCAACTTTTCACGTCGCATGTTATGTACACGTTTACCAGCTACGTCTCATAACACGTCCACATGACTAATGGTGGTGTTCACTAGTCGCAAATTTACATATGAACATGCCCTGTCAGGTTTCAGGCTAATTGCATGACACGAGGTGATGACAATTTAATTTGAAGAACCAAGTTCAAAAGTATCCAAAAATGCACGCTTTCAATAAACGCTTGCTTGTTACTTTAACATATACATCCCATGGGTACGGAAATGGAAATTTCTAGCATATTAGTCTTGGTACCTTCAAATGATCCATCGCACCATCACTGTCAAAGTAACTCTTGCTACAGGAGGCCATAGAGCAGCCACGTGTGCGAGTCCAGCCGAAATCTGCAAGACACACGCTCCGCTCTCCACGCAGGTGATGATGAACACCGATTGCCGACTCGCATGCCGACTTACAACGTCGAATTTTTCTCTGGCTCTATCAGCAAACTCAACAGGAAATTTTAGTTCTCCATTTACCCAAGCGGTGACGATGGCCTCATGAATTTAGTGCTCTTAAAATAAGGCAATAGCTGGCCGCTTTCAATGAAAGCTTTCTGTGAACCGCTGGCATTATTCGGTGGGAATCATGACGCGGAAGGTTCGTAGAGATTTAATCGCAGCGGTTTGGCTTCCTGTTATCATGTCGTTTCATCCGTTTCATTTGCAATTACGGCGATCTGCTGCCTCTCGATTATTAATGTCCGTTATGATTATGATATGTGTGAACATAACTGTCAGTAGTCTGTCATTGAAGCAATTTTTTCCAATCACAAATACCCTTTAGCACCATTAATTATGAAAAGTAGGTTTCGTTGATAAATTGCCTCCCAGCAGGTCAGCATTCGTGGCGACCATCAAAGCCAATGTTAACCAGACCAAGCGGGAAGCTTTTAAGATCGTAAATTGGTGGACCAGCTATTACATTTAAGTTTTACTTATTGCCACTGAGGTTAAGAAATTGGATAACGATATTTCCTTTTTGCTTTGCATGCAAAGTTGTCCGTTTGATGACCCACGCCCAGCCGAAAAGATGGCGGCTTATAAGAACATCTGTTACCAAGTCGTAGTTAGACCCAAATACAATCACTGTCCGTAGATGCGTATTGATATGGAAGTGTGTTTGCTCCACGCCTTATCCATTCAGGCCTTGGTGCTTATTGCATTTACACGACATACAGCCAGTGGCTGTGTGCGTCCATCTGAATCAAGTAACGTGAAGAAGAAACATTGACGTATGAAAGTCAGGCAGGAATGGTGATAACAGAAACCTTCGCCATGTTTATTGCTTAGTTTTGTGTGGTATTGTATAATGTCGTTTTTGTGTTTTATGTACACATATATAAATACATAATGTTTGTTGTGCGTTGTTTTGCATTTTGATTTGTGTGTATGCTATGCTTTGTTCTGCTATACAACTCACAAAACTGCACAAAAATAATCTGTGCAAATGGCACTTGCCCTCTTGGCTTTTCAAACTGGCTGGTGAATGCTGGATTCACATGGATCACACCGACCAGAGAGGCTCTCATGATGTGACGTATGAACAGGTATGCAGGGGAAGAAACAGCTACTGAAACAAATCATCATTCATGTTTTCCGACGCAAACACGAAACCAAATGAATGAAAATGTAGCCTGCATGGTCAGGGGTCTTTACCCCATCCGCAAGTTTAAACTACCACCACAAAACACGTACTTTAATATCGCTCAGCGCGACCATCAAAACACAGGTCATACCTTACAGAGCTAGCTGAAATCTGCCCACCCCCCGTACAGGACCTTGTGTCGGCTGTTGCCACCCGCCCTGCCCATCCAGAACCTGGCCTTCATGAGACAACCCAGAGACATGTATATGTAGAACGACGTGTTCCCCGGGCCCGCGATAGGCAGGGGGCAACCGTTTTAGCGTGCAAACCTGCCGGACGGCCTTCCCGAGTGGCCGCCCATCCGCCAGGTGTGACGGGAGGAGGGAGTGCCCGACTCCCCCCGCCCCCCCCCCCCGCCCAGTGCTGGGAGTCGGTTCAGTCGGGACCTGCTGCGCGAAAATGCAGCGTGGGCGGGGCCGGGGAGGTCCACCCTGCCGGACGCGACTGTCCAGCAGTGTCCAGCTGCCCACTCCCGACGCGGCCATCTGAAATTCAGGCGCTGTTCGCGTCCTAAATCCTGCAACGTGTCGCAAACCGCCCTGCAGTCTGGGACGTGGCGGCTTATCGCTACTCGTAACGGTTTCACCTGTTCAATACGCAATGGTGACAGGTTCAATATTTACGGAGATGCAAATTCGCCGCTCTTCGCCGGCGACGAGACCGGTAACTTTTCAGTCTACGGTGGCTGTATGACGAGCTCGGCGGCGACGCAGCGTCGTAAACGCCTCACGTCGTCTCCGAGAGGGTGCCGGCCGGTGGGGGAGGGCACGACAAGGATGAGGAGCGCTGAGCTGGGAGAGTACAGTGCGCCGTGCCCAGTCGGGCGGACGTTGCCGCCCGTCGCGCAGTCGCGGCCTCGGTGTCGGGGGAGGCGGCCGTAAAGCCTCCGCCCACCGGCGCCCGCTGCAGCCCCGCCCGATATCAATCTCCTGACCTCGCAGCACACACGTGCGCCGCTGGCCCTGCACCCGCCGACCACGTGCGCCACGAGACGGCGCGGGTGCAGGGCCGAGGGCGTGACGTGGTGCGCGCGGTCGAGCAGCAAGGCCGTGGCACGATGTCACACGGTAGACGATTGGCGATGGGAGAATGACAGCAACAGGGTCGAAGATTAGCCTCTTTTTGAAACCTTACGCTGCGGACACTGGTACGACATCAGCAGCTGTATATCAGCGAGACAGAGCCAGGAGGTAAGTTCAATGTCCTGCGCCGTGCCATTCAGCTAAACAGGGCACAGCAATAACCGACTGACGTTACCCGATGTGAGGGACCTACTGGAAGCAGGGTGGACACTTCGCTGACAGACGCGCTGTCTCCAGGCGACAGACACTTCAGCATGTGCGCTCCTTGCTTCAAGACGACGGCTTCCCAGGAACGCAATACAGCCTCGAAGGTTTCAACACTGTTGCGACAGATATTTGATTTAATCCATGCCTACGGCACCAACTGAGACTCATAGAAGCGGTCCCAACGGAGGCCACAACCCCGCTTGAACTGAGCTCTGCAGATGGTCATTTGCAAACTAAAATTATACATGCAGATTGAATCTCTCATTCCTCCACTCATACCACAATGGTCCAACGAATGTGCAAGCAAGTTACTGGCTATTGCCGCTAATCTTCCTTGCTGTACGAGTCGTGGAGGACGAACAGCCCTCGAACGACAAATTTGGCCCGGCTGGCACCCCTATCTGTAGGACGGACGACGTCCTGCAATTGCACGCCCACCTGCGGAGCGAGCTATCACCGCTGGGCGCCACGGACTAGCGGGGTAACGGTGCGCACTGCACGGCCGCGACCTGCCGCGGCCGACGCCGGCGCGAGCCGCCACCGCCGGACAAGGCCGCCGCCCTGGCGGGAAACGGCGCCCGACGCCGGGCCGCGACAGAGCCAGCGGGCATCGCGAGAGGGGCCGCTCCTCTTCACCGCCGGCCGGGCGCCGCCGGCTGGTGGCGGGACCGCCCGGGACGGCTGGCCGGCTGCTGCCGGGATGAGCCGCCGCCTGCGGTCGCGCCCGACCGAAGCGGACCCCCGGCCGGCGGCGGCCCGAGCGCCGGATGGTGACGTGTGGCGCGGCCGCGCAGCCGCCTTCCGAGAAGTCCCGCCTGTCGCCTCGAATGACGAGAGGATTTCCGTGAAGGTTTGAAGCGGAGTCTCGGGAAGCAGGCGTCTTGGCTAAGTTTGTCCAGGCGGCTTTAAAGAAACACTGGGCAATGCAGCACTGCCGCACGGCAGAAAGTTCTTTGTGAGACTTAGACTTTGAGAATTCGTGTTGCGTAAATGAGCTGCGATCCAGTCAGAACTTTGTGCTTGACTCAATGAGGTGTTTGCCTAATTTAGATAGTGAAGGCCTTTTGTGGTCAAAGATTCAGGTTCTGCGTTGGCGCCTTGGTAAGTTCTTCTCTGAAAATTTTGTCGTCATGTTTGCATTTTCTGTCAAGCCTGTCATTGTTTTTGGGGTACGATCGGTAGCTGGTGACATGGGAAGACGGTGGACGGTGAAAAGTAGGAAAACAAGGTCTGACAGAGTGGAATGTGGCGAATGTTAGATTTTTGCTTTAAAGTGACAGCACCTTACGGTATGTACTAAGATAGGATTGACCTTCTGACATGACCTCACGGGCGATGTTAGGTACTGCCAGAGTTTTGCCACACCAACATAGCATGGACGGATGGAATGGGATGGTTTTTTTTTTGGTTCGATGTTGAGTCCCTTCGACCAGCTCTGAATTTCGGAACCTAATGATAAAGGAGAGGAGTTTGAATGACTTCAAATGCATGGATATGAGTCAGCCACGGTGAGGGCAATGTGCCGCGACTGTTGCCGCCAGATTTGGACTGCATGCTGAATACATACTGTACTGGATAACCTATCCGGCGCATCTATTTGTACAGACGATGTACTATCGTTGAGTCTCCATGTTTACAGCCATTTGAAGCTCCTGTGTACACTGTTGGACAGACTCGATAAAATCGGCCTCAAATTTTCGGTATGAAAGTGTCGCGTTTGCGTCAGGAAAGCGCCGTAAATAGGACATGAAATCACCCCTGAAATAATAAATCAATCACTCATGAATCTGTCTCGATTGTCCTAGAGAGGATCCGCTATACCGCACAACTCAAAGCAGCTGCCTAGCGTGAAATAAGCCAAGCGTCGCGTGCGCATGATTTTTACGCGTGGTTCAGAAAATTCATACAGTCATTTTCTAATCTGTCGGCTCACATAGTGAGACTTGCGAACACGTTACATTTCGCTGGAATGAAAGGATAGACAGTGCCTTCCATTCACTGCGGAAATATCTTGTTGTCAAGTCGGGTATTAGCATATCCCACGCGTGACGATGATGGGATGTATTGTGCACGAACAGCAGCACAACTGGCTTGGGCCAGATCCCTGGTCAGATTTAGAGGAATGGAAAAGTATCGCGATCAGTGAGGTAAAGTACAACAAAACTCAGTCCAAATAGACCACGCCCGAACTGCAGTTACTCAGTTTCATCACTGGTTTGAAAACGTCTTACATGTACCTAGCAGAGAAGGAGTTCATGTGGGTTTGCGATTGCGAGGGCACGCTGTATATCCTGAACAGCAAAGATGAGGGGAATCCTTACATGATAAGGTGCCTCCCACAAACGTGTCCTGGAGCCGCTCCTGATCAGAGCAAGAAGTTCAAACTGTGGTGTGATATGTAGCAAAGACAAGTATGGAAAGCCGTCAAATTCAGTGCGACAGCGAAAACGGTTTGGGCTTTTCCCAGGAAAAACCACGAAGGACAGAATCGCCCGCCGCGTGAAAACATGGCTAAGTCTTACTAATAGGTCGTGTTGAAAAGTTTCAACATTTCCTTTAATTGCTTGTAATGTTCCATCCATAAATACTTCAGCGCAATTTTTTGACAGGACGAACAGTGTTGGCACGTGTCATTGCTGTCGTGTTGTATTACTTGGAGAATGCAACATAACACTAAGTTGTCCCGGCTTTCTCTGTAATCTTCGTATCATGTTTCAAATCATTAGAAGCTATTTCGCGGGCTCATTCATTTAGATAGAGCTGACAGTAGGATGGACAGACCACCCATATAATGTTGTTTCCACCCTTGTCTCAAACCGCTTTTTAGAGAGTTGAACACTTCAGGACATGTTTCATCAATGACGATTCAGTACGGTACATACCAAATACTTTTTTAGACCTTAAGTTTTGGCAGAGAAGGAACAAGACGACAAGGAGGAAGCCCAGGGTTTTCCTTGAAGAATCGTTAAGCAGGTGGTCACAACTGGCTCAGCGCGAGGCTTGGCAGATCGTGCACAAGTTCTCGTCCTGCCCAGTCAAACGTTTCCACGAAAAGCGCTTCGTCACGGCTTTGTTCACTGCACATCCCATTGTTGCCATTCGCAGAAGTCCATACAACCTCCCACACTGCCGATGACTCCGACGAAACAAACAGCCAGACGGCCTTTGTGGTCACTCCTCGCACGCAAGGTCGCGCACCTGGGACAAATTTGTCTCGCTCATTGCTCGCGTTCTCCTCTCATCGACTGCGTCTCTCCTCCGGTAAAACACCTCAGAGAGACTGGCGGACACAGCTGGGCACGCCTATTGGCTCGCTTACTGGCCATCGTTCAACGTTTCCTTTACGTGTCGAAATGGTGGATCGGAACCTCCCCACCCAGTCTGTCTGAAGTCTGCACGGAGTGGTAGGAGTTTGGCACCTTTCGACCTCCCGCTTTTGTAAATGCTCCCTTCATTCAGTGTTCTGTGCAGTTAAGTAATTATGGCGAGCACTCTCCGAGCAATTAAAGTAAAGATAATGGGGCAAATAGTCACGCTGGGAACCACAGTGAGCTTTACGGTAAGGGTAATGGTCATCCGGTCGCGCCAACACACGAGCACATGGCATTCCTTTCCAACTTTAATAGCATTAACTGCCGGTGTTCCGGGATGTTCAAAATGCCACCTACCACATTACGCGACAAAGCACCGAGGACCCATTCCGGTACCGGATACGTTACTGTGCAACTTGTGACGTCAGAGTACTCTCTGGCGGTTTTTGCCCTGACCTCTGTTTGATAGCAGCTGACCTTTGCGACTTCTTGTGAACCGCACATTCTGCCGCAGAAATTACCTTCCCACCACATAAATGTTGATCCCCTCGCCTCAGATATTTTTTGTCGCTCCGGTACGAGGAACACGCATGAATGATCGTCCTGGAATCGAGGTTACCAGGTATCTGGCAAAAATGGCTGCCAAATTGCAGACTGACAGAATTATGGTCGATAGCCGCAACTTTGCAAAGCGGGGGACTGTTGACACCAGAAATCGTGTCTTCGGCTTAGCACCATGTAACATTTGATGGCCTCAGAGATTCCCGAAAAAAATGTCAGCATAGTTGAGAAAGGACGGAATCAGCTTCCCATCCTGGAGGTGGAAAAACTTAGGCTGAGAATGATGTTTTCCTTATGGGCACACTAAGAAGTTGTAAAACTGGTGAATCACTATTGAAATGACGAGAATATGGTCTTTTAATCCATGTCCAAGTGTCTATCCTGAACGTGAAGTTTCGATGGTGCGTTTTAACCGCGCCACTGGGATCGCCAGCCCGACTGGCCCCACTGGGGGGGGGGGCAGATTTCGCTCCCTGCTTAACTTGGAAAGTTACAGTATGATTTCGTTGTTTTTGGTGGCAAACGACAGAGGTTAACGACATGGGCTGAGGCTAGTCAAATATATGGACCGAAGTGTTACCTGCAACGTAATAGGTCATTCCAAAGGTGGCAGGTTGACCTATTTGACGAACTTTCCGTTTTAGTCGAACATCATAAAATTAAAGCGCTGCAGAGGCCACCATTGGATGCCATCATGCGCCGTACATCTAATCTTACACCCATGCGGTATACGTTTCTGCACGAAAATTTTGTCAGGAATCCGAAAATCGCAACAAAAAAGGTCTCTGGACATACTGAGAATGGGCTGAGGTGCATTCCTCTTATTTTCTGAAGCAGGGCCGGAAACAGGGGGAGGGAAGGAAAGGTGGCATCAGAAGTGGTTACTGAAAGAATGCCCAGTGGAAAGGGGTTGGTACCGCTTATGCTGGCTCCATATTGGTCACAAACGGTGCGCCGACGACGTGCGGCACTCAGTTGCTTGCAATACGGAGATCATCACTGGACATTTGGTATTCCATATCTCAGTCATTTTTGAAGACTTGAAATTTGTCTTGAAGATTCACCATCTGGTTTTTAGTAAAAAAATTTCCGTTTTTTTGAGGTGAAAAATTGAAGACATTGAAAAACATACTTTTTTAAGTTAAGAACTTTTGGCAACCGCACTACACAAAAAAACAAATTTCTGAGATAGCAGTATTATTGGCCATTGAGTTCTCCTTCATTTGGCATTAAGGAAATTGTTAATGCCTTTTTAATCAATTTTTGGCGTTTTTCTCTCCACCATCCATTTTGTTGAGAAGTCGCGAGAGGCGACGCCACTATGACGTCACTCACGTCCGACCCATAGAGAGCTAGAATGCCATTTTTGGCCACAAACCGTGGAACTGATGCGCTAACAGGCACTGCTAGTTTCAAACTGCTATCTCTGCGCGTTTTTTAGTTATTAAAAATCCGCCAGGGAGGGGGCAGATTCTGCTCCCTCCCGAATTGGCGGATTAACAGATTGGCGCGGGTTAACAGGTAATTTTGTTTAAATTGAATGTCCTACCTCAACACGTGCTTAGAACCAATATTCCAAAGTTGCAGCCTATAGCTGCAGCCTTAGAAATTATGCTGTAGTAAACAAAATGTCTCGAAATTCTACACTTACGGAGATTCGAAGCGACTTCCCGCGGTTTTCTCGTGTGTCCCATTCGGCCGAGTGCTATTTGGGGATGTTGCGCGGTGTCACGAGCGAGCGTAGACCGATGAACCCTCCTAAAAACTCTGCCGTGAGGGCTAGAGTTGGCGTTGCACAAGTCGTGACCTCTGGCTACGCTTTGTCCTATCGAGGGGCCCTCAGTTCCCAGGGACTGGATTCAGAAAAAAATATAACCCGTGTTAGTGTCATCACCCTAGGAACCAAAACAGCTTTTGTATTTGCTCAACCAATCAGTCTTTGCTTGTGCCGTCGCCTTTCCGACTCTTTGGAGGCGAGTTGGGTCCTCACGAGTCGAACCGAGGGCCAGAATGGGCAGGATACCACACCTCTAGCAGACCTCTGCCGAATCAGAGGCCATCCTGTAGCGGACCTCTGCCAGTTCATAGGCTCTCCAGTAAAAGGCCTCTGCCCGATCAGAGGCCCTCCTGTAACGGAGCTCTGCCCGATCAAAGGTCCCCTGTATCACACCTCTGCCCGGTAAGAGACCCTCCCGTAGCGGACCTCTGCCCGACCAGAGGCCCTCCTCTGGCCGGCCTCTGCCTGGCCAGACGTCCTCGGCTGCAGGGGATCGACGGGCGGGCCGAGCCGCTCCTGCCCGGCCCAGTGTCGCCGGCGGGCGGGCGGTGGTGCTGGTCGGGCCGCAGCCGGCCAGAACCGGTTCCGGACGGGGGTGTAGCACTGGCCCCGGAGTAGCGGCGGCCGAGGCGGCGGCGTGCAGGTTTCGACTAAACTCGACGGATTTCGCCGTATTTGGCGTGGCGCAGCCGGACGTGGCGCGCAGCCGCGTGACGTCACGGTGTTTTCGGATAAGCCTGCGGTCGCCGGCTGACGTGCTGAACGCATTGGTGGTGACGCTGGAGGCAGGCTGACTTCAGAAGACGGTCGGCCGGGCTCCGTCAGACGTCGGACACGTCGGCGCTTCCCGTGAGCCGGCAAATCTGCTCCGGCCGACCCGTCCGCTGAAACGCGACACCAACGGGTGTCTCTGCTCTCCTCTGCGGCTTTTGGCGAACTCGAAGCTGTTGCAGCAGTTTTCCGTGGATTTTGCTGATAGTAAAAATCCAAACCGGAATAAAACAGAAAGTACACGACATCAGATTTCAAGCCAAGCGTGCAAAGCGTTGCTTGATTTTCCTGTTAGGATGCGGTACGACGGAAATCTTTATAGTCGTCTCAAAAACCTCGGCAGCTGCCTCGTAGGCGTGTCGTGCCTGCCTTCTCCCGGTGTCATACCCCGGGACTGAGGCGTCCCGTAAAACTGGGGATGGCCTGGAAAAGAAACAGTGCCAGCGAAACCCGGATTAATTATCACGTAAAAATCGAGGTAAGGACTGCCAGAAACGGGCAGCCGGCTTCATCGATGAGCTGCAGCCCTTGCGGAAGCCGTCGAATCGACACGGTCCGGTGCCAGCTGACTGTTGATCGACGGCCTCCCTCCGGCTGCAGGGCCGGGCCGTCTGGTTCGTGTGTCGGTGTGTCGGTACCGACGACGTCTCCTACCGGCAACATCACACTGCGCAGGGGCGCGCCCAGGCCGCCCACCAGGGGAGCCGGATCTCCGTGACATCATCGCCCCGGTCCTGAGCGGGTCCGAGACTCCGGCCGACTCCTCGTCCTCCCGGGTCCCCAGAGAGGGGGGGGGGGACGGGTCAGGCGCGCCGCCGCGCCGCCCTGACCTGAGAGGCCACCGGCCGCCGCCGCCGCCGCTCGTCAGCTGTTTATTTGCGCGGCTGGCTGGTGTCCAGCGGCGGCGAGCGGCTCGTTGCAGGTCGGCCCGCCGTCCGCCGCCTGTACCGGCGCCGAATGCGGCCGATGGGCGCGTTTGGCGACGGCCGTCGGGTCGCGACCTTCGCGGCGCGTGCCAATTAACGCGGCGCCCGCTGCCGGCCGCGGCCATTTGTACGGCGTCGGGGAGGGCCGCTGTCCATCACGGCTGACGCGGCGCGTCGTCGGGAAATGATGCCCGGGTATGCGGCGCCCGCCCACCGGCCCGCTGATGTGGAGGACGAGCGAGAGACGTCAGGGCCGCTCGCGGCCGCGCTGGCGCCCCTGAGACGGTCACCCGGGGAATGAGGGCCATTGACGCGGCGCGGGCTGAATGAGTTCGGGGAAAGGCGCGACAGCACCTGGTGGTCCGGCAACGGAACTGCAGAGGAACGTGGAACTGAGGCTGGGTTAGACAGATTAAAGGTTAACCAGGTCAAAGGTTAACCGATTTACTACCGTAGGTAATCAGATTCAAGAGAGGTGGATGTTTACATCAATTACATGCGGAATGAGGCATGCTATGTAACGAGTGTTGTTGGACAGTTGCTGAAAAGACATGTATGCTTATATATAAGATACGCCAAAGTGTTGACGACCACTCTTTAGGTGGGGCGGACCACCAGTTTAAAGCGCAGTCGTCATAATGCACCAGGCATAACACGAAGGATGACAAGACTATTATCAGTCCCGTTTCCATCGTCGCTGTAATTGCGGAGTACTTGAGTTCACGACGTTTGGTATTGTCACCAGTTGTCATCGTTCATTGTCACTAGCTCTTATAGGATATTGGATACAGTGCGCAGAGCAAACCAAAGGACGTTAAGTCTCATCGCTATCATAAAGAACCGTGGGTCCAAAGGAGGGTAAAATGGACCACATTCCCTTTCCCAAGAGCGGTTTCGCCCCGTGTTTGCCGTGTGGATCCGCCTCTGGTCATGGGTCGACAAGAAACCTCTCCACGATCAAGATCGAGCGGACATCGCCTATGTCGAAAGTCAGAGACCTCTCCTTCATCAGGAGTGAAGAACCATGTCCTCTGTCAAAAGCCGTGAAACCCCTCCCCTGTGAGTGATTTGAATATTTCACCATTTGGGTATACGTACCGAGTGCATATTTGTCAGTGCCATTGCGGCACCAAAGAGTGTTATTGAACGGATGTCCAGGATAGGATGTCAAAAATGAGAAGGACAGTTTTGTCCGTGTTTTTAAGGCGTAGATTTGGGTACCATTTTCATCTCAGCTTGTCGTCAGTTCAATAATGCATAACGAGAGTGTTTAGACTCGCTTATATGCAATACATATGTGAATCTGATGTGCCCCCTAGTTTCCACACCCAGCGATCCGTAATTTGAGTTACAAAAATCACGGGTGGAAAACATGTGCACGCAAAATATGCAGACGTTTTGTTGTTGACGGCACACTAATGCTTATCTAACAGTGCACGGTTAGTTTATACCACGCAGGGCTCAGCCCCCCCCCCCCCACCTGCCCGGCGCGGCCGAGGCGACAATGAGCTGTCAGACGGCCTGAAGTCTCTCGCGTGCGGCGCGCGGGCCGACGCCGGTGTCGGATCACGGGCGGCCACTTAACACCGCCGGGCGGCAGCCGCTGGCAGCCCGGCCCTTGAAGCCGCCTCCGCCGCCTCCGCTGATGGATGCATCTCACCTCGGCCGCCGTCCGTCAGCCTCCGTCGGCGCCGCCGCCGACGCGCCGCTTTTTTGTCGAAACGCGGCGTTCCTGGCGCGTCTGTCCGCTTGCCTTCCATCAGGGTGTCCGCCCTCGCGGCGGCCGCGCCAAGACACGCCGTCGACGCGGCGTGACGCCACCTCCGCCAGTCGGGGGGGGGGGGGCGTCGTTGCGTTCCCCAGGAGTCGGCGAGTGGGCGTAGGAGCTGCGATTTCGCCCGCGCCCTGGCCCAGAAACGTGTCGGCGATTTCTCGGGACGGCAGTTCCAGATACCGTGTACAATACTGTGTCGCCGCCTTCGGCGAATGGAGGCGCCGCTCTGCGGATTTCCGGTGATAATGCACTGGCGTGACTGCGCGTTGCACCTCGTGCGGCGCTCATGCATGTTGTGGGGGAGTGGTTTCATGCATGCTGGTATGATACTGGATTCCACTGGCGCAAAGTAGGCTTAAATTTTTTTACTGTCTGTAACCTGCACATTGGACTATATATGTTGCATTGGGGTCACCAGGCATCCTTTTTCACGTAGCGGCACAAGCGATGTGACCCGATTTGGCCGTTTAGATTTCAGGTGTTTTCAGGAGGACTGATATCAGATACCAGATCACATATATTTTTAATGACAGATCCACAGTTGTGGCTTTTCGCTGTCACGCGTCAGAGTGATAAAAAAAAAAAACAGGAATATGCGTACTCGGCTCAAGCAGTGATGGCATACGAATATACAAGATGAACACATGGCATGTAATGAGACAATGCAAAATACCCAATGACTTGAGCTCAGTTGGTCGCAGAACAGTGTCACAGTCAGGCGGGCTTATGTCTCAGCCGTAGAGCATGCTGTTCAAGTCGATGTCTAAAGCCAGCGTTTTGAACCATGACGGAAAGTTCGTTGTACTTTTGAATAGCGCCATAGCACTGTGCAAATGCACAGTGCTGAAATTCTGCCCAATACGGAATAACAGGTGGCCTGAGTGTTCTTGCGTGTGAAGGAACAGAGTTACCTTGCTGTTGACTAAAGCTCAAACTTGGACGCTCGCCGGTTCCTCACAGAAGCCCCAGACGAGACGGGTGTACTCGTAGTACTCGAAATCGGTAACTCTGCGGCGCTCATGACGCAGGGCGAGACTTTTGTGGCGCGCTGTCAGTGTGTTCTCGGTTGGACGAACGATGCGGAAATCACGTTTTTTTTGTTCGTTTATTTGTCACGTAATATGTCCGGACCAGTTCGTCGAAACATCTGTCTAGAGAACGTTGCGAAGGAACTTGGCAGTGGGTGGCTGCCACCCGCATTGGATTTCTTCCCTAACCATGATGGAGCAACAAAACAAAAACGGGCGCAAAGAAATCTTCGTTTTGATTCGAATGATGCATCATGAATACATACATACGTACATAATCGGTGATACCTGGTTTGATCCATTCAGGTCACCTAACACATCTCAGATCAACGGGATAGGGACCATCTTGTCGTTTTCCGTCTTCGCCGTCCTCGAAATTGTTTTATGGCCTTTGGCCCGGTAAACCATGATTTTGTTGCGATCTGGTTTTCAGACTAGTCAATCGTTGCAGTCAGTGATTGGTCTCGTTTGTAAATGTCCCATTATTCTTAGATGAGATGCAGTACTGGGATCCATACGTCAACTAACGCAAGATGGTTTTTGTTTTAGTCGCCTACTGTAGTAGCTAGGCAAAATGAACAGCGATAGACACTTTCAAAAACTTTGTAACTTTGCAAGCCTTTGCAAGCCTTTGTCAAACTCCGGACGTACAAAAACCTGCTGTAAGAAACATTTTGCTGCGTTTTTTTGTGCTTGCGCTGGTGCAAATAAGGCCAGTAGCGTCGTTATTGGCGTCGAATATTTCGTTTCATTAAAATGCCTCGAAACACAAAGTTCCGTTTTGTCGCGCCTGCAAAACAGGCAGGCGCTCAGCATCGCTAATACCAGGGCTTCCCGTCTGACGTTAACGGCCCAGAAGCTTAACTCGTGAACTCTCGGTTCAATACGCCTTGCGGACGGACGGTCTCATGGATGCCACATGTGCGACTGACATGACCGACTGACCTGTGCCGTGCTTTGTCTGGCCCGACAGCACACACAGCGCAGCACCGGGTGGTTCGACATGGTGCGCCCAGCGCTATGTCCAGCTCGGCCCCGCTCAGCCAAGTGCTGCGTCCAGCATGGTCACGTGCAGTCAGCACTATATCCGACCAGTTCTTACAAGGTACAGACCCCGGCGCCGTGTCGCGCCGAACCGACCGCGCCGCGGGCCCGGTCGGCGGCCGGCGCGGACGCGCGCTCGGCCCGGGACGGCGGCGGCCGCGTATTTTTGGCCTCGCCTGTCGCGGCTGTCGCGGCGGCCATCGCCAGACTCTTAACTAATCGTCTCCGACTGAAGCCGGCATACCGCGGCCGGCGGGCGGCCGCTGTCGCGCCCGGCGCGGCCGGCCGGTCGGCCGGCGGCGCCTGCAACAGGTCCCAGATAGCGCTGACGGCGACGACCGACTCAGGTCAGCGGGACGGCCCGAGGCCAGTCGATGACGTCGGGAGTGGCGGGATGGGGTCAGAAAAGACAGACCGAGGTCGGTGCAGGGGTTGGGGCCAACTGAGGTCAGAGGTAACTGTCTGAGCTCAGGAAGAACGGACTCCGATCTGGAGGAACGGTTGAAGGTCAGAAGGGACCGACTGAAGTCAGGAGGGAACGATTGAGGTCAGAAGGGACTGGCTGAGGTTAGGACAGACCAGTTGAGGTCAGGGAGGCTGGCTGAGGTCAGGAGGAACGGACTGACCATGAACGACCAGCTAAGATCAGGAGGAACCGGCTGACGTCGGAAAACACAGACGGAAATCACGAGGCTAGGGCTAGGCTGAAATGAAGTCAAGAGGGACGGAATCCGGTCAGAAAGCCAAGGCAAATAATGCACTGAGGCCAGGAAAGGCGGAATAAAACCAGAAGGTGAGTTCCAGGAAAATACAGTAATCCACTGAGAGGGTGAGTCGTTGTGAAGAACTCAGGCCAGGGGCAGTCAGCCAAATGGAGCATGGTTCATCAAGAGGAGGCCCCCACTCTCTGACCAAATTCAGGTGGGGCTGAAACCACGAGAGAGGGGCTGAGGCCGTAGGGAAAAGACTTCCAGGGAATCGACTTCAGCCGAGTGGAAGGCACGATGGTGAAAAGTGACCAGCTAAAGGGACAGACTGAGACAAGTAGGAGTCAAAGATGTCGGAGAGGCTGTTTAGATGAGTCGCTGAGTTCAAAAGCGAGGAACACAATGAAAATGCACTACATACAGTAAAGCATGGCGGACAGTCTTTGAGTTTATTATTTGGTATGTAGGATGATGTGTCACTTTTATCCTGTCGCCAGCAGAAGTGGTTGGGACCGATATTGCAACGACGCAGATTACGCAGTGAGTCCTCTTAACCCGCCATTGACGGGAGGAGGAGGTGGAGGTGTTTAGCGCCGCCCCCCCGCCCCATGGCATTTCCTGGATGTCTTCCGAAGGTATCAACGCAGCGCTTGCAGTACCTTTTCTTACTTCAGCTGCGCACGTACTGACAAAAATTTGGAAGAATAGTCATATTAGGTCACGTCTTAATGACGTCATAAAAAGTTTTGCGATTCGACGCCCAATTTTACTTCACCGCCATATTGTCGGTGCCTTTACAGTGTATGGTGACTTCAGCATGACCTGATAGTTCAGTACAGAATCCCTCTGATCTCATGCTAAATCATCTTAGGTCAAAGATGTATTGTGCACTTTCCGATTCCAACGAGAACAGGTTTTAGAGAGAACTGAATAAACTGTTTTTTTTGGACACGGCCAGACAGACTGTCGTTTTTTACAACAAGCTGCATTTACAACTTCCACAACAGGTTTCTTCAACACAGCAATATTTTTCCGTAGTTTGACCTTTGGTGGTTTTATGTAGTTTCAGATTTGCGAGCAAACTGATAACGTCTGTCTGACATTCTGGATGACCGATGTGGAGATATCGGCCTTTGCAATGTTGTGTAACATTCCGTGGAAATGTGTAACTTGAGCGTGGGCGGCACCACCGAGGGGTACGTACCAGTATCCCACAATCACTTGAGTGCGGGGTATTTCCTATACCCAGTGTCCCACAATAATCGTAACCCGTGCAGTGGAACATTGCGAAGCATACGATTTGTTCTTATTTTTTTGGTATGAAAAGAAATTATTATTACTATTATTATTATTACTATTATTATTATTATTATTATTATTATTATTATTATTATTATTATTATTATTATTATCAATATTTACAAATGAAAGCATTTGCATGGTTAGTCATTTTAATCAAATTGGTTGGTACGAAACGACTACCACTTCGACTTCAGTAGAGATCTGAAATCCGGTGCATAGTATCGTACCATATCATAGTATTGTGTGGTATCGTATGAGATCGTACATCGTAAAATGAGCGCGCCCAAATCCGGGGAAAACCGAATTTTGAGGGGGATGTCTCCTTTCAAGAGTGCGTCGTCTAGGCTGCGCCTCTGGAAGTACCCCACAGTCAAAAATCCGTGGCGTCGCCCTTGAACCTGGGATAAACTGACTTTCAGGGTCATCCAGAGCTGTCACATGAGGCGTGCTCGTTGTACTCCGAGTCTGAAACTACGAAATATTGCAATGTTGCATGTGCTCGATAATTTGGACCATTTCAAGCTTTCTGTTTTGTGCCGAAGGCTTTTTGAAAGTGTCCTTAATCTTTGTGTCTAACGGGCCAGGAACATGCATTGGATGATGCGTTATAACTGCGCTCAAAATTGACTCAACCCATGACCTTGACCATTTATGACCTCCGGTCAGGAGACACTTAGATATGAGATTAAGCAGCCAGGAACATATCTGAACGCGAACTTCGGTCTCATTCTTCTTTTCATTGTCTTTAGGCGACCCTAGAAAAAGGGTCACTTTACCGTGTTTTATCTGACTCATGACGGGGGCAGGGGGGGGGGGCTAAACGCCTCCTCCCCAGTCCATGGAAGGCGGCGAAATACCCCAGTCCAGGGACGTAGCGAAGGGAGGCCATGCGGACCACGGCCGCCTTGAATCAAGCGGTCTACATTATACATATAGCGACTTCGCAGGAATACGTAATAGTCATCGTATGTATGTTGCAAGAGCAAGCACTGTATGTTTTCCTGTGCGTTAAACATGAGACCAGCTGCATAAAATTGCTGCTCTTTCCCATAAATTTCCTCATATCCCAGTGGCATAAGACAAAATTTGACATTTGCCCCTCCCCCCGCACGAGGAAAATCCTGGCTACGTGCCTGCCCCGCTCAACACCGGTTTAAAAAACGCACAGCGTGCTGTAGTGTGCTGTCTGTCCCCACGCCGCAGGGGAGCTCTTCACGCTTGCCCAGGCCTGTTGTCGCAGCATGCGAGCGGTCGCTGATGGCTCGAGCATCTTACACCTTCTTCACGTGCGGCTTACCTGGCGGCACTTCTCTTACTGATTTGCTGTGATCTGGAGCAGCCTGCTTCAGGCGACAGTCCAGACCAAATCATGACGTACTTTTGCGGTTATCTGAAGGGTTTGCTTCTTTGATTTGCCATGTGCATCTGCGTTTCAGCTGCATGCGACCTTTTCAGATGTTTTCTGTGTATTCTCAGGATACCAGTCCTGTAGAAGCTCCCTCATTATCTGAACGTGAACATGAAGATGAACATGATCATAACGCGCTCTTTCCTGTTTGATGAAGACGTAATCGTTCCTTTAGTCATTGTTGACGACGTACAAGACACTGCTGCTCTTGGGAGGTCCTTATTCATTACCTGAATTGAAATTACGGGCAACTCAAAGAACGCTTTTCAATAGATCTGCCTAATATGCGAACATCGTTACGGATGACGCGTTGTTGAATTTGCCATGGCTCGGAGTACGTTGGTGCGTGTGTGCTGTCGAAACAAAGCTGCTTTGAACCACGGAAAACAGTGGTGCCCGTTAGAAAGTGCCAGTCGGTTCTGACGTCTTTATGTGCATGATAATGCGATGAGCGATGACATTGCAGGGCAAATAATTTATCTTGTTGCGCACGGGACAAGTGAGTTATGGGCTATATCTGCCGTTAAGCATAGCGCTCACCACTGACAGATCGGTGCCATAAAGCACGTAAACTATGATTAGAGATTATGTAGCGCACCGATGGTGGCAGTACACGCACAGATGAGGCTTGATTTCCGTGCTCCGATAATGAAACCTTGTCCGTTTTCGTGGTTCCGCTGCTTGTTGCTGATCGAGTAATGCGCTCACCCCATTCTAAGAGAGAGCCGTCTTCGTCGGCGGTTCATGCGTCTCGCATCGGTTTCCTCTGACGGAATCAGCTACCGTTGAAAACAGCGCACCCCGATATGTTGCCACCGTTAGCCATAGATCTCCGCATCGATCCGGTGTTGCCAACCCGACTCCTTGTCTTGTCAATCACCTGGAGAATGTGATTTATGTCTGACTGCTGATGGAACTGTCGAGTCACCAGCTCACCAGCGATCGAGGTGCCAATCTTGTTCGACGTTTATGTGGCAAGCCTTACCACACATCTGCCAACCCCGTCCTTGGCTGCGAGCAACGATTTGTCTTTCGTGTTGAAAATATTCAGAAACACACTTAGCAATGTGTGTCGTTGGTTGGATGACGGTCTGACCCCAATGAAAGACTGACGTCCCCTCAAACAGATTAATGAAAATATATGCCTGTTTCTGCGTTGGAAACATCCATCCACGGCAGGAAACAGACACTATAGAATGCGTTTTATAGACGAAGGCCAAAGAACTACAACATACCCGCCCAACATCATTTGTTCTGTGGTGGTGGCATCTGGAGTCCTGAGATAGGCCTTCCATTTCGGTCATCAATATTGAATTAAAAAGCACTCACAAAGGGAACCGGTTCTCACGCCATTGCAATCCACCAACACATGGACAGCCAGCACAGCATATACACCTTACAGGCCATCTACAAATAAACAGCTAATGTATATATGTAACATGTCGTGTATTATGTGTGTTTATATGCATATGCATGTCACTTTGACATATCAAACATGCATGCGTCCACCACGTACTCGCGGCACTTATTTCAACAGTCGTTACACTCCACAGATGACCAAGATAGTTGGTTCATTTAGTAAAATATGCGACACTTATGGTGCCAAATTGGCTATGTGTGTGAACATGTTTCGATCCCTTCCATGAAAAGACATTGCGGACAGGTTATGTTATGCTCTTGCCGGAACGGAAGTCATTGCCTCTGGCTTGCAGCAAATGGCCGTGGGCCTGACATAGCTCAGTTACCCGCGCTGCCGGCGAGACGAACCGCGGCGGCGTTCGCGCCGCGCCCAGTGACACCTGTAAACTACCACGATCAAAGCGCGCTCACAACGCATACCACGCCGGCCGTTCAGCGGGCTCAAATATTTGGGGATTATCCATTACGGGGCGCCATTCACGCCGCGAGCGCCTCGTGGGTAAGTCGATGAAGTGTATCTGAATGGATCGGGGCGCCCCCTCCTCTCCCACCGGCCCAATGGGGCCCACGCCGCCGCCGCTCCCACGGCCGCTTTGTGGCCGCCGGCCGTGTGGGCTGCAGGTGAGGCCGCGCAGGTGCGGGCCGCGCTGACTGACGTGGACCAACATCAGCGCGCCCCGGCCGTGCGACCGGCCTCTGTTCACCGCCGACGGCGCGCAGGGGCGCACAATGCCCCGCCCGGCCCGGGCGGCGGATTTACCCACGCGCCAAGAAGAGGCGGCGGCCGCCCTAAAACTGGCGCCGCTCGGATGGCATCGGAATCTGACGGCGCTCCCAGGCGGCGGTAAACGCCGCGCTTCAATCGGCCGCGGGGCGGGGGAGCGCCGGACACAGCTGAGCCCCGTGCTCGCGCAGAAAAATGACCGCGGGATATCGCGCCGCGATAATCCAACAGTAGCGACGAATGGATCTGAACGGATATGAACATGCTTTGCGGGCAAATGGCTGCTCTGCTGACGACATAGTGCTTTCAACAGTTTTCTGCTATGGCATTAAGTCCTTCCATAATAACCACACCGATTATAGGTCATTGCTTTCTGAAATATATATGATCATTTTTACGCGGCAATCTGGATTGCATCTCGAATGCAATATTCAGCATGTATATTTTTTATCAACATGTATTTCATCGTGCGTGTTCCTGCAGAATGTTCTTGTGTACTGCGTACTGCATGTATGGTGAACTCTCGGTTTGGCACGTAATGGGGCCAAAAGCAAATATTGAGTCAAGTATTAAAAGCACGTTTGCTTTTAATATTTGACTGCACCAGTAATTGGGCAACTGTGCCTATTGATGTTTATAATAATAAAAAAAAACAATACAATAATTTATAAGCGACCGGAATTTGAATGGAAGTTTATGGTGAAGAAGTATCCCATCTCTTTCATTTCTTTGGACGATGTCCCGTGGTTGTGGAACTGTGTTCAAAATCTAACTTAACAACGCTAAGGTTTGCGATGAAAGTTCAGCTTGGAACAGATAACACTGGCATTAGACCTCAGCATATATGATATTCCTTCTGAAAACTCTGTTGTCATCTAACGTGTATTATTATGTGTGTAATCATTTTTTTCACAAATGTCGCGCTAGAAATGTTATTCCAGACGTCAAAAGTTCCGTGGCTTTCGGAGGCACATGACAAAAGCAGAATTTCTTCACGATAGACCTGGCCCCGTTTCTCTGTCAGGTTGCGCAAATTGAGTTTGGTCCCCAGTGCCTGACAGGCAATTGGCAGGTGCATTATGTTATAACCTTTGTAAAGGCAGGTGTTGATGATAGATACTGTCAATGGACAGATACAAATCTAGGTTGAAAAAAGAGGAATTCCTATCTCCAGGCGAAATTAATGTGACACCTATGACCTTACATGGGATGAATGCGCTCAAAATGGCCTTTGCATCCCCAACGATTCTGGGAAAACTCCTCTCTAGGACATATAGCGCTGTAGCTGTTTTAGGGAACGCTTCAGAGTCATCAGGAATTATTATGTGTTTCCAGTGGAAATGGGCCGGTCGTGGATTCTGGGCGAATGATTTCGTTTATCATGTGCGGGGTGTCTTAAAGTTCCATGTTTAGTAGGTTAAATGTGATTCTGCGTGGATTCTTGCGCATAACGCTTCAGGCTGTTGATATTGGATGCCACTTACGGTTATTGCAGTTTGGGTTTGACACAGGCACGTAGCCAGGATTTTCCTCCGGGGTGGGGGGGGGAGGGCGACAAATGTCAAATTTTGTCATATTCCACTGACATATAACAATATTTTTAGGAAAGAGCGGCAATGCCACGTAATTTACCTCATATTTAACACGCAGGAAAACATATAACGTATAATTTTGCAACATGTATATGATCGCTATTCTGTATTCCTGCAAAATCGCTGTTTATCTAGTGTAGACCGCCTGGCTCAGGGGGAGAGGCATGGCTCCCATGTGACGTGACGCAGCACGAACAAGCGAACCTTAGAACTGCATGATGTGGGGCCAGAAATCAGTGGACCACGCAGATCCCTCCTCGTTTCGTTTCGCATTCGTTTCGATCGGTTTAGACGTTCCTCGAATTATAATTTTCTTCACGCTGCTCTTTTCAAACGTACATGTCCAAAATTCCTCTGACGTTTTCATTGTCTATGGAATATTGCGGAGGGTGATTTTTGATTGTGTTTTGAAGTTTTTAGGTTATTCCCGGAAATGTAAGTGCTAAAACGCGCACAATATTTGTTTAGTAAAGTCTAATTACCGGCAAATTAATGAAAGCGGGCATTATCTGCAAAGCTTGCTTCGTCATGCACTCTATAAAGGTTGCAAAAGTTGAGTTTGCTCGATACCAGTATCCCCGCCTTCGAGGTTCATCGCGCAGCTACTCTGCTCGAGGAGCCACGCCCGCCCGCGCTGCCTGGAGCGTGTGAGCGCAGAAACAAAATGGTGGACAAAAATAGCCGCATCTCGTATCCTGTGACATTCGACATCCCTGATGAGGCAACATGAGGAGAAAAATCGGCAAGACCGGTTCCGACCGGCCGTCTGCGGTCCTTGGCTAAGCCGGTGCAGCTGACGGCTTGCGGCGGCATATCGAGTGTCTTCGGTTTGGGTTTGTCCCATGGCCTTGCCGGCCGCTGGTGTAGTTCACCGAGACAGCCATGCCCCTGTCAACACCATTTGCAGTGATTGCTGTCATGGCAGTCCTTCCAGAGCGTCACGACGGAATAGGAATTGCTGCTGCTCCTGGACGTCTAACCTCTACCTTATACGATTTGCACATGAATTCACTCTTGTCTCATTCAATGACAGACAAAGATACTGTAGATCACATGTATCACATCCGTGTCCATGCCGGGAAACTGAGACATCTACCTATCACGTATTCGTCATTTCATGGCAAAACAACTTGAAACGCAAACTTGGTAATATGCCACGCTTGTGGCGTCAAGAACCTTAGGCATCACCATGATTTCATTCCGTTCCTGCCGTATCTGAAGCCTGTGACACATTTTTATTTCCCGGCTCTACAGAGAGCATCCGGCCTTTGAAAAGCAGTTCCATGGAAACACAGGAAGAGCCATGGGGCGAGTGACGACATTCCGTCCTGATACCGTCCGTGTAAATAAACCTGTTCTTCGTCGGTAGGCGGGCAGGGTTTCTCCGTCCCTCTCCTTCTGAACGTCATCGGCTGATCTCAGGCTCTGACCTCACGCGATCGCCGGCGGCGGCGTCACCTCCAACCCCCTCTCCCGGCGGCCGCCGGCCGGTCCAGTGGCGTAATCGGCCAATTAGGCCTGCGCAGGCGCGGTCCGCACGGCATTAGCTGCCAGAATAAATTGCGAAACCAATTTACGCATCTGTATGCGGTCGGGCGCAATTGTGCCATAACTTAGTGAAACGCTTCCCGGTGTGAAAACGTCGGCCACGGCGGCGGGCCGCTGCCGGGCCGGCCGGGGCACGGCCGCCATATCGGGCATTGTTATGCGAGCCGGCAGGTTGTTAGTCCGAATTGGCCGCCGGTAATGAGCCGGTTGGTGGCGCGCCCCGGCGGGGGCCGGCTTCTGAAGCGCCGGGCAGCCTGCGGGCTCGCCTCATCAGCGGCTGATCTGAAATGGGCCGGGGACGGCGAGCTGCTTCTTAAACCGCTCGGCCTATCGCGATGCAGGCTAGCGGCCACTCCCTGCAAAGCCCTGATTGACGACCGCGATAGACCTTCGCGCCGCTCTTGCATTAAGCGGAGATACGTCAGCAGGAGAAGCGGAGGTCTGGGATAACGGACTGCCCGATTTCCGACGCCCACAGCAACCGGTGCTACAACAGCTCACTGTCCTGAAAGGCTTGATGACTGTGTTTGACGTTTTGATTCAATGAATTAAAACTGTCCCTGTGAAACGGGGTAAGGGTGCTGAGGAATGCTTAGGCGGTGAAGGTTCAGGTCTCGTCCAGTTGCAGTCGAATCGATGAGATTCTCATGGTTAAGTCGTGTTTTGAGGCCATGAGAATGGATGTTTACGTTGTTAAGCTCATTTTCCCTTTTCTTGCTTTCGAATTTCCAGATTGTTTTCGCTCTGGCGCATTTTAGTGTCACTGGTAATGCATCCTTCAGTCGCTGTTTGTGTTGCAGGCTCGGACCATCTGTGATTCACGATAAGTAGCACTCAGCACATGGCATAGGCGTGCGATCAATATTAATATCTGAGGCCCTGTAATTACAGTTTGATTCCGATCAGATAACATTGTAGGCGTGAGCACCCGAACCAAAGCATCCATCGTGCGTCGACGATATTTTCTCGGAAGGCACCTCATGAGGCCTTTGCAAATGGGGCCGGGTAAAGTCCCTACTCCCAATCGTTTTGGTTGGTTATTGGGCTCTTTAACGACGCTCTCGACTGCCAGGGTCATTTCGCGTCGCAACCTCTCACGCCGCTTGTCGCGAGGGACGGCGAATGTCGCTATTACCCAGATCCTAATCGTTTTTAAACTTCTTGGAGTCCGTTCTCAAACATGGCGCCGTTCGGCCGGCCGGCGGCCATTTTGCGCCATTAGCGGCGCCAGCTGGACGCGTCTGCGGCCGCCGGGGGCGACGGCCGGCAGGCACGCAGCGAAGGTGCGCGACTTACGGCCCCCTGATCGGCCGGGCCCGGCGCAGGCGGTCGTTCGGAGCCGCAGCTATCGTCAGCCGGTCGGATGCGTATTTTATGCGGCGCATTGTGGCCGGATACGGCGACGGGCGAAACTCCGACCGTGGGAAGGCGGCCGCTTTATCCTCTTCGGGGGTGTGTAGTTGTGCGTGAATACGGCACAATTGGTGCCACTTGAACGGCTCCTAATGCGTTTTATGTCGCTTTAATATGCCTGAGGTGCAGTCCTGGGACCAACTTCTCTGCACTACGTTGATGTAACGAATTCAATTTATGCAGCACATTAAGCCGGTGGATATAATGACGCGAACGGTGGCGTCGATGTGGTCGAGACAGCAATGGTAATGGCTACCCTAATGCCACCGATGCTATCGTTAAAATGAAAGAGGGGCAGGCCATTGTTACGATGGGCGGATGTGCACCACACAGCCCTGCAAGACTGAGCTCTGACCAGCCGTTGGCCGTTTGCTGTCCTAATTACGCAACTTGGTTTTCGTGCCATTATTTTTACGCTGAATGTTATGAAAACGTTTTAATGCAAAGTTCGTTTATTTTCTGTGGCTTACAGTATAGTGTGTCAAAAAATTGCCACTAAGTCATTCCACATAGCTTAAGCATGACGTTACTAGCCTGTCAGGCGCGGTCTGGAATTTTCAGACCAAACGTTCCACAACTGCATCGTAAATGACACCATTTTATCGGTTGGGGATTCCACATATTTTAGCACCGTCACATAATTCACATTTAATTTACACAACCGAGCCCTCCCAACGATTCTGTTATGCCACTTTTTATCTCGCTTTGAATAAACAGGAAACATTCGCTACATGTTGAAGACTGGCGTGAGGTCCACCTCAGCGCGTCGATCCTCACCTAAAATATAAACGTAGCGGCTGAGGGGATCCGAATGGGGTCTCGTGTCCGTGTGCTGATGAAGAGTGTTCGTTTCTTAAACTGCTCCAGTAGTTTTTCCATGTCAGATAATACATTGCTCCCAAATTGCTTTCCATTGGACTGTGCCATCATATATTCGGCATTACGATATATTCGGCGAGCGTCCTGAAGCTGTGCTTCAACATTATGGGGCGTGTATTATTACGCATCGTTAACTGCAGCATTGTTAGATTGTGACAGCACGGAGATTGTTGCGTTCTCTTGGAAGTGTGCCATAGTCATTCAGCTGCATAAAGTCAGGTGATCCTTCGAATTCGTCAAATTTCCGGCCCATTACAAACGTTCCACTGGTCTGCAAAATTGTCGGAAAATTGTGCATCGCCAAGTCACCGACTACATGCGGCGGAGCAGCTTGTTCATTGACGATCAGCTCGGTTTTTTGTCCCACTACTCAACATGTACAGCTCTTTTAACTATCACAGACCATACTCGGCAAAGTATGGACCTGTCAGAGGTACCGTTGCTGGCACTGCTCGATCTTAGCAAGTGTTCTGATGTAGTGGCTCATGACGCGACCCTGGAGAAACTTCAGCGGGTGCAGATGTCCCCAGGATGGTTTTCCAGCTATCTGGAAGGCCACGCGCAACGCGTGAAAGACGGCGACAGACTTTCAGAACCGAAAGCGCTGCAGACTGGCACTTTCCAAGGATCACGCCTTTGGCCGCTGCTCTTTAATATCGTCATTAGCGACCTAGCTTGTCACATTCCCAATGAGATCAATGGCTTCCGCATATGCATTGTTCGATACGCCGATGATACTCAGCTGTCGATCACTGGACCACGGCATAAGCTCGCGCAATGAGAGACACGCTGGAGAGTGTGTTGGACACTGTGTACACTTGGTTCCTTCCACACGGCATGAAGGTAAACGCTAAAAAACCGAGCTCATGTTGTTAGGCAGCAACCGCAACATCAACATGACCACAGATCCAGGCGCAGTGTCCTTCATGCAGCAGCCTCTTGCCCCCTGAACAAAGGCTAGAAACCTAGGCGTGATCATGGGCTCTCGTCTTACGTTGGGAGCCGCATGTCAACAGCATTGTTTCAAAATGTAACGTTGGTCATTGATCCACTGCACGCCAGGAGCGTCCTCCCACCATACCGCCTTCCTTGTCACATCGACACTGGTCCTGCCTCACATCAAACATTACCTACCAGTCTATGGAGACGCATCTGCATCCCAGTTAGCCAAAATTAAAAAAAACAGTAATTTGGCCGCTCGCCGTGATTTCGGTTCGACACAAATTCAAGCAAATATCTGATGTGATACGGTCACTCAAGTGGCTAACTGCCAAAGACCTAGCCACTGTTGCTGACGCCAACATGCTGCACACCATTTTAAGATCGCAGCGGCCTGCGTATCTGTTTAAGAGTTTGTCTTGCAATAAGGACTACGTCTGTCGCGTCATCAGACAGTTAAACATGCTGCGTGTGTCCCGTGCCATCAGCGCTTTCGCCCAGCGCTTTATATGCTGAGATTATACCGAGTAAAACACCCATGTCATTCGTCACGGTTTACAGTATTCCTCTTTACCTGTATTAAAGCACACCTTAAAACACAGCATCACGCGATCATTGTAGTCGAGCCGCTGGTGCTGATTTCTGTGTGTTTTCATTTTGACTTGCCAGTGGTGTGGGACTCAGGTTGCAACAGGCTACACTTCTTTCATTCTTTTTATCTGCATACCATTGCTTGTATGACAAAGGCCACAGAATAGTTTTTAGTGGATGTGGCCGGCTGTTTGTAAGTACAATGCGATATAAAGCAACTAATCCGTACGTCTCGGACGACAAGAGCATGATCAGCAGCACGACATACAAAGACGACAAGACAGAATCATCTCAAGAAGCGACGAGCTCTCTGCGGTGGTGACCGCACTCACGGTGTTTTTTTTTCGTAAAGCACGCTCGAAGACCTACGATGCGTCACCAGTAGGCCACCGTAAGGCGTAGGGCTTCTAACCGGATCCAATGCAATTTTTAAGATCCCGGACCGTGTCTGAAGAACCTCAAATGCCTACAAAGGATGGGATGATTGGGACGGGGGCGGAGAGTGGGGGGTAGGGGTTGGTTGCGGGACAGGGCGGCAGTGTAACTCAGTGGTAAAGACGCGGTGATCACAGCAACCTAAGGTTCCGGCACTGGGTGTTCTCGTGTTCGCTGGAGTCAGAGTCCTCGGAAGTTCTGCGAGACAGGCCTCCCAGCTCCCGCAGAAAATCAGACCCTCTGCCTCTCCGCCACGTTTCTGGTGGTGTGAAGCATTGCGGACGTGTCGCTTGGACCCGATGTCCGTCCCTGGTGGAAACGTGAACCCGTGACGACATGCAGCGGTTTAGAGCAGATGTAAACATATCGTGTCATGACTTCATCGTCCACCTACGGCTTTGGGTTACATAAACATTTCGGCCTTTGTCCATACACTCTGCGTTTTTCTGGGAATCTTTCAGGGTGCGACCGTTTCATTGAATGGCTTTTAACCAAGATTACGAGATTTGGCAAGCTTTCAGTATGTTTTGTTGTGGTCAGTATCAGAGACGCATTCATCTGTCTTTGTTTTTCGGGGCAAGTTTCGTTGCTGATGGTTGATATGAATCTGTCCGTTCCAGGCTCCTTGAAAAACGTACCAGTGTCACGTATAAGCTCGCGACCTCAATAAACGCCATCCTTCACCGCCCCACTGCGTGAGTTTCCAGCAGGCCAGAAAGGCGCGCTTTAATCCGACCATTTATCACCGGCTTAGATCGAGCGAGATCAGATGAAAACTAACGGTAACATGTCCTCCCAACCCGACGAACACGGAGTGACAGAACAGAGCGGCTTGTAATGCTGGTGCGGATCAAGGATTTTGGAAAGGTTAATTCCAGAGGAAGGGACAGACAGAACCTTCCAAATGTGAATTTGCCGCAAACTTGTGAAATTCTCTCCTACAGGGTATCAAAAATCGTGAGACAAAACGCCACACGCCCTGAATGCCCTCTGGCTTTGCGCTCGTGACCCAGAATCGAATTCGGCGGCCAGCGTGCACGGCGGCAGGCCGATCAAACGACCCGCAGTCGGAGATGACGCCGTTCCTCATTCAGCGCAAACAGGTGCAGAGCGCTGGGTTTCCTGGCCGCACAGGTCGCCGAGCGCTCAGCAGCGGATGTCAAAACCGCCGCATGGCGGCGACGAATTAACCACGGCCAAACGGATGCCCGCCTTCGCGCAAGCCCAAAGGCATACGGGTATGTTACGTGAGCTGAACGTTCTTAAGGATCACGCGATCTAGTTCGACTCGCGTGATGACATCATGGGACTGATCAATGGAAAAATCGCTTGTGACGGACTTAAGACTGGTATTTTAATGTTTCGGTGGAAAATCGCTAAGATCACGTTCTTTGTGGTGTGCACGTGCACAGCCTTGCCAGGTGGCACGTTGCTGCTGCTCCGCGGTGATATCATCACTGTTTCCGAGGTCCGAAGACGTTGCTGGTCGGGGGCGTTCGAGTTTAGTTCCGCTTCTTCGAAAGCAAACACACCCTCACCTTGTCTGATGGCTGCAACCGTACCATTATGTGCATAGCAAAGCCGTGCACAGTCGGAAATATCAAACACACCCAACATGCGAGACATGCCCCTGGGAGGCCCTGTGACTCATTCCTCTCTCTGTGTTACGGTCCTCTTGGGATTTCCTTATGTCATGATAACACTGCTAGAGTTTAGCAACAGACTGGCCCATGAACTTTGCGGGTGTTTACCATTGCCTTCATATGCATAAACTATCAAACAAAAGCTAACCGCATCGGGTTTTCGGTAAATCATCCTGGGAATCACGGGGAACATGCTCCCCCATTTGCGTACAACGCAGCGAAGCGATGAGTTCGTATCGCCGACAACGCCCCGGCATGATGTCTTCGCTGTTGAAAGATTCGGCCGCAACGGCGGCCTTTATCTAGCGTAAATACCATGCAAGGTCTGGTAGCCAATCATTAGCATTATGACAGTGAATGTGAACTATTTTTTATGGCGCGTAACAGCGCCCCGCAGCCACCTGGGAGCCATTATTGCATACTGGCGCCGCATTTATGGCTAACCGGCTTATTTATGGTAGTAATATTTACTTCACGGGACGTCCTGCCGGAATACCAACGAAGCATCGCTCCGCCCGGCTACCTGGGCTTCTGGGTAACGGAGGAGGGGGAGGGTGGGGCCCGTCTGGGAGGGGGCGGGGTCAGGCGCCCATTCCGGGGTCGTTTGTCTCTCGGTGGTTAGCCCCGGGCCACGTCTGCCTCGTTTGGCAAACAGCTGCACTCGCTCATGACCAAGACCGGGAGCAACGTACGTAGGTTGGGCATGCTTGTATGCTACGAGTGACGGGGGTGGTTCGAGGCCTGCGAGGCTGTGACGAGGTTTTTACTTGGTCACAAAGCGAGCACGGTATCATTTCTAGATTTCCATCGGGGAGGCATCCCATGTTTTCCGAGTCTCAGCAACCAAGAGCTTCCATAAATTCAGCGACCATATCCAGATGAACGGCATTTCGAGCCCAAATTTCCGCACGCTAACGGCGTTTACTCTTCTCTACAATAGCAGGACGTCTCCGAGCCAGAGTGTACTCGTGGCGATTGAAAGGGCTCCATAGAAGCACATGCTGCGTACCGTCGTTTGCGATGTCTAACACCGAACACGCCGTTTTCAATTTTTTTTTTTTATCAACACCGTGACGGTCGCCTGTCGCGACGTCCATGACCTCACTAGCTGGCAGTTCCTGTGTTGGTAAATGCTTGGCTGTATTAGCTGAGAACATTTTTTTTTATTCTGTCGTCCAGCCCAGTATAGCGCTAACTGTGCCGAAATGACAGGTTCAGTCATCGCCATTCTCGGAGGTCAACCGGTTCTGGTCTACTCAGACTGTTTTCATGCCCCTGCATGTAGCCACGTGGTCTTGCGGAATTATTGCGGCGAGGAATGTTTCATGGTGCTAATGTTTTCCGGATCTAGAAGCGTTACTTGTTACATTCTGTCCCACCCAGCAGGAATTCCAGTCATCGTCAGGTGGTCCCGAGGTCCCGAGGAGGACCTGTTTCGACGGGTGGTCGCCATATGTGTCATATCCAACCAGCGGGGTCCAGATTCGAACGCACAACCTTGCGATTAGGGGTCCGACACTTCTCTTCTGAGCTATCGAGAATTGACTTTCACGCATGACGACGGCAGCAGATTCCACTGGCCGAAATGCAGTGTGACAAATAACACTCCTGCCGTGGATAGCAGTCTGAAAATATTAACACTGCGCATGTAACAGACAATCTGTATTGGTCTCCTAACCAAATACTAGCGCCAACATCCAGAAACACTCGTCTTGTTACCTAGTTTCTATTTTTGGGGTTCGTATCTGCATTTGGTATCCGCCGTGGTTTGGCTGGTCAGTTCCGTGGCCCAGGGCTAACGAACAAAAGAACCAGCCACATACATCGAATACGTGAACGTTTATACGTCATCGCTCACAGGTCGTCAAAGGGTGCCGCCCGGTTCGCATCACAGGCAAATTAAAGGTGTTTAATGGCGAGGCAGAAACGTCACGGGACATCAAGGGGAAGTGGTCTGCGAGCCATGGGAGCGTGGTGGGAGAACTCCGGTGCCTTTTCGCCATGGAGTCTCAAGCCAGATTATCCGAGTCGCACCTCGTGACAGTCTCTCGGCTCTGTTATCTGCTTCTACAGCTATAATTCGGGCGCCTCAAAATGTGGCATGATTCAGTCATCTACAGGCCGGCTTTAGGCAACGTAGAATCCCAGCCCTAGACGTCCCCGGCGCCGGACCAACAGGCGGCAGACGCAGCCGTCAGAGCTTGCGCGCCGAGTCCACGCTGTGCCTGTCCTTCCTCTTCCGGAGGGGATCGGCGGTCCGTGTGCCGCTCCCTCGCGGGGAGTGCTTCCTGCGCCCGTCCGTGTCAGGACATCATGTTTTATACGTGAGAATTCACGCCTCCGCCGAGCGGGCCATGCTGGTTTATATCGCAGTGAAATTTCAATGACGGCTTGAACATACAATCCCGTCATCGTAAAGGAGCCGGTCCGTCGGCCGGCCGGCCGCTGGTAACTGCCGCTAAGCGCTGCGGTTACCACTTCACTAAATTGGTACATCCGCGTGTAATTTGGGCGGTATGCTAATTCGTTCTCAGCATAAAAAATTCTGTTGTTGGTCGACTGCGGCCGGCCGGAGATGGCCCCGGCTGCCGGCCGGCTGGCCAAATGAACGGGTGCGCCGCCGCCCGCCGATGTCGGGTCGAGTTAGCGGCCGTTTACGGCGCGGCGCGGCGTTCATGGCGCCCGCCGCCGCCCGCGGCGGATGTGGCGACGGCCGGACACGCACAGGCCGCCGGGGCGGGGGCGGGGGCGGGGGCGGACTGGCGCAGACCGCCAGGAAGGGGGACCAGGAAGGGAGACCAAGGAGCACAGACCGCTGGAGGAGCTCACTCAGCTCTGGGTTGGGGATCACGAGTCGCGGATGAGTCAGGAGGACGTGCGCTTTGTCTGATAACTTTTTTCTTTCTTTGCGGTGGCGATTGGTCTGCCAAGGCATTGCTAGGTGGTAGCGCAAGCTGTTGTTCTCCGCGGAGCTCGCGACGGAACATTTTGAATCATGTCTGGGAATGTCGTTACTGCGCTCTTTAGACTGGCGCAAAGCTAGATACATTTTGTAACCTCCAAAAAGCACATGTATATTCCAGCGCTTTCAGAGTTGAACTTTTGAGAGTTCTGATAAATGATGTACTCAGACCGTTGTCATTAGCGAAGTTAGCCAAAGGAAGCATTACGTAGCTCACATTCTGGCAAAAAACATTTGATACTTAGCCGAAGCCTTTTCAAGGAGTCAGATTCATTGTCAAGTCTTCCTGTTCCTAGAGTGTACCCTGCCGCACCGCGTGGCAAACTGATGAAAGCAAGGTGCAGCCCCCCGAGTTTGATCTGAGTTCCAGCGGCGTCCATTCTGTGAGCCAGGGTACCAGAAATAGCCGCTGAAAGAGCAGTGACACTGACAGTAAAC
Source organism: Capitulum mitella (assembly GCA_030062745.1). Classification (NCBI taxonomy): domain Eukaryota; kingdom Metazoa; phylum Arthropoda; class Thecostraca; order Pollicipedomorpha; family Pollicipedidae; genus Capitulum; species Capitulum mitella. The sequence goes on along the minus strand of CP099850.1, from coordinate 20,315,270 downwards.
TGGGTTCCCCGTTTTTCATAGCAAGGTAGGTACACACTCATACCCATGCGCCACTGAGCCAGGCCGCCAGGAGCATGTGCGCTTGTTTTGCGTTAGTGTTTTTGTTCTGTGTGGTATGTATGCATTTCTAGTACACGAGCAGGCGACATTGAGCAGAAAAAAGTTCGTCGTAGACAGTGGTGTATGCGGAGATTCAAGCCAGAGGTTGCAAGCGAAAAAATGAAAAGAAGTGTGAAACTGGAGAGTAATGGAAAATGTTTCGTTTTCACTAAAATTCATAAAGTTGTATAAAGTATATGCAGTTGCGTCAGGAAAAGGAGAATTCCGTTAAAATCTAATTTCTTCGTAATATGCAATTGACAGTTGCCTTTCTATCGGTTTTATGTCATGCTGTGATATGTGTGATATGTGATATTCTTCATAAAGTCCGTAAAAAGTCCAGTCCACAGCCAACGACACCATGTAATTACGGAGCTTACTTCGTGAATGAACTAGAATATGATACATTTTTTTACTGAAAATACTCCAAAGATGTTTCTAAAGAAACACTCATCATGACCTTAAACCGTAGATGGCTGTACTCTTCTCAAATAGTAACAGTGGTCCTTTTCTTCACGTGGATCGCCACTTGTAAGGCTCCAATCAGCGGCCGTCGAAGCTGACGCATGTACTGCTCGACGCCGAAGGTGACGGATGAAGGGAGGGGGCAGGAGGGGCAGCTGCCCGTCCGAAAAGCTGGGGCAAGCATATGATTTAATCCCCCAAAAAATCGTGCTTGGGGCTCTGAGTTTGCGGAGAAGCCTCCTAAAATGGGATAAAATAAACGCAATAGCGTACTTGTTACATAAATGCAGACTCAAAAGCTATGACCAAAAAGCTCCTGACCCCCGGAAACTCATGTACATACCTGGAGGATCATTAGACCTGACTACCAGACGAGGGATCTTTCATATATCTGGGGTCCTTTGAAAGTCCCGGGCTCCAATGCAACTTCATAGTAGTCACAGAGCTCCCTGACTCCTATTGGCCCCCAAAGACACCGAACGCCCGTGGTCAAAACCAAAGAACCTCCAGATGTGTAGAGGGCATCCCAAAGAGGGCCAGGGACTTTCGGTGTGTCTGGGGCCCTCTGAAATTCAGAGACCCCAATGGGGCCCTCACAGCCACAGGAGCGCCTTTCAAATGGGCCTCCAAAGACACAGGGCCCCTGGTCAAGTCTAACGACCTCTAGATGTGTAGAAGGGTTTTGAAGAGGGCCAGTGGCTCTTGCTATGCCTGTGGACGCTTCGAAAGTCAGGGGTCCCGATGGACCTTTACCAGCCACTGGAGCCCGTCCTTCCAATGGGTAGCCAAATACACAAGGACTCCTGACCCTCTCCAGAACACCCTGTACATATATGAAGGCTCTGGACCTGATCAGGGCCGGGGGCCATTGGTATCTCCAGAGTCCTTTGAGAGTCAAAGGCCCAAATGGGATCCTAATTAGAAGGAGAGCTACAATTCAGGAGCCTTAGGGGTTCCTGAATTTCAGCAATAATACAAATATATAGCTTTCCTGGGCTTAATAATACAAATACATAGCGCTCTAGCCAAGGGCCCTGGCCATATTGAAATGCCCAGATGCACCTAGAGCTCCTGGTCAAGTCCAAAGGTCCTCCAGACATGCTTAGGGCACTCAGGAGAGGGCCGGAAACCCTTGGCGTACCCAGGGGCCATTCGAAAGCCCGGGGCTCCAATGGACCTTCAACATCAGCCACAGTGGCCCTTGACTTCCAATGGACTCCAGATACGCATGGGCCCCCACAGTGGCGTGCCCAGAATTTCGTCCAGGGGGAGTCAAATGAGGTCAAAAGGGCTGTTTACAGCCAAGGGGGCCTGTTCGTGGCTTAGGGACCCTATTTTTATTTGGGGACCCTTTTTGTGCTCGAGGTCCTATTTTGATGTCTCAGAGGCGCGTTTTTTGACGTCTTGGGCGCCCCACGGCCGACTGAAACTGCAAAAAAGAAGTGGAGCCTTCGGCCCCGGTCCCCCATCACCTCCAGAGGCATATCCCAACCTTCCCGCCTATGGTGTGATACCGAGCCCCTGTTCAAGTCCAGAGGCCCTCCACATATGTTAATGGGCCTCTAAAGAGGGCCAGGAGACATTGGTGTATTCAGAGTTGATTAAAAGTCAGGAACCCTGGCTTTTGATGGCCGTCTTCAGAAACTCCTGCACATATCTAGATATTTATATCTTTATCTAATAGATATAGATATAATGCATAGATATAGATATAATAATATAATATAATAATCTAGATATCTATATCTAGATATCTATATAAATGTCTAAATATCTAGAATCTCCAGACCCGGCCAAGGCCAGGAGCCCTTTTTGCATTCGAAGGTCTATTGAAAGCCAGGGCTCGGGCCCCGTGCTCTTTTAGTCACTCATCGCAAACCAGGATAGTCTACGATAGTTTAGGAGCGAATTTACCTATAGGTAATCCGTTCCATGAAGCCTTTGTTAGTTGCAAGCCGGTTTAACAGTAATGGTCTACAACGAGAGTGATGCCTCGCTAAGGAACGATAAGAACAAATCGTTGTAGACAGAGGAGGTGGGGGCATAACCTTCACGATGCCCTTGAAGGCCAAAAGGCGTGGTCTAGCCGAAGAATCCTGCAGACGGGCCGCAATGTACGCCGGCCCTTGCGCGCCCATTAGTCAGATCATTTTACGTGGTGGTGATGTCCGTCCTCCCTTGCCCTCCTGTCTACCGGCCACTGTACTGACAGTAAAACAGGCGTGTTTTTTTTTTGGTTCGCGACGCCCTTCTCGCTGTCCTTGCTGTTCTCGCTGTTCGCCAGGCTTTTGTGAGCCTTACAGTCGAAATGCGCAAGCTGTCAACGAAAAACTATTCGCTGCAGTCCATTTTTGTGGTTATTAGAAGCGACTGACTTGCCATGGGTTTCACCAGTTCAAAGACTGCAACTATAAAGCTAGCTATAACAGTTACAACAAAGACAAAAGCCATAGGCCTGATGGGGTCGCCAACATCTCACTGAGGTAGCTGAGAAGACGGAACGCTTAGGCCAGGATGGGATTCGAAGTCAGACCCTTGCGAAGCGAAATTCGAGACATTGCCAGCTGAGCCATCTAGCCTGTTTGTGCTGTGTGTTTCTGTATGCAGGTCGGTGTGCACGGTGCGCTTGATGTGGGCGAGTGACCATTTGCGTGCCTTGGCACCTGTGCGCCATTTTCCTCCATTCCATCCGCTGTTGGCCCGCACTGATCCTGGGACCGAATAGCCTATTCGTATTTTATCACCGCGAATGTCCCGAAGAAGTACAGCAAGAATACGTATGCTAATGCAATTAATACAAAGACATATTAATGAGAACTCATTTTTCATTCTGTACAGCCTTCACCGTCGGTGATTTTGGTGTATGAAAACCGTGCAACTTTTTCATCACACAGAGCTCCTGCATTCGCAATTTGGCACGCAAATCATTTTTCGTTACACCCAAGCTGTAGCCCAATTGACATAGTGCCGAGATCGCAGACTGAAGGACAAACATAATTCGAAAACGGATATGACCTTCTTAATATGTACTATATGTATGCCTATACGCATACTTGCGCGGTCCATACAGACACGCATACAGGTACTTAGGCGCTTGCACATATACGTAAACACTCATATAATATTCCAAATGTATTCATTTTTAAGCCTTCCTCGCATGCTATCACTTTTCTAGTGATGGGGGTTGGGTGCAAAATGGCCTCAGTCGTCGGTGCGCCCGAAAACATCTATAAACAACAACTAGTGATGGGGGCCACGGCCGCCAGACGGGATCGACGCCTTTCGAGGGGCCCCTGAAAAGTTGCTTGCTCGCCATCCGGAAAATACGATCCGCCGCCACGGCTCGACGCGCCGGCCGACGAGCGGTTCTAAAGTCAGATATCCAGTCCCGGCACCGGGTCTTGATAGCGGCGGCAGGAAACGCGTGGACCATGTGTA